>JAJJWW010008815.1:0-237698 GCA_023531295.1 Papaver armeniacum
GGTTATATCTAAACCGCTTGTTCTTGAACTCATCAATACAAACAAAGAAGCAAGTTTGCCTATCCGAGTGGTGGCCGTGGATTTGTCCGTGGGAAAGATAAATCATGTCAGGTTCTCCGACTCACCTCAACTCGCACACGTGCATGACCAATATTATAATGAAAAAATGAATACTCAAGCCAAGATATGGAATTTCAAAATTATAATGGGGAGGTTCGAACTCAGACCTATCGTGTCATAAGAGTGGCCTCTAACCAAATTGTTCCACCTTGGTTGGAATTGATAGAAAAGATAAATCAACAAAGTGGGTGGTTTGTTCAACTTAAATACCATAATTGTTGATAATAGTGTTTCACTAATTGCACATAATAAATAATCTATTCATTATAAAGTGTTTTATTAATTATGTTTCAATTAATTTTTATAATAAATGACTAATCATTTTTAATAATAAATGTTTTAATTAATTATAATATTTATTTCTATTAATAAGTTATTTTGATAAATAATCAATAGACATTTTTCAAGGATAATGAGTAGTAGAAGAGGAGGCCAAAGATTAGTGGTGGTTAAGGCTGAGTTAAAGCACACTATATTTATTTTGTTCTTTTATCGTAAAATGGGATACAAAGTCCATTTTTCACCTGTATCCAACCTCATGATTGCAATAAAATTGATTGAACATAAAAAAAAGAATATATACACGGAAAAAAAAAAATAATGAAACTAATCAATTGATTTAAATTTTGTCTAATCTAAACCTCATACATGGTATTTGTGATTGAAATTAGAATTGCGCCCAACAACCTAACGGGATGGGCTATTGCTGATGGTGGCAAGTGGTGAGCTAAAATTGACATCGAGGAGGCCTTTTAAAAAAAAAAAAAAAACATGTAACTTGGGTGGATTAAACCATAAATATATATGGACAAAGTAATTATTTATAAAATAAACTAAAAAATTTATGAAGTTATTAAAAATTTAAGGTTAGAGCCAGGTTAGTCAACCTGGCTCCGCCTACTAGGTGGTGGTGGATAAAAGGATCTTATGGTTTTGCGGCGGCAAGGTATCGGGTGAATAAAACATATTATGTTAATTTCTAACGCCTACAAATGTAATTATATTATAAAAAGAAACATGGTTGATCATTCTAATGTTAAAATAAACTCGATAAAACACATGTCCATTTTAAAAAATTGGTGCAATCAATTGCCATGTTATGTAATAAATTCAAACTAATCAAGACGTTTTAATCAAGATCGTAACATATGAAATTATTTATTATCGATTTGCTTATGTAAATAGTTGTCGATTTGTCCTTGGCAAAGATAAATGATTAATTAAATTTCTATTATAAATGTCCTTTTAACATCTAACATAAATACATAAATTTACTAAAACTATATTAATTCTCTAATGGTGGTAAAAGTGAGGGTTAGTATGCGTTTGACGTGTGCTTGTGAATGGTGGAGGCGGGTGGCTGATTACTATTAGGTGGAAGAAATAGTGGCGGTGGATGGTTTTTATGGTGGTGCGGGTGTTGTAATAGTAGTGTATAACAATAGTTTTTGCTTTTTAGCGAGTTTTATTGTATTGTGAAAGATGTAATCGTTGTTTTGGAAGACGATCGATAAGGACAAAACCATATTTTTCGAGGATATATGACTTAACGATAATACAATATGCAACATGACCTGCCATCATCCAGATATATAAAGGTAATTGGTGTACCTGCAGAGAACATTATCGGGCTTCCTCAAGTACTATTACATTCTTTTCCTAAAAGATCATCAATGTCGAAAGGTTGTTTCAATGATAACTACCTACAAAGACAACAACTTTCACTCAATTCCGCATAAAACTTATTTAATGAAGATGTATTTGCATTCTAAAATATTTGTTTGAAAATTATGTTTGTTCTTCAAATCTGTATAAAAACTCTACCTACTCCGATGTTTATGTAATATTTTTTATATTTCATATTCTCAAATCATGCGAATTCTTGATGACAAATCAACAATATCAAATTACTTGATCACACGTATAGGTTTCTAGCCCATCAAGTTAGAAGGGTAGAGGTAGACACAGATGGGTAGATCACACGCACATGACCGAGAATACTTCACAATTTGGCCACAGGATAAGGTCAAAAATTTGGGCATTAACTTTTCTATAGGACTAATTAGATCGGCTTCGATAGAGCCGACTAAAATATGGATTAATAATAATTACGTAAGACACCGTAAACATAAGCCATGCTAACTCTACCTATGTAAAGAGGACAGACGTCCTTCCTCAATGCTATGTTATGCGAAAAGCATGTGATATCTAAGATTTGAGCTATAATTTAAATCTATTCGATTGATACCATTTACAATCGATGCCTTGAAAATTGACGAGAGCTAATTACATGGAATTTGTTTCAGAATCAAATCGTAAAATCTTAGTTACTTGTCAGAAAAGATGAATTAATAAATCAGAATCGGTTGGGGAAAACCAAATCGTGAAACCGCTGACGCTGGTAACCAATGTTTCGAGACGAATCAGAATTTAGTTACGTCAGAACTAAAATGGCTTACCAATCGTGAATAATTATTTACTTCGCTCATCTAATTTTAGTTAGGAACCGTAATTGGTGACCTTTCAACTCGGTTCCAGGTTATTTACTGATTCGTAATTGCGGTATAGAGCATCAACCGTAAGTTCACTTACAGTTTGAAAAAACGTAACTGAAAAATTCTCGATATAAGAACATACGGGTTGGTAATAGTTCAATTACCAAACCGTAATATCAAAATCTCCACTAAGTTTCGTGAATTGAGTTAAAATCAACCGTAACTCACATAAACGAGTAAATTTGAACTTAGGTTTGCCATCTAAAACCCTAATTTTTGATAGAAATTTAACTTATATCGAACAAAATAAAACCAAATCGTGAATCTAGTTTTTCAAAACATACCTCATATAAGTCATTACACTACACTTGATTAATTTTTCTAATCAACATTTATCAAGACAATGAAATTTTGAGTTTTAATGGAGGTTACGATTGATGGGAGGAGGAGAAGAGAAGAAGAAAAAAAACAAATTTTCAATTTAGCTTTGATTTAGGTTAAAAAATGGGGAGGTTAATCTAGACAATTTACACCCCCTATAAGACATCCCCTAACCAACTAGAGAGACATTATTATCATACTGCCGCCCCTCTAATAAAACCCGCCGCCCCTATAACAGGATTGTTTGAAATCATTTGTGGAGGAACTAGCCGTTAAGATGTATGCATGTTGCATATGTGGATGTATGGGATATTTTCTCCATGAGTTAGTTTATTGATCCCCCGAGTTTATGTGTGAAGAAAATGTAGAACTTCCTTTTCCTAAGGGACAAGGTGACTTTGTATTAAAAGAAAATAAGCATACATATAATTTGTTTTGATTGTTTTTTAATTGATGATGGCAAAAGTCAAATTTAAAAATATGTTGGGTGAAAAACCTTAGAGGAATTGTACCTTAAGTCTATTAAATGGGAATTCATGGCAAAGGAAAGCAATAACGAGAGATGGTACTCCAAACAAACCTACGGTTTAAGATGCAAATAGCTTCCTAGTTCATTAATGGTTTAAATTTTCCAAACCTAATTTGAGATGATGGTATACTGGAATGAATAACAAGTAGGATTTGAGAAGAAAATACATTGAACACATGATTGATTCCCCATTGGAGCAGATACTTCCAACTTTTTACTTCAAAGAAAAGATTACCCCGTTTCAAGAATCTAGTAATTACATCAAACACCAATTCTACGGGTGTTTAGTGTTAAACAACTTCATATCAAAGGATGACAAGTCAAGGAAACACATGATTCCCCATTAGAGCATATATTTAAAGAGACTCAACCTCAAATTCTCTTTCAAGTACTCTTAGAACATGCTCACCTGCAGTGATCAAATAAATCTTTAATTTGCTAAGCCACAAAAAGGATAAGGTGCATCCAACAAAAAAATGTAAATCACTTTAAAAACTTCCACATAACGTCACAGGCCACCATTGTGTTCAATACAATTTTTGCCTTGGTCGTCAACTAATGCACATTCAATGAACACATTCTGGGTTCGTGGCATTATACCGATGTCGCAAAATTAGTAATAGTTTGAGGCAAAGATAGAACAGTTTGCACAAAGAAACTTAAATTTTGATAAAATTTTAAAAAATAAAACTACAAGATTGTCAATTCTAACACCTTAGGGTCTCATATACCCTCGAATCATATATCACGGGGAAACATGTGAATCCTCAATAGAGGCCACGATTTTGAATATGTTGCAACCCTATATTCTTTTCAGTGACGCACCATGAAACAATTCAAGAGTAGGGTTCAAATCTTATACGGATAACTAGTCCGTGTGGGATCACGTTAGTTTCAACGATGACTATGTTATGCAAACTTATGCAAGTGGGCATAATTTTGTTCATTTTTGAAGATCTAAAACGACATGGCCCACAAACGATGTTGACTCCCTTTTTAAAATTTCAAATATGTGTTCAACATCCCTCCTCACAGCTCATTTGTTACGTGTTAAAATACTTATTATCCTTTTGAAGTGCTCCCAAGCCGGTTTAATCTGTAGGCTTGAACTAAAGTAGATCATTGTGAATAGATCCATCTGTACCTCGGCTAGATAATACCCTTGAGTGTAGTTATAATTGTTGATGGTGAGGTTATATTTTGGGTGATCACATCCTCAAGATCTTAAAATAATATTGATTTATGCAAAACATCATGTCATTTGTAAACTCGAAAGTCCAAAAAAAAAAATTAAAATATTAAACTCAATAACCATAAGTATCCAAGTCCAATATAACGACTTGGTTTTGGAGTAATGACCTTTATATAAATATATTGAACTATTCATTCATCATGACATGCCTGCCACACCTAATGAATGAAATCAAGACTACCTAACATTCGTGGAAAACCCTAGTTATGTTTTGGCCAACTATTTTACCAACAATCAATCGAGTAGGTTTTCGTAGGAAAGTTGAACCAAAATGGTCAATACCTGTCGCAAAAAACATTTTTGAGATACTAAATGCATTTTTCTTTCTCATACATATGTACTTATCTCGAGGAATGCGCTAGTACCTCATGACATAATATTTAAGGATGCAATGATCTTTTGTTCGAAAGCCTTGTACATGTCGTGGTATAATAATGATTATCAAACAGAGATTGTACGATAAAGCTCGCAATAACCTTCAAGGAAAGTTGCGCCATGCGAAATTGACGCCGATTATCTTCTAATGTAATATGCACACATCCATCATTAAAATAATCATACATCATCTTGTTGTGGGAAAAATGTCGCTCTCTGCCATGTCCATAATTTAGTGAAAGCTTATGTGTTGTCTCTAAAGACTTAGGAATCATCCATGAATATAATTGCATCATAGCGTCTCGCCACCTTTAACCTTATCTTAATCTTTCATCCAATTGATGCAAAATCTTCAAATAATGTATATTTTCTTCTTCGTATAAACTTTTGTCCATTTCATATCATCTTCAAGAGAATCAAATTGGGATTCATGGTTGAAAACAAATGAAATTGTCTCGAAATCAAGAGAAGATTGATATGCATAAAGAGAATTGTGATTTTGTGAGATGGGTAAATTTATATGGAGAAAAAATAAATATTCGCTGAAGGTAATCGTTGATAAACCAGCTGCTAGAAGCCGATTTTGGAGTTTTCCTACACCTGGGAAACCCGCTTTCTCATCCGTGTCCTGGGCTCAGGCGGAAATTATATTTATAAATCTTCATTGGAATTGTCATAACCTCAAACCTCGACTCATCTAATTTTGCAAACTATGTAGTTTCCTAATTTAAATAAATTCTTAATCGTACTCTGTATTTCCTCACTAAAAGAAGGAAAAAGCTAACTAGTCTTAAGTGTTTTACAACTAAGAGTCTAATAAGAATTGTTTTCCTAATTGGAATTTGGGTTGAATTTTCGTACTCTGTAAGTTCCTCCCTAAAAGAGTGAAAAGCCCATTCTTAGTCCTAAGTATTTTCTAATTATGAGTCTAATCGTAAATGCTTTCCTAATTGGAATTCTGGTTGAACTTAGCAACCCTGAATTAATCATTTTTCTATTAATTCCAATAATGAAATACCGAGTGTTAATGTTTGTAAGCGTGTGAAGGAGAGAAACAGTAGAGTCTTTAATGATAGCCCTAATTTTGCTATGGCTGTTGCAACAAGGAAATTTATGTCCTGTTCACTTGGTCTCTAGCTTTTAAGGAGTTTGAGGAGTGATTCAAAGAAAGTGATGAAAGATTGGTGTAAATTTACTTTGATTTTATGTGAGTACTCTTAGCCTGCTTTTGAGCATCTCTTTTCATGCTTTCATTAGTACTTTGGCTAGGTGGTATAATTCTTTTATACCTCTCTTTTTGATCAATAACATCTTTTCTTTACCGATCAAAAAATAATATGTTTTATGACATTAATCGACTCTCAACGACACTAGGTGGCTCATCAAACCATACATTATATTATAAGTATTTCCTAATTATGTTTGACAGTTCTTAATATGTTTATAGCATTAATTAAAATGTTTTAATTTTATCGAGCAATAGTTGATGATGAACTATTGTGTTTGAGATCAGTCTCGTAATTAACTTATCGATTTATTGTTGTTTTTCTTAACAGAAATTCACTTAGATTTTGGCTGTACTGCATACAAAAAATCGTATAATAAGAGCATGCAGGAACTGGTTATGTTTATGATTGAGCATCAATAAAATATATGATAGTAAAAACTAATGAAGAGATTGCAGTTGGTCCAACTTTTTCAACCACAAGGTATTTCTTGTTTGTTAACATATTACATGTTTTTTATTAACCTTCAAAGATAGGTGACCGTTACTTTTCCATAAAATAAATTTTACTATAGTAAGACGAACGCCTTTTAGGAGTGTCCCCATACATGGTTGTGATACAGGGATCCTTCAGGACAAAAAGTATTCCCGTAACCCAACTCCATGTCTTTATATAATGCCGCCATACTTACCTGCTCCAGCTTGTCTTCCAACGCTCTGATATATCTATCGAACGCTCGAGTCAATTTGTAACCAACATCAAATTTTTCATGTTCCCAACGTAAGAAGGCGTCTATTTTAAATAATTCTGAAGCCAGCCGCGAAAGTAAGCCTTCAAAATCCTCCAATCCTTCAGGATCTTCCAAGCCTTTAGGATACTCCAGGCACTCTCTTGGATCAGCAGAAAACACAAAATCCTCAAACTCCAATTTTGCGTTGGTGCCCAGTGGCAGTGAATTCTTTTGCGGTAACGCATATATCCCCTATAGTTTGGAACCTTTCTACCAAGATCTTATAAATCTTAATGGCCGTATTGTTCCAATCAATGGTAACTTCCAAGGAGGCCTCGGCGCGCTTGAGCAGAGAAACTAAGAGCTTCTTCATTCAGATGAGATCTTTCTCGAGATCCTCGAGCTTGAGGCTTTCTTTTGAGTATCTTAAATCCGTTGCCGCATTACGTAAATCCTTAACTGTCCAGTATTTTGAATATTGTTTTAATAAAGCATGGATATCATCTGGGATTGGAACCTCCTCCTTTCGAAACCTAGATGGATAGTAAACCATGATCCATCCTCCTCCTACTACCATCTGGGAATGGAGTCTCCTTCTTTTGAACACTAGATTGATTAACCTCGATCCATATTTCTACTATCTTGGCAAGCGTTTAACATGTTACATTAACCTATTAGAGCAAGGGCTATGGGCAGTCTCCATTTAGAGACTAAATCGCTCAAATGAACGAGGACTCAATCAAACGGTAACGAGAGAACCCACTATCGCAAAAAAAAGACACTATCTCCCGTGTAATAATTTTTTTTGGGGAATTTAGACTAGACGGGGACTGTCCCCGCTTCGTAATTTTTTTTTGCATAGCTTTATTTTTTTTCCCGGCGACGGCCCCCGTCCAGTGTTCACTACCGACCACTCTTTCACTTAAACGAGTGTCAAAGTCTTGAGGCTGTGCAAAAAAGTGAAAGACCCCGCGTCTATGCAATAAACTAGAATTTCTCAATTGTCTCGTCTCATTAACATGGCAGACCATCAGTTCAGAAAGTCGAGAATGCTTTGTCTAGTCTTTTTCTCCTGAGCAGAATACTAGTACTAATGGTGGTAGTGCTGGTGGTGATAAGAAAAATACTGGCATTAAAGTAGTTGATAAGTCTAAGGATACACATCATACCTAAAATGTGTTCTATTACAAGGATACAATCTTCACCACCGTAACCCAGAGCATCTCAGGGTCGATCAATGGCTTGTGGGATCTCTACAAAGATCAACATCAGTAAGTTGAAAATAGTATTTGTAGCGCCCCTAAGCTAAAATTTAACTAATCCAAGTGATTAACTAAATAAGAGGCACTAAAATCTAAAGCATTTACTTAAGCATTTAATTAAGAAACTGCTACAAAACTTAACCCAAAAACTAGCCCCATCTCCGAAATATATATATACAAGAACTTCTCTCAAATGATACATATACAATATTCATTTAGATTACAAATAGAATATACAACAAAATAAACATAGCATAAGTTAACCAACTACCGACTCAACTCCTCGAAGCTTTCGCTGCGCAACTCTGATCTGTCTCTGAAACTGAAAGTGGGAATAATTAACATTTAACTTCTAAGTAATCATAGGAAATGATTTGAAAACAATTCATGTTTTCCTTAACACTAAACACAACCGATTCACAAAGAGTAAACATTCATGTATATGGAACTAACTCCTTCCAAGATTAATGGTGATTCAAATTTCTCCACCTAGATAGCTAAGCCAGTAGATTCAAATTCTCCACCTAGTTAATGCATAAAAGCTCGAAAGAAAGTAGTTATAAATGAAGGAGCAGATCCTATATACCACATATGGAAATTCTCATTTCCAAACAATCAATGGAAATTCTTATTTCTCAAACAATTCATAAAGACGAACAAAGATTACGATTCCTTTCCAAGCAATGGAAAGATTAAAAGAAATAACATAACTTTAGTGAACTCAAAGTTAAACAATGCATGGAAAAAACACAACCAGATAATGCATGAATTTGATAAACATAAACTTTGGTAAAAAAAAACAATGGTTACCATAGAGTCAAAAATTCTCACCTCTTTTGATGATAAGCCACGCCTTACCTCGAGATCCCGATCACCGGTTTCATTTGAGCGATCGCTGTTAAATAGACTAACCGTTAATCATACAAGCACTCTAAGAGTTTAGCCAAAAGGCTCACACATGGCTCATACAAGTTTAACTAATGGTTCTTAAGCCTCTAGTTATCAAACTAAACCTAATAACATATATAAGGCCCGACTCACCGTGTCAACTAACTGGTCAATAACGGTCAAAGGTTCACCAACGGTGAACGCCGGTCAAAGGTCAAAGTCCGGGTAAATGGTCAAGGTAAAGTCAATCGAGTCAACTGAGGGTCAATATTCTAGAATTTCGCTGAGCTAATACCGAGTTCAACCTGAGTTAACACCGATTCATTAGACAAACCGAGTCATTAAACTGATCTGGATGACTAATAGGTCTAAAATCAAATACAAATTCATTTCAATTCTAACACTTACAACTCTAACTCAAGTTCGACTTCAAACTACTTATTGCATCAATTCATTGAATCTTAAACAAACTTGAGGAAGCAAATACAATTACAAACACTAGTTTGCAATTCATAGGTTCAAGCTTTATAGCAACACTAATTGCATTCTATAATCAACACCAAATCAATTACAATCACCTTCAATTACTTTTCTTCTAGTTCACATAGCCTTAAGCCCATTCATTTAAACTTGAAATTCATTTAAAATCAACACTATTATCAAACTCCGATTACACCTTCCCCGCCCGCAACTCCCAAACACCCAAACAACACCACTATAGTCGCAGTTCACTCTAACCAAACCAACTCCAAAAAGTTAAACTCTATAAACAAACACAACTCCAAACATTTAACTCTATAAACAACATAACTCCATGTAGCCAACGCTCATACAACATCACCATCTAATTCACCTTCCATATCTCGAACTTCAACATCCCATCATGAATAACACACAACTTAACTCTCCAACAAAGAACATCATTAATATATCCACCAATTTCATAAAATCCCAAACAACCTTGTTCATCACTAACCCCGTGGCTTCAACATCACGATTAACAACACCACCATTTCAATTCCAAAACCATATCCACATCAACCTTAATTCGGTTTTCTTAGCAGTAAATAACTAAACTCTAACAAACAATAACAACATCAAGAAACTCTAAATCTGACATCATTCTCAATTTACTATACCATTAATTCATTCATCTCCACCTCCATTTCTATACTCTAATCACTAGCTAACTTAATATCATTATCATCTCCAAATTCTTAACATTCATCTTCCATAGCCTCTATTAACATACTTCTCAAGCCACATTCATTCTAACTCAATGAGACCGACCTTATTTCTCCATGCCGACCTCTTCAACCATTCACTAATCAATAACAATACCATCAAAGACAACCCCAAACATCACCACTACTTCGGAGTTGTAAGCACTTCTCGAACTAATATATCAATCGCCCAACATCATTCCAAAACCTTGTACTTCACTACAAACCAACCAGCCCATTCCATAACAATTCAAGTCATAACTTCATAACTCAAACTCATTAATTAATGAAAGTAGATAACATTACAAAGTTATCTCGAGAAGAACAATTACCTCTAAATAATTATATTCAAAGAATCCATCACAATCTCCTCCCTTATTTGTCAGTTCTCCATAGCCAACCCACGATCCTTTATCAAAACAATCAAACCCTTAACATCAAACCCGAGACAAACCCATCTTCAATCGACTTTTAACCTTCAATTTCATCTTCCTTGGCTTTTCTCATAAACCCTAATTTAAACTCGAGAAACCCTAACTCTTGATTCATTTGCTTAACTACTTCCTATCTCCAAATTAATAAACACCCCATCCTTTAACATCTATTAAACTTATAACGAACATCCGATTACCAAATCCACATAATTCCCAAATGACCCAAGAACTCTAATTTCTAATTACAGTGGCATCGACATCTCCTCTTCTTCACGAACATCTCATATCAACCAATTAAATTCATCCCGCTCTCAATCATCTAGACCCAGGTCCTCAATTCGTTTTCAGACATCACTAAAACCACTTTGAATTAATTCTCTAAGAAACCCTAATTTCATTCATTCTTTGAATACTCAATCATCTCTTCAATTTCTTCATTTAATGTACTTAGTAACATCAATCAATGACAACCCCTTGTGACCTAGGTTGTCGTACGACACAAATATAATTACACTCTTACTACTCAAAATATATAAATGGCCAAGGGCAAGAAAGGATCGTTCCCACGAGAGAGGTCTAGGTTGTCAAATTTTTATGGTTTCCTATATAAAACAGAGATTTCACAGTTGTGTAGATAAAATTAAACAAAAAGCAAACAAAAGAAATAAATCAAATCAAGGATGTGAAAATATTGGATAAAGGTTTCATCTTCAATTGAAAACAAGTTTATGAATATATGAATAGAATTCGGTATTTAATCTCGCTATCATCAAAAGCCATAGAATACCTTATTGCAAGAATACCCGTAATTTCCTAATTCATCAAAGACAACACATTAGAGTGCGTATGTGAATTCTACCTAAAGAATAACCTAACGCTCTTGCGCTAATCAAGTTCAATTCCTAGAGCATTAAATTTAAATAGGCTAATCAATGCAATTGAAATACATTGCGCAAAAACAATTCGGACAAAGGTCAATTTCTACATATGACTACAAGGATGTATCACTACAACCAGAATCATATCATGCTACTGTGATTCAAAGGTTATCGCTTTTTGATGAAAAACCTAAAATAGCTGTATAGATATGGATGTGAGTTCAATCAATTCTAGACTTAACTAAACAAACATTCAATCATATTGCAATACATCAATCATGCAATTATTATAACCCGTAGAAATCAAACGATAATATCGAGAGAAAATAATTCATAAAAATCATAACTTGCTGCAAAATCCAACTACATCTTCAACCAATAATAAAAACTTAGTTACTTGTGTTTTTGGAAATCATCATGTAAAGTTAAAGAAGAAAACTATCATGTGAAACCCTAGAAAACAAGTAGAAGTCTCCCTCATGGAGATATTTCAGTTTGAGAAAGACTTTTCTATTTATATGCTTCTCCCATTCCAAAAGGATACTCCTTCCAATATTAGGTCTTCTCAAAACCCATCTCCAAGTGGTCCACCAAGCCCATGTGGGAAAATAAGTCTCTCGGATTTTTGGGTGAAAATCGTCACGGATTTGATGACGCTATCACGGTAACTTATCGCGGAACCGGTCACCGTGAAACTATCTCCACCCGCTTTTGTCATCCAAATCACGCGCTGCTAGCGTGTACTCCCAAAGCATTCATCTCTCGCTTTCTCTATAGTTCATACATTCACAAAAACCATCTAACCCAATCTCTCATTCTCGCGAAAACGCACTAAGAGCGACTCAGTAGCTCATATATCCGACCGTCGAATCATGCATCCAACACATACGCCTTTCGTGATTCACCGAAATATTATGATCCCCACTTCTGCCCAAAAATCCGACACGAACTAGTACCACTGCAAGGCTAATTCCCCGCTCACTTTTCGCATCTGCTTCACTAGAACCACCATTGCATTCCTGCATCTTCAGCCCATTACCATACCCAACACCCATAACCCGCAATCTCCATCACAGCTCAACTGATCCATTCATTCGGTTCACAGCTTGCCGCGAGAACCCATCAGCTCATCCCACAAATGTGATCGCCATCAAAGAACATCACTCAACCACAACAAATGCTTTCCTAACCGGTTTGAACTCCACCCGCAGTTCCCAGCCCAACTCCATCTATTTCATCTTAACAACACAACCACTTCTCTTACTACCTCGCACAACCTTTATTTAGCCGCAATCGCACAAATTTCATTCTATCTCGTATACTCAAGCTTCACCTCCCATAACTCCACTCCCATCCAATGACAATCTCGGTTGTAATTTTCAGCTCCATTCCTCGCAACCTACATACATTCTCCGCTTCAAGGTCATATGGCTCACCAACTCCCTCGGTTCCATTCCCATCTCAAATTATTAACCAAAACCACCGTGAAACTACAACTTAAAGTCGGGCTGTCAAGTTGAGCTACCAGCTCTCTGTCATTCTCCACGATTTAGCACTTACAGTACCAGCCCGAAGCATCATTTCCTCCACAGCCGCGCTGTCACAAATGGCACCTGTTCACATGCATCTCAATAATAATTATAGCACCTATCTCATCTCAAGCCACGCAAAGACCAACTTCTCAGATCACTCAATGTCACAGAAGACCCATTTCAGGGTTCCGAGCTTTACCACCGAGCCGCACAACCATTCCATAATCCGCTTCAACTCCAACGCCTTTCTTGCTCTTGTATTCACCGCACCACTGCAACTCCTTCCATTTGTCATCACAACATAAATCGCCATTAAGCAGAACACCACTGAAATCAAACTCGATAAAAACTCCATCACCTAAACTACTCCAACACCGCACTCCGCAACACCCATTTCATTCCCTCGTCAATCAACAATCCCATCTTCCTCGCCAAATTCTGCACTACCTACCACCTAACACCACCTGCAATTCCTCGCCATCTCCACTTTATTCTCCTCGGCTCATTGCCAAAATCAAACCCATTAGCTTCTCTATAGCTAGCTCCAGCTACCATAGTCTTGAGATTGAACCAGCCTTCCTCTTGTTCCATTTCCGCAGATTACCTCACCGGTTTCACTTCATAACCACCAAAAGATCCGCCAACTCGCATCCATCAAAGATTACTTTACAAGCCTCCAAAGATCATATTCTCTCGCCCGAGTCATCTTCAAAATATACCTTAACCCACTAAACATAATCCTTGAGAGCATAGTTAGTCGCGGCTCTTGCCCGAACTTCCAACATTTCTCATAATGAGACCAAATCAATGACTCCATATGGCTAGGTGCTAGCAAGGCTGGTCCAACTAATTGTTGGCACCGAATTATACAAATCTGGTGGCATTCTTGCTATTTCGTAACTTGGTCACTAGACAAAACCTCAAACCTCAATTCCATGTCTCAATTTCTTATCAAGTTCCAAATGCACGCCTAACAACTCTCATACACATCCTTGAACTATGGCTTTCAAATACACACAATTAAGGAAGAATCGTCGACCGAAATCGCATTTGATCACTCAAGGATTTTCACAAACACCTTTGTATGCATGTTGTGAATCGAACATGGCTAGGTACTAGTCTGTAAAACGGAGATTGCACAGCTCCTTCCCTGCATAATTCCAACATTCAAAACAAACCCATAACTCCACTTATTCACACACACACACACATTCAATCTCAGAAACATCCATCTTCACAGTCAAGTGCCAAAATTCAATGGCAGCAGCTTGGCTTCTTCCCTGGATTTCCTTGGCTTCAAATTCTGTCAAAATCAAACCCAATCCTCCTTCTCCAAACTAAACTCGATTTCCGATTTCAATGGCAGTACGCACCTTTGGTGCAAAGGTTTCTTCTCGGCTCAGTAGGAGAAAATTGAATTGTATGGTAAGACTGAACTTTACTCGACCTAGTTAGTTATAAAGGAGGAGGTGCCCCCTTAACGAACTGTCTGTCTGCCTTTAGTGATTCTATCAGCTGGTTACCCCTTATCCTCAGCTAGGCTCTCAATAGCACTTCCCTGTGAAATGACAATTTTGGCCCCTTTTCACCTATTTCTTCTTATTTTACTCCAATGACTCCAAAACACCTTTAAGACTCAAAAGCAAACATAAGATACATAATTCACACGAAAAATAGCAAAGAAAGCATAACTCTAGATAGTAAATACGGCGTATTCTACACCTATCAAATTCCCCCACACTTAGACTTTGCTAGTCCTCGAGCAAATCAAACAAAACAATTCTAAAGAATACATACAACTCCGTGTCGTCGAGGCTACGGTCACTTTTAGCATAAATAACAAGCCTTTAAACCACTAGGTGTCCCTAGTGGACGAGTTATAGTCTCGTGAGGGTTTACTAGAGATATACCCACAAAACCTACTTTTTCAACTTAATAGTTCTCCGAAATGATAGTATCCAAGCGCTAAGAAGACATAGAGATTTCCGCACACTAGTCATAAGAAGTTAGGACACATAAATGAACACAATCTCATCCTTAAAAGTTGAGAGAGAGATAACCATCCCTTCTCGAAAGAAATTCGGGTTCTGGAGTGATCAAAAGTCTCGACTCGCCTCACAAGAAAGGGTTTTATGAAATTGCTCTCAATAATAAATGACTTTTTATGGGTCACACATGTGTCCAGTAGGAATGAAGAGAGAATCTGCGACACGTTGAATGGTAGGAAGGCAAAACCCTCCGAAGTATTTTGAAAACCCACATCTTTTATAATTTTGAAAACCCATTTTTCTGACGATCTCTTCGAAAGGAAATCAACCATTTAACGAAGGTGGGAATATGCTTACTTACCTCGTATCCGTTCGGCGTGCAGCTAGCACCACTCTCACAGCATCCATAGAAACGTCTTCGGTCTTCTATCGGTGTCTTCATCTTCGTCTTCGGTCTTCGACTCTTGATGATAACTCTTGAACTTCGTAGAATCTCGACAATATGATTCTTTCCTCTAATTCCTTGTCGCTTGAAACTTCATTATAGATATTCCTTATTTCCATTGGCTTTATTGAAAGAATACAAAACTAAAAACAAACTATACAAACCCTTTTTTTTTTTTTTTTTTTTTTTTGTAGAAAAGATAAAAATAAAATACAAAAAACAATAAAATACAAAGGCCATGGTGTAAGTACTTTACCACTTGATTCTTCACAACTTGTATGTCTTGATATCATAAACTTCTCGAACTCTCAACCTTGATAATTTCGCTCTTTTTTGTATTGTTGCTTGTAAACCTCAAACGTCTTCAACTTTCCTTGTAGATTTGTGATGCTCCTCTTGTTGATGATGATGGTGTTTCTATGGACTGTTGGTGTAGAGAGAGATAAAGTGGATGGTGCTAATGAACAAGATTACAAGTGGTATGTAAGTTAGCAATTCGATGTCACCATCATGGTTGATAAAAATAGCACAAAGAGATCAAAATAGTGCTTCTATGGTGGGATGTTGGACAGCTCACCATTCCGCAGAATTTATGTACGGTGACACACTCTAAAAGCACATATTTAGACAGTACAAAGAATTGAAGGTCGGTGCCTCACATTATGTAACATGGGTAGTCTCCACTATAGGGATCACTACTCTAATACCGGGAATTCAGTCTGCACCTTATTTGCCACTAGCATGGTTAAATCCAACTTTAACTCTCATACAATTAAGAAACCCGATCATGTTCTCTCGTCATCTCTAAGTTCGGTCACTATTGTGAGATTCTCATGTAATCTTAGCGACATGTATACTATGTGACTCTAAACTAACTACAAGTTGGAGGTTTCTTATTCACTAGTTCACAAAAAGTTGAAAATTTTGAAAAATTTACAACGCAAATGCTTAAGCACTCCCCCACACTTAAACTTTACATTGTCCTCAATGTAAATTGAATCGTCCAAAGAAAGTCAAGGTGGGAAATTATAATACAATATGCGAAAAGAAAAATCTAAAAACAAGAAAAGAAAAATTAAAAGATAAGATATACAAAACCGGTGGGTTGCCTCCCACTTAGCGCTTGGTTTAAAGTCGTCAGCCCGACTCTTTTGTTATCGTCCATATACCAACAATCTGAAAAGTTGAGGATCCTTCCATAGAACCTGTTTTGCAAACACTAGCTTCACACAAATATTAGTAATATAAAACAAAAGTGAAGTTATGAACCGATAAAAGCTTCCCCCACACTTATTCTTGTCCACACTTGGGAGTGTATAAAGAATATAGAAGTCGGGTACTTCCACGGTTTCTTGTTCCATAACCTGCATAATATGAGAATCAAGTGTCTCTAATGGCGGAAAACGAGAAACAAAGTCATTCAACAATATTCTCGAAGCACATAAATTCAAACCAATAAGAGGTAAAGGAGAAGAAACAATAGGCAACGGTTAGACAAACCTTGCACAATCTCTTTTATCACTAATCCTCTTCATCCTTGAAAAACTCAAGTGAATTATTCACCTCATGTATATCATGGTCCTCTATCAAACCTTGCAACCATTCTTCGTCAGTTCAGCCAGAACCAAAGTATCGACATAAACATCATCATTACAATCATTTGCAAGCTCAATTGGGTCTTCCACAATATTGGTCATAACGGTCTCATTCTCAACATACTCCTCCTTATTGTAAGGCACATACTCTTTTGCGGATGCAATATTGTCCATAAGGAATTTCTTTAGAACACTCCTTGCGTCATCCTCAAGCTCTACCTTTTGAATAGGTTCTTGATCATTATAAAGATCAATGCTTGAGTAATCTACACAAGTGTCAACATATTCCTCTTCGTCTTCACCTTGATTGCAAAAAGACTCCATTGTAAACTCCTCGGGGATGTCTCCATGAGTTGTTTCAAGCAATGTATCATAATCACCGTCACTGTCATAGTCAACATAAGATTGGTCCTCGCTGAATTTAGTGTTGCTAATCTCGAACTCATCCTTTTGAATAGGTGAATGATCATTATTACGAGCAAGAGTTGAGTTAACTACACAAATATCAACGAAAGTCCCCAAAGGTTCGCCTTTTTCAACATAATTATTCATTTCCTCTATGTATTCATCTATGCCCTTTCTTACGTCGGAAACACCTCTTTGAAGCTCTTGGAGTGATCCATCCAAATTCTGAATATAGTGTTCCATTTGTTTGTAAAGCTCATTCGACAAGGCAAAATTAGAATTACTTACTTCAGTATTGTTAGGCCAACTATCTTACCTTTGAATGGGTGAATGATCATAACTACGATCAGAAGTTGGGCCATACATACTATGAGTACATTCGGTCGATGAAATTGGTTCCACGCTTGGTTGTTTACGAATTGACTCCATGCTGTCCATAAATTGTTGCATTTCATCTACCAAAACTAGAGGAAAAATTAATAGGAGTACAACTAGTCTCCCCTCCTTGTGGTTGCTTACTTACATACCCACCGTAAGAAGGTTGGAATGTATGAGAACAACTAAAAGGGTACGTGGAATATTGACCATAACCAAAGGATTGGTTTTGATTGTATTCCCCATAAGGGTGATAGTTTTCATGTTGTTGAGGTTTGAAAGCCGTATTGATTGCTCCAATATGCTCCGTCCATAGAAATTGGTACCTGAAACGAGATTCTCAAAACTCGGTTAGAAACCAAAGAATAAGAAAAAGTAAAACAAAAATAAGAAACCAAAAATAATTAACAACCGCTGCCTCCCCGGCAACGGCGCCAAAATTTGACCGGTTTTCAGCCGACACAAATATAATTACACTTTCTTACTACTCAAAATATATAATGAAGCAAGGGCAAGAAAGGATCGTTCCCACAGAGAGGTCTAGGTTGTCAAATTGTTATGGTTTCCTATATAAAACACCGGGGATTTCCTGGTTGTGTAGATAAAATTAAACAAAAAGCAAACAAAAGAAATAAATCACGCAAATCAAGGATGTGAAAATATTGGATAAAGGTTTCATCTTCAATTGCAAACAAGTTTATGAATATATGAATAGAATTCGTATTTAATCTTGCTATCATCAAAAGCCATAGAATACCTTATTGCAAGAATACTCCGTAATTTCCTAATTCATCAACACACACATTAGAGCTGCATATGTGAATTCTACCTAAAGAATAACCTAACGCCTTGCGCTAATCAAGTTCAATTCCTAGGAGCATTAAGTTTGTAAATAGGCTAATCAATGCAATTGAAATACATTGCATAAAACAATTCGGACAAAGGTCAATTTCTACATATGACTACAAGGATGTATCACTACAACCTAGAATCATATCATGCTACTCGTATTCAAGGTTATCGCTTGATGAAAAACCCTAAAATAGCTATAGATATGGATGTGAGTTCAATCAATTCTAGACTTAACTAAACAAACATTCAATTATATTGCAATACATCAATCATGCAATTATTATAACCCGTAGAAATCAAACGATAATATTGAGAGAAAACTAATTCATAAAAATCATAACTTGGTTGAAAAATCTAACTACATCTTCAACCAATAATAAAAACTTAGTTACTTGTGTTTTTGGAAATCATCATAGAAAGCAAAGAAGAAAACTATCATGTGAAACCCTAGAAAACAAGTAGAAGTCTCCCTCATGGAGATATTTCTAGGTTTGAGAAAGACTTTTCTATTTATATGCTTCTCCCATTCCAAAAGGATACTCCTTCCAATATTAGGTCTTCTCAAACCCATCTCCAAGTGGTCCACCAAGCCCATGTGTGGAAAATAAGTCTCTGGTTTTTTGGGTGAAAACTGGTCGCCGGATTTGATGACGTCATCACCGGAATCCGGTCTCCAGTCGCCGGAATCCGGTCACCGTGAAACTATCTCCAGCCGCTTTTGTCATCGGAAACTGTCGCCAGCAAGTGTGTACTCCCAGCAATTCATCTCTGCTTCTCTATAATTCATACATTCACAAAAACCATCTAACCCAACTTCTCATTCCTTGCGAAAACGTACCTAAGAGCGCAACTCGTAGCTCATATATCCGACCGTCGAATCATGCATCCAACACATACCCCTTTCGTGATTCACTGAAATATTATGATCCCCACTTTCGGTTCCAAAATCCGACACCCGGAACTAGTACCACCGGTGCGCCAATTCTGCTCACTTTTCGCATTTGTTTCACTAGAACCACCATCGCATTCCACCTTGATTCATTACCATACCCAACACCGTAATCCTCGCAATCTCGCATGCCGGTTCAGCTGATCCATTCATTCGGTTCACAGGTTGCCGCGAGAACCCATCGGTTCATTCCTACACTGCATCGCCATCGCAAAGATCACTCAACCACAACAAACAGCTTCCTAACCAGTTTGAACTCCACCTGCAGTTCCCAGTTCCAACTCCATCTATTTCAGCTTAACAACACAACCACTTCTCTTACTACCTGCACAACCTTTATCGCAGCTGCAATCGCACAGCCTCATTCTATCTCAGATACTCAAGCTTCACCTCCCCATAACTCCACTCCCATCCAGCGACAATCTCGGCTGTAATTTTCAGCTCCAATTCCTGCAACCTACATACATTCTACTGCTCAGTGCCATATGGCTCAGCTCAACTCCTGGTTCCATTCCCATCTCAGCTTATTAACCAAAACCACTAAACTGCAGCTAAAGCTCGGGCCTGGCTGTTGTGCCACCAGCTCTTGTCATTCTCCACCGGATTTAGCTACTTGCGGTACACCACCTGAAGCATCATTACCTCCACGGCTGAATCATCACACCAAGTGGCACTGTTTCGACATGCATCTCAACAATAATTATAGCACCTATCTCTGTCTCCAAGCCACCAACACCAACTTCTCAGGATCACTCAATGTCACAGCAGCACAGCTCAATTCGAGCTTTACTCACTGAGCTGCACAACCATTCCATAATCCGCTCAGCTCCAACGCCTTCTTGCTCTTGTATTCACTGCACCACCTGCAACTCCCTTCCATTTGTCACTGACAATCGCAACTGCCATTAACGGCAGCAACACCACTGAAATCAAACTCTGATAAGAACTCCATCACCTAAACTGCTCCAACACCGCACCCTCCAACACCCATTTCATTCCCTGTCAATCAACAATCCCATCTTCTGCCAAATTCTGTACCAGCTACCACCTAACACCACCTGCAATTCTGCCATCTCCAGCTGTTCTCCTCGGCTCATTGCCAAAATCAAACCCATTAGCTTCTCTATAGCTAGCTCCAGCTTCATAGTCTTGAGATTGAACCCAGCTTCCTCTTGTTCCAGCTGCAGATTACCTCACCGTTTCAGCTCATAACCACCAGTATCCGCCAACTCGCATCCATCGCATTACTTTAAGGTTAAAGATCATATTCTCTCGCCCGAGTCATCTTCAAAATATACCTTAACCCACTAAACACAATCTTTGAGAGCATAGTTAGTTTGCGGCTCTTGCCTGAACTTCCAACATTTCTCATAATGAGACCAAATCACAGGACCCATATGGCTAGGTGCTAGCAAGGCCGGGTCCGGCTAATTGTTGGCACCGAATTATACAAAACTGTGGCATTCTTGTCGCCGTAACTTGGTCACTAGACAAACCCCACCCAATTCCATGTCTCAATTTCTTATCAAGTTCCAGCCACTGCCTAAAACTCTCATACACATCCCTTGAACTATGGCTTTCAAACCACACAATTAAGGAAGAACGGTCGTGATCGAAATCGCATTTGATCACTTAGGATTTTCACAAACACCTTGTATGCATGTTGCGAATCGAACATGGCTAGGTACTAGTCTGTAAAATGGAGATTGCACAGGCTCCTTCCTCGCATAATTCCAACATTCAAAACAAACCCATAACTCCACTTATTCACACACACACACACATTCAATCTCAAAAGCATCCATCTTCACGTCAAGTGCCAAAATTCAATGGTGACTTGGCTTCTTCCCCGGATTTCCTTGGCTTCAAATTCTGTCAAAATCAAACCCAATCCTCCTTCTCCAAACTAAACTCGATTTCGATTTCAATGGCGGCGACGCACCTTTGGTGCAAAGGTTTCTTCTCGGCTCGGTAGGAGAAAATTGAATTGTATGGTAAGACTAACTTTACTCGACCTAGTTAGTTATAAAGGAGGAGGTTCCCCCTTAACGAATCGTCTGCTCACTTTAGTGATTCTCACACCTGGTTATCCCTTATCCTTAGCTAGGCTCTCAATAGCACTTCCCTGTGAAATGACAATTTTGGCCCATTTTCACCTATTTCTTCTTCTTTTACTCCAATGACTCCAAAACACCTTTAAGACTCAAAAGCAAACATAAGATACATAATTCACACGAAAAATAGCAAAGAAAGCATAACTCTAGATAGTAAATATGGCGTATTCTACACCTATCACTTTGTTCTTCACACATGAACAATTCAATTCCTCTCTCGAATTCATTCTGAATCCTAATTTCTGTTTTCACAGATTCAAACCCTAGTTGACATGCTTCAAACTTAATGAACACATCATATTCTCCATCATCTATCAGGTCAAAGAACTTGTCAAAGAACATTTAACTCAAACCTTTGAATCGAATTCCACAGAGAAAAACAGAGAAGAAAGGAGAAGACGAACGAAGAATAATAAAGAAGAAGAACGAGAATGAAAGAGAAAGAATAAGAGAGAAAATAGATTCCTCTTCCCGATTTGGTAAGATAAGACCAACCCAAATTACTAAAAGCACCGGACCAAAAGATAAGGGTAGCTTCAGATGGTCTAATGGCAACAATACTATTTTTCCCTTCACACATCTCTGATGATATCTTCTTCGTCTGGTACTCGAATGACACGCGCGAGTAGTCCATCTCGCCCAACCTTTCGAGATCTATCCAACGGTATTAGTCTCGTATCTATATCGTTGTTATATTAGTTCCTATTAATTAATGTTTGTGTTAAACTAATCGAGTAATTATCGGCTATTTCGTCACTTGACTGGTCTAATAGCGTTGACGAGCTTGAGGGTCTTTACAGTATTGTTGTGGGTCTTGATATTGAATGAAGACGAATAAGACACGGCTACACCGGTACACGAAACAAAGTTGTTGTGTTGCAATTGTGTTTGGATAAACGTTGTCTTATATTTCAGTTCGTGTACTGTGATCAAGTTCCTAAATCAAGGATTTTCTTGGTAATGACAAGTTTATCTTTGTTGGATCTGGGGTCGATGCCGATGCTTACAAGCTTTTGGTCGATCATGATTTAATGGTTGCTAGAACTGAAGAACTCGGCAGTTTGGTTGCTTTTAAGACTGGAGAGAGCGGACTTCACAGAGATGGGTTGAACAAATTGGTATGGGTGGTTCTCCAACAAGATTTGCCAAAGAGGAGATACATGTTAAGCAACTGGGAGAGGGGTGTATTAAGAGATGAACAGATTGAATATGCTTGTTTAGATGCTGTTGTTTTGTTTAAACTAGGTGTTGATTTGATGAGTCGAGCCAATAACAACAACCGCCAGAACAGCAAGAACAACAACCGCCAGCCAGAGATGGTTCCAAAAGATTCAGACTTTCCAGACCTTAAAAAGGTTGTGGAAGAGAAAACTAAGCGGGGGGTTCCTTTGAAGTCTAATGGAGGTGTGAATACATAAATCACGAAGGCATCCATATGTTCACAAATAATGTTCGCATTCGTTCATACAGTCGTAAATGAGAATAAATCTTAAGTAAGCTATGTTGAAACGATGACTCATTGACTCAGAGCCTTCAGGCTCGTTCTTGTCTAGTCATAGAGAAGTAACCTAGTGATGCGTACGATCGAGATGTATAAATATCAACGTGCAATAATAAGAATGTAAAAGTGAAGTGCTTAATATAAATGAGACGATGATTTACGTGGTTTAGCACTAAGGCCTACATCCACGGGGGTAGTTGTTTCACTATGTATTTGAGGGGTTACAATGATAGTCAAATGACTTTGGAGTGAATAACGAAGATAAAAGGGAGGGGAAAATAACACACATACTTACTCTTATAATTTCTCTCTCTTCTATTAACTCTCTAACTCTGAATTGGTCGACCCCTTCTCTCTCAGTGGAGAGGGGTATTTATAGGGATAATACATGGGGTCCACTATTAAAAACAGTTGCAACCTTATCTCCTCGATCTTGGCGCTGATCCCGCTGATATCTTCGTCTTCGACCAAAGGTTCCAACAGTCATGTATGGTTTACGAAGAATCACCTCCTTCTATTCCACAGATTTGTTGACACGTACCCTATCCCTAGGGTATTTAATACGGGTGGTTGGGGCGATCTGCACGCGTCAGGCAGATGTCTGATACCCCTGTCACATCTTCGTCAGCGCGGCTGTTTATGGGTGAAGATTATTTCTGCCGGTTTTGGTAATTTGGGGTGTGTGGATGAGAAATGAGTCTAAACCTTAAACAAATGCACTGCGCGGTGAGTGCTTGTAGATTCGAGAGATCAATCTGTGCAAGTCCCGGCCTAAACCAAGAAATGGCTGTTCCAGACTTGTTTAGGTCACAAAGTGAAGGAGATGGGGTTGATCTTAGGGAGGGAAGCTTAAGAAGGTGTTGAGAATGTGAAGGTGTTGGCTATGAATGACTTGTATCGTAAAGCGGGCGAACCGGCTTGGTGGTGTAAGCTATCGATTCCGGTGTTTGAATACGATTATATCAACCCTTGCCTCTGTTGTCTGGACTTGTCTTGTTTCTCCTGTTTGGAAAATAGGGAGGAGAACCTATTTATACAAGTCATTTGAGCCTTAATCACGTCTCTCGTGGGAAGTGGAGGAAGTGGAGTGATGGAGTAGTGGAGTTGTGTGTTGGTGTTACACGACCAGTCTTGCCCACTTCTCCTGTCATCTCTAACCGTCCATGACTTCCGACACGTTTCTTGTGATGGCGCGTTGCACGCTGCATCTTCAGTAAACCGCTGCACCAATACCCCCAGTATGTATCCCCAGATTTGTGACATGATTGATGTCTCGAGTGTGTGGATCGTGGGACCCATGAAAGTTGCATGTAATGCTAGATTAAATAACTACGTTATTCAGGAGGTCGATACTTGTAAAGTATCGTGTGTATTTTATGCAGGTACTGCATCATGGTGTGGTAAAGTGACGGGTAGTGATCACCAAGACGCCCATCGACCAATTAATTCGACGGGGTTGTATAACCAAGCCGGTGAAGTTGGACGGACGAGATGATCTTTGAGACACTCATCTGCGACCATTGATGGAATTAGGCTTTTAGAAGAGGTGCACAAGCATCCCTCTTCATCCTGGTCGAATCCAAGCTTAGGATACGATTTTGGCCAGGCCGATCGTACATGCGTGTAGACGGCATGACGATGTAGGCGCCCATACCCCATTATCTCACGAAAGTGTGATCCCGGACCACTCAATTTGTAAAGCAAAGTCGAGTGGTCGAGATCGGTTGTGTAAATCGAGTGCAAACAAAAGCCGCGCATCGTGCCAACTTCGGGCGCGCGTTCCAAGACGACCAATCTTGGTCGGTCTTGGCTGATCGGTCCGGCGTGTAGGTGATAGGCTGGTGTTCATGCCTATACCTGACTGTCCCATGCAAACGTGATCTAAGCCACTCAAATCGTCCGGCGAAGTTGAGCGGTCGAGATTAATTTGTAATTGGAAAGTGTATCCACGCTAGTTTGGGCGGACGATTTGGGATAACCAGGCATGGTATGCCTTGGCCGACCAGGTGAGGAGATTGATGGGTCCATGGTGGTCATGTTGGTATGACCGGACCTGCTTAATCTAATCTTGGGCCCTCCATTCGTGCCGGAGAAGATGGACGCTCGTGATGCTCAAAACCCTAATTTTGGCTTTCACGGCCGTGTAACCATGCTTTATTCGGGCGTACGAATTGGGATGACCAACCATGGTTGGTCCTGACCGATTGGTCAGGTATGTAGGCGGGCCCACGGTGATTGTGTTGGCATGCTCTGGGCCTTTTGAATCTACATCTATACCCTCCATCTATACCTGCAAAGATGGATGGTTGAGACTGTTTTGTGACACATGTAATGTGCCGCAAACCCTAATTTAGGGTTTTCCGCCCATACCGCTCTGGTTTGGGCGTTTTGGCAAGCTATGCCAATCTGGAGGATGACCATGCGGAGTCCGCGTCGGTTCGGCATCGAATATTCCATACCTGCTTGGGGGTTATGGAATTGATCTGGGCCATCCAATCATGCTGGTGAAGTTGGATGATCGAGATCATATCCAGACTGATACGGACAGTCCGGATGCTCAATCGGGCTAGTATAACTCACCGAGAGTTGCTCAATCGGGCTAGTATAACACACCGAGAGTTGCATCCTGTACGGGTATTTCGTACATGCTTTAATTATAATGCTTGGAGGTTCGTGTTGCTCTGCTGAGAGCAACACTCAGTCGTCATGCCGCATTAATAATGAGTACAGGAAATACAAGGCTGCTCACGCATTAATTAATAATGCTATAAATTCATATGGTATATGGGATTGTTGCTACATGCTCCAACCTGGATGAATTTCGTATATTTAATTCACAGAATGGGATTGTTGCCACATGCTCCATTCTAGGTGAATTAGTAAAGTGAAGAAGTATTCGACACTTATTAATGGCTTTATCTTTTACAAGATGTTAGCGCATAATTTTCTAGTTTTTACAATTTTAACCTTAAATGAAAATCCACCATCAACATTAAGTCCCCTGCCTAGCACGTAATGGTTACACTATTGTGGGGTAGGCATAAGATGGTGACATATAAAGACAAAGCTTATGAGACAAAGTTAGATGTTACCAGGAGAGACGGGTCATCCTGTCCTTGGAGCATGTCACGTTCAAGAGGCGTCCAAGCGAGTGTTCCCCTAGCATGATGTCGGTCTTGCCTGCTTGGATGGACTGTTACGCCTGTTTCGTTCATGGGGCTACTGCACCTGCTTGATCGAACGTGGGCTTGATGTGCCTGTTTTGGTTAATCGTTGGTCCGCTGCGTCTGCTTGATCGAACGTAGGACCCGATGTAAGCATGCTTGATTCAAACATGGGCAGATGTGCATGCTTCGATCAAACGTGGGACCACCGTGTACATGTTTCAAACGTCGGCCATGTCCTATGCCTACTTTGACCGTACGGTTGATGTACTTGCTCTAGTGTCATCTTGTTTCTTCGACCAAACACCGACCCAACTAGCTTGACTAAATACCAGACTTGATGCTTTGACCAAACACCGGCCTTGCTGTTTGCTTTGCTCGAACATGGGACCCAATGTGAGCAAGCTTGTTTTAAAAAAATAAACCTTGTGTGCTCAAATGTAAATGTGGGTCCTGTAGAAAGCGTTGAAGCAGCTTCTGGAGCAGGCCCGGGAGAGCGTTGAAGTGTAGGAGCTAAAACGCCTTCTTCTGGAGAGAGAGCTTTGATTGGGGACGGCTGTGTCTGCTTCGACCAATCTGCGGCTGAGATCAAGTGGGACCGCCGCGTGCCTGACTGAACGTCGACCCTGTGTTTCGACTGAAAACCGGCCCTGCTGCGTGCGCCTGTTTTATTCGAATACCAGCCTTGTGACTTTGATCAATACCAGACTTGAAACTTGAGCAATACCGGACTTGTGACTTGATCAATACCGGACTTGTGACTTGATCAACACCGGACTTGAAACTTGAGCAATACCGGACTTGTGACTTGATCAATACAGGACTTGTGACTTGATCAACAACGGACTTGAAATTTGAGCAATACCGGACTTGTGACTTGATCAACACCGGACTTGAAACTTGAGAAATACCGGACTTGTGACTTGATCAACACCGGTGTTTGGACCCAATACCAGCCTTGTGTACTCCAACGTGAATGTGTGTTCTGTCTTGTGTGACTACACATCTCACGCATTTTTATACAATTATCGACTCATGTCTTTTATTGTAGAATGAAGAAAAGAACTCATGTTGAGATGTCTTAAGGGGATAATCTTTGGTGCCAAGTCGAGGTGTTGACGCTTCAAAGTTATGCCGAACATTGATGATGAGTTGTTCACCGCGCCCTTTCAACCATATGAAAATATCCGTTCCACAGGATAACCCTTCTCCTATCGACTTCAAGGTTTTTCATGCTACGTTGGGCCCTCATGAAGGATGTATGAGACATATGTTGAGCAATGAGTACATTAAAGATAACTTGACCAGAGCGCAGATTATTGATGAAGCTTGAGTGTTGAAACGGCTCGAGAGGATGTTAAAGTGGTTTCTGGTGCGAACGTTGAGGTGGATCCTGGAGAGAGTGTTGAAGAAGGATTCCAGCGAACGTGGGTCCCGGAGAGAGCGTTGAGGCAGCTCTTGAATAGACCATTGAAGTAGCTTACGCTAGTGGGAGCGTTGAAGTGTTTCCATCTTGATTCGATTTACCCTTGCGAATTCCATGCTTCTTGACTGACCATCTCTCTCATGTTGAAGAATTCCTTGATCGACGGTGAAGGAACTTCATGCCGAGCCTCGATCCCCAAGCTTGGTTTACATGGTTTGTTCGTAGTGGTTTTTGTCGAGCCAGATATGGAATATCTTGGACATTGTTTCATCGTTGTGGGAGTCGTGCACGTGGTACTGGAGTTGGAGTTGACGGACGCGCAGGATGTTGTATCTCGGTGGTTTTCCTCTTGCTGCTTCAGGGAAATGCTTACAGAAGGCTCAAGGTTGTATCGCCTGTTGGTGAGATATATGCCCCTACAAACATTATGAGGCTCTTCATTCACGGCAGAGCTCGGTTCTTTCTATCGGGGCATATGTTGTTGTAGATGAGCGTTCACGGCTCCAGAGGATGACCAAAAGCGCGGATTCTCCAACATAGCATGATAGACATGTACCACTGTCTGATAAAGTGACTCGCCCGGATCTTGCTCGATATGACGCGTGGACATCGTTATCTTCTTGAGGCTGCTCCCTTGAGGTATCGGCTCCAGTGGAAGATTGCCGTCATAGAGCGTTGATACGTTGCACCGGCATTCTTTAAACCAAATGGCAGTATGGTATAATAAAAATTTCCGAGAGGAGTTCGAAAAGCTATCTTACTTGCATCATGCTCGTACATCCTTATCTGGTTGTAGCCGCTACATCCATCCATGGAGGAGAACATGCCGTGTCCATTTGGTTGCATCTACTAACATGTCGATGTTAGGTAGAGGAGGATCGTTTTGGAGCAAAGACATTCAAGTATCTCAAGTCTATGCAGACCCGACCTATCCATTTTCCTCGTGTCTCGAACTACAACCGTTTAACCGACTTGGATCCCGGGTATGACATGTAGATGATGGGTGACCAATTTTCATCTAAATCGGCATTTCTTCATATCTCCAAGCGAATATGTCATGGTACTCTTTGAGAAGTTCCACGAGCTTCGTGCGTTTATCCTTACACAAGGTTGAGCTGATGGATATAGGCCTAGGAGATTACTCAACGATTTCAATCTCATCAGTTATGGAGTTGGTGCCATCTTGCAGCTGTTTTGGAGCATCTAGCACTTATTCTTGTGGTTCGTTGCTATTGTAGCATTCCATTGGGTGGAGAGACTGGTAACAGTCTCCCCGCTAATTGATAATGGTAGTGTCACAGATACCGTTTTTCCCTTTTCTCGTCACGACTCGCCACAAAAGTTTGTTCCCTCTTCGTGTGAACGTGGGTCGTGGCTTCACAGATGGAGAAGAATGCTTCGTCAAAGCAAAGATGCATCGTGGGTTTTGGCCCTCAATGATGCAAGCGGTCTTTTTCCCGAATTGACGCCCACGTGGGGAGTGGGACACAACGAACTTGTACGATTATTTCCGTGGAGCTTCTCCGTATGTGCTGGTTTGGTTTCCCTCGAAGTACGTCATTGTGGTAGGCTTCTGTACGACCTTGCTTGGGAGAACCTTGGATGTCCTGAGAGTCTTGAGAGTAATCACATTCGAAGACGCTCCTGTGTAGATAAGGGCTGTCTTGACTCTGAATCCTTGATGCGTGCGGTGACATGTAGGGCACGGTCGTGACCTTCCTCTAGTTGATTGCAAAGAAACGTCTCCGCGCGCTGATTCTTCGAGAGGTGTGAAAGTTCGCATAAACTTTCCACTAGAGAAACCGCTTCTCGATCCACCGGCCTTTGGTTCATAGTGAAACTATTGACTTGAGGAGGATCGTTGTGAGGATCAGTCCCTAGTGTAGGAGTCTCCATGACAGACCGCTCATATCGATGTCGCTTCTTTGATCGAGGTCCATGGAGGTCCGCGCCGCTGAAGTACCTTCTCCGGTGCGTTGAATGTGTTCCTTTTTTCTCCGTGGGCTGTCGCGGCTCTTGTGGCAATCGATCGGTTAATGTCTTAAGAAAAGTGAGTACCTCTTTTCGAGTTGCGGCCATATCCGTTTGAGTCTTAGCAATAACTTCTTGCTTCTCCATCAAGTCCTGCAATGGTAATGGGGATGGTCCTCCTCTGCGTTTCTCCGGCTCCTCGTCCCGATGAAGGAGTGGAAGTTGTTGCTCCGGTGACTACCGGAGGTGTTACACTTGATGAGATGCGGGATTTGCGGGCTGCTCGGCTCTCAGTGATGGGAGGTGTTACACTTTGGAACATCTCCGCTACGCCCGGCACCGGTGGTATAAGTGACTGCTCCATAAGATGTATTGACCACGGTAGCTCCACTGACAGGTACATCGACACCGGGAGTGTTATCCAAACTATCTCCATCAGAATTGATTGCTGATCCAGACCTTAATTCCACCATCTTGAAATGAATTGTTGATTGAATTGATTCTAAGATCCACCCTTTTGAAATTGATAAAATTGAATCGGATTTGGAAGAAATTGACTTTACAACCGAGAGATTAACCTCCCACTGTGGTCGCCAATTGTTTATGGGTGAAAACTATTTCTGCCGGTTTTGGTAATTTGGGGTGTGTGGATGAGAAATGAGTCTAAACCTTAAACAAATGCACTACGCGGTGAGTGCTTGTAGATTCGAGAGATCAATCTGTGCAAGTCCGGCCTAAACCAAGAAATGGCCGTTCCAGACTTGTTTCGGTCACAAAGTGAAGGAATGGGGTTGATCTTAGGGAGGGAAGCGAAGAATGTGTTGAGAATGTGAAGGTGTTGGCTATGAATGACTTGTATGAAGTAAAGCTGAACTAGCTTGCGGTGGTGTAAGCTATCGGTTCCGTGTTTGAATACGATTGTATCAACACTTGCCTATGTTGTCCGGACTTGTCTTTTTTCTCCTATTTGGAAAATAGGAGGAGAACCTATTTATACAATCATTTGAGCCTTATTCACGTCTCTCGTGGGAAGTGGAGGAAGTGGAGTGATGGATTATTGGAGTTGTGTGTTGGTGTTACACGACCAGTCTTGCCCACTTCTCCTGTCATCTCTATCCGTCCATGACTTCCTGATACGTTCTTGTGATGGCGCGTAGCACGCCGCACGTCAGTAAACGCGCTGAGACCAATACCACGGTATATATCCGCCGTTTGTGACATGATTGATGTCTCGAGTGTGTGGATCGTGGGACCCTGAAAGTTGCATGTAATGCTAGATTAAATAACTACGTTATTCGGGAGGTCGATACTTGTAAAGTATCGTGTGTATTTTATGTCATCGCATCATGGTGTGGTAAAGTGACGGTTGGTGATCACCAAGACGCCTTACTCGACCAATTAACTCCCGACTGTGGTTGTATAACCAAGCCGGTGAAGTTGGACGGACGAGATGATCTTTGAGACACTCATCTGCGACCGTTGATGGAATTAGGTTTTAGAAGAGGTGCGCAAGCATCCTCTTCACCTGGTCGAATCCAAGCTTAGGATACGATTTTGGCCAGGCCGATCGTACATGCGTGTGACGGCATGACGGTGTAGGCGCCCATACCCCATTATCTCACGAAAGTGTGATCTGGACCACTCGGTCGTCCGGCAAAGTCGAGTGGTCGAGACAGTTTGCGCATACAAAAACGAGTGCAAACAAAAGTCGCGCATCGTGCCAACTCGGGCGCGCGTTGCCCAAGACGACCAATCTTGGTCGATCTTGGCCGATCGGTCCGGCGTGTAGGTGATAGGCTGGTGTTCACGCCTATACTGATCGTCCCATGAAAACGTGATCTAAGCCACTCAAATCGTCCGGCGAAGTTGAGCGGTCGAGATTATTTTGCAATTGGGAAGTGTAAACACGCTAGTTTGGGCGGACGATTTGGGATAACCAGGCATGGTATGCCTTGGCCGACCAGGTGAGGAGATTGATGGGTCCACGGTGGTCATGTTGGTATGACGGGACTCCGCTTAATCTAATCTTGGGCCCTCCATTCGTCTTAGGAGAAGATGGACGTTCGTGATGCTCAAAACCCTAATTTTGGCTTTCACGGTCGTGTAACCATGCTTTATTCGGGCATACAAATTGGGATGACCAACCATGGTTGGTCCTGACCGATTGGTCAGGTATGTGGCGGCCCACGGTGATTGTGTTGGCATGCTATGGGCCTTTTGAATCTACATCTACACCCTCCATCTATACTGCGAAGATGGATGGTTGGTATTTTGTGACACATGTAATGTGCCGCAAACCCTAATTTAGGTTTTCCGCCCATACCGCTCTGGTTTGGGCGTTTTGGCAAGCTATGCCAATCTGGAGGCCGACCATGCGGGGTCCGCTCGGTTCGGCAGCGAATATTCCATACCTCCGGCTTGGGGGTTATGGAATTGATCTGGGCCATCCAATCATGCTGGTGAAGTTAGATAATCGAGATCATATCCAGACTGATACGGACAGTCCGGATGCTCAATCGGGCTAGTATAACTCACCAAGAGTTGCTCAATCGGGCTAGTATAACACACCGAGAGTTGCATCCTGTACGGGTATTTCGTACATGCTTTCATTATAATGCTTGGAGGTTCGTGTTGCTTTGCTGAGAGCAACACTCAGTCGTCATGCCGCATTGATAATGAGTACAGGAAATACAAGGCTGCTCACGCATTAATTAATAATGCTATAAATTCACAGGGTATATGGGATTGTTGCTACATGCTCCAACCTGGATGAATTTCGTGTATTTAATTCACAGAATGGGATTGTTGCCACATGCTCCATTCTAGGTGAATTAGTAAAGTGAAGAAGTATTCAACACTTATTAATGGCTTTATCTTTTACAAGATGTTAGCGCATAATTTTCTGGTTTTTACAATTTTAACCTTAAATGAAAATCCACCATCAACAGCGGCTAACCCCACCGTTGATCTTGGATCTACCTCGAGATGGAATAAAGCAGGTCCTTGGGTGCTCTCCAGTACTTCATGGTGACTCGTTCTTCAAGTGCTCCTCGGTTCTTAGTCGTTGGATTAGCATGTTGATGGACAGATGTAGATGACAGAAGCCCCTTGGGTGTTAGGACGTGGCATCGTATCTTGATGTCTCAAGGCTGCGTGTCTTCCACGTGTACATCTTTCAACACATGGCAGAAGATGGATTATGTGTATACAATTTGCCCCTTTCTCTAAGTTTGAAGTTGGTCAAAGCTTGGAGAAAAAATGTCTTCAAACCCATCTCTCCTCATTAACTTCCCCTTATTCTTAGTGCATGTTTCCCACTATGGGCATTAACTTCCCCTTGATTTGTGGGACGGTTTTATCTTGTTATAAATATGAGAGAAGTTGCAAAATAAATTTTATTCTCTTTCATTCTTTGTCAGTTCACATCTCTTCCTTCTCTCTTCTAGTTCTTTTTCTTTGTTCTTTAGCTCTTAACTGCCGCTGCTCATGAATTCCTGTGTTACGACTTCGACCGACTCTGACAAGATTTTTTGAGTTAAGCTGTTGTCATTGTTCTTCAATAGTCTTGATCCCGTCCATCTATGATTATCCGAAGCGCCTTTTATCCAGGTATGGTGTTCATCATATTGTTCTGGATTTTAGTTGATATTCGTCCTTCTGCTGCTATACTTAGGTTTTTGCGATGAAGAACAAAATATACGAAAGTATATATACTTGCCCCTGTTCTTTATCGCAAAAGCTAGGACTTCTCTGCTGGTCGTTGAAGCTTATTTTTGACAGTTATGACTGAATTAGGGTTTATTATTAGTCTATTTGTCTCTGTGCCTTTGATGATATTCCTGATGAACTGTGAAAGTTTGTATAATCTCGATTTTTGATCGTTTGTTTTATCTGATCTTCGTTAGTACTTTTCTTGGCCGTTGTAGTTATTTCTGATCGTCATCGGGTCCCATACCAAACTCCGTCACCGAGCCCCTACAAATCTCCTCCAAGTAGAAGTCCTGATATATCTCCGCCGAAGGGTGGTCCATCTAGGTCTTTCGAACCAGATCCTCGATCCCTGAAAATTTTGTCATCATTGGGTCCAAGGGTATCTATTACGAAGAAGGGGGATCCACCGAAGGGATCTCGGTATGTGGTTAACCGTCCTGCGATTAATCCCTCTTCCCAACGAGTTGATCTAAGAAATGTGCAGCAGCCTTCTCCTCATCGTGCCGAACCGATGAATATTCAACCTCTTCGGTCCATGCCTCCTCAAATCATGATACCTCATTCGGGGTCTAAAGCTTCGCACTCCACTGCTGCGATGAAAGAATCTTCTGCTAAAGCTGTTGTGCCCCTGGTGGACCCTCCGAGGAATCCAGCGGTCAAAAGGAAAGGTTCTGATATGAGTCCTCCCAAGTCAAAGAAACCGTTGTTGAGTCAACCCGCTAGTTCTGATGTTTCCTCCGTTATACGAAGCATTTCGGTAGCCAAGAAAAAGGTTACTTTCAAGCATGTTGATCTCGAAGCCTTCAAGGTGAAACATGGCCTCTAGTTCTTCGATGTTAAGTTCTATGCACCAGACGATGACCTTACCTACGATATGATCGTGAACTATAAGTACGTTGACTTTCATTTGCTGACTATTGTGGGGGCTTTCGAAGCGGTTTCGATGGTATGAACTTTGATTATGCCATTGACGTTGCTGACGAAGATGAAAGTTCCGATGCTATCCTTCCTTCGAAGGGTAATGCCGCTGCCAAGGTATGGTCCCCTATATTGCCCCTTTTCTTCTTAGTTTAAGGTAATGCGAAGTATGGAAATAATAGTCATCGTATTGATATATCGAGTGTTATCTCCTTAAGCAAAGAAGAAAAAGAAGATCGGCCCGGTTCAGTCTTCCACTGCCCCTGCGGAGGAGACAGACACTCAAGATGAGGTTACCATCCCCGTGAACGATGAAGGTATCGAGGACGAAGAGGAGGTTACCGATGATGAGGAAAGAATAAAGACCTCTCCTCATAATCATAGGGGTGACGAAGATATTGATGATGGCGCCAACGAAAAGGAGACTGCCCCTGGTGGTGATGTTACTGGTGGAGAGAAAGTTATCTTTGAACCCATGAACGATCCTCCCATTGGATCGGTGCAAGATTAGGGGAATGAGGGTGCTGAGATTCAGTCAACAAACCCTACTCAAGAATTTTCTTTGTAAAATTCATTCCGGGGTCCGATGGATATTACCGCCGCCATGGGGTTAGCTGAGGAGTTCTCTCTGGTTTCGCCTAATAATGAATGGGATGTTCTTGGGGGCGAAGGTGAGAAAGCAACTGATGGGGGAGTAGTTGAGACTGGTGGTGAAAAAGCATCTACTCGGTAAGAAAATTTGGGTGGTTAAGGTGATGAGTCTCATGCTAACGAATAGATCGGGGCCACGAAGAGTTCTAATGGTCAAGAGGATGTAGCCGATGTCGGAACTTCCGCTGGTGCATCTCCGGAGGGTTTTGATATGGCCATGATGCAAGACGGTGATGACGCCACACTGGATTGGTTGATGAAGAAAAATCTGATGTTTGTGCCGAACCCTGCTCTGGTGATACCTGGTGAGAAAAATTCCGATGTCTTCACTCGCCAAAGAATGCAGTTATCATCTCACGATGATGTTGCCGAAATTTGGGAGAAGGATTTGGTTACTACTTCTACCAGCTTACTGGTCGATCCCCCTTATTCCATCACCGATATGATGGCTATCGCTGATGGGTATCAGTAGGGTTTTCCCCAGCAGTGTGTTCTTGAGGTTAGTCGTCGTAGATTCCCTTATTTTATTTCTTATATGACTTTTTACTTATAGTAATTATCTGCTCGTTATCAACGCAGATAATGAGAAGTGAGCACTGCAACCACAATCTGTACCAATTTTTCAAAGCGAAAGCCCTTAAACTGGAGGCAAAGCTTCATCACCGGGAAGAAGAATTGAACGCTGCTGAGGTGTTCATTTCTGCTAAGGATAAGGAGATATTGGAACTGAAAAACCAGCTGAAGGGGAAAGAGCAGCTTGGTGCCGAAGAGGAGAAGCTTCGTGTTGAACTTGCATTGGTTCGTAGTGACTTGGAAAAGGCCCGCAACGATGCTTCATCTTCTAAAGGTTTGTTTTCTTTTTCTATTCTCCTCTTCGTCTCTCTCTTTCGTCTTCTTAGTGTGCTGGCTGAGTCTCCCCACCCCATCTTCAGCGGGTGTTACCAGAGAATTGGTATGGCTTTGGAATGAGAGGACTCGACAAGCTACCCGGATCAGGGAATTAGTGGAGAAAATTAAAAGTGAAGCCGATAAATGGAATGCTCGAGCCGATGAGCATAATACCCTAGTAGCTTAGTGGCGAGAAAAGCAGATCCAAATGATTGATATGCAGAACAGTTACAACACCGATCATTGTCAGTTTAACGATACTTTGTTATGGACTCGTGAGAACCTTCGTGCTGCACGTGAAAATGCTACTAGCTTGGAGGATAAGGTAACACACTTGGAAGAAGAGTTACGCCAAGCTCGTTCGTCCCATTACCCTGAAGTTAAGGATTATATACAACGGCTTGTTCGGGAGAGGGACGATGCCAGAGCCGAGGCTCATGCCCTTAGTAATGCTTTAACCGCTTCTCGAGACGATGTTTCTCGTTTAGTGGATTATGAGAAAGACCTCGAATTTAACATGTACAGGCTTACTAAAGGCATAGAAGAAATGAATAACGAAGTCAACCATCTTCGCCATTTAGACTCCATGAAGCAGCTAGAGTTCGATGAGTGTCAGTTTGCTCTTACAAATCTTCGGTTGGATTATAAGAAAATTTCGATTTGAGTACGATTTTCTTGACGACGCTCGAGACGCTGTAGTTAATGAGTATAAGATAGCTTCGGCTAGAGTCGAAGGTATACAGTTATTTGGTCGCGAACAGTTATATGGTTCTAGTTTTCTAACTCAAATTTATCTTCTTTTTCAGAGCTCGAAGGACAGCTTGACCTTGCAAATAAAAAACTTGAAAAGACTCAATCTGCCCTAGTACACAGAGGGCCAAACCAAGTATTATGAGAGTTTGGCTGGATCTCGGGACGCCGCAAAACAAAGGAAGTGACCAAGGAAGTAACTCGATTGACGTCTTTGTTGTCGTGAGTCCGAGTGAAAACCACCATGATTACATATAAGGCTCGTTGCCGACCTTAGAAGATATTAACAAAACTCTGACCAGGATCGAGCAAAGTCTTCAGAAAGAGCATGACATTGTCAAGAACTATCCTCGTCGGCATATGCCTGAGCCCTTAACTTCTTCCTCTGGTCATTCTTCGGGAGGAAGTGTTCTTCGTTTCAGAAGGAAAACATCGCTGCTCATGTCAAGTCTTCCAAGGAGAAGTAGGAAGTGGTTTGTCATATTTGTTGTTATTCGCTGATCTTTGTTGATTACTTGTCTCCGGACCCTTTTTTGGTATATTTTTTTTTGTGTTTCTTGTCTTAATCTCCCGAACTTGTAATCAACTCTTATGCAATGGATCATCGTTTGTTTGGATATGTACAATTCTGGTTTACATGTATGGTTAGTTTAATTGTTTTGTTTAGATAGCGAGTAAATCTTAGTTAAAACAAAACAAAAAAAAACAAATTAAGTAATTGATAGTGTTTGAAGGTTATAACGAAGATATGCACCTTCGTTGTTGGCTTCGGACTGTCACCCGTTGGCTAACCCTTGGCTGCAGGATTACCAAATGGTGGGGTTGAAGCAACGTTCCTGGATATGTAATGCGTTATTGAACTATGTACATGCATTCATTCCACTGAACCTTTGCCTTTTAGATTGGTTGGGTATCTCTTTCTGTTGGATGCCTTCCCCATGGTCCTACACTTATAGACGCTGATAGGGGAGTCCGGAGAGATTGTATAAGGCTACTTTCCCCAATAGAAATTTTGCAAAAAGTTTGTTCGATTGATGAGTCGAGGTCTGCTATTCCTGCGTCCGTAGATAGAAACATGTCAAGCGGGTACGTTTGTCTTCTTCTTCCGGTGCTCTTCATGCGGATGGAGAACTGCGTTGCTTTTATGGATAGTATGGATTGAGATATTTCGCATTCCACGGGTGTCTGAGGACTTCTCCTTTCAGGTTACGCAGATAATAAGATCCATTGCCTGCGATGTCGTGTATAACAAATGGTCCTCCCCATGTTGGTGCTAACTTTCCCCACTTTTTCTCTCATTTGGCCGGGGGTATAGTTCTCAGCCACATATTATCCCTTTACAACATTTCTAAGTTTAACCTTTTTGTTGTATTCCATTGCTAATCTTCGTTGGTAATTCTCCATCCTCTCTGTAGCGCCGTTTCTCTTCTTTCCTCCAGATCATCGAGCCTCTCCAACATCATATCCATCGTAAGGTTCTTTTCCCATGCTTTAGTCTTCGTGGTTGGCATGATGATTTCCGTTGGGATGACTGCTTCGGCTCCATAAGTAAGGAGGAATGGTGATTCTCCTGTAGCAGACCTTCGGGTTGTTCGGTATGCCCATAACACGTTATGTAGTTGTTCACACCACCGCCCCTTGTGTTCGTCTAGCTGTTTCTTGAGGATAAGAGCCAGGGTCTTATTTGTGGCCTTGGCCTGTCCGTTGCTTTGAGGATAGATGGGGGTCGATTTATTCTTCCTAATTTTGAAGGTATCAAAGAGCATGTCTATGTTCTTACCCTGCAGCTGTTTTCCATTGTCAGAGACAATCTCTGCGGGGATACCGAACCTGCAAATGATATTTTGGAAGATAAATATGAATACATCCGAGTCGTGGATTCTAGCTAGGGCCTTGGCTTCTACCCATTTGCTGAAGTAATCTGTGGCTACAATCAAGAATCGTCTTTTTCCCGATCCTTCGATCAGGGGTCCGACAATATTTATGCCCCTTTCAATAAAGGCCAAGGACTATCCACTGAATTCAGCTTCGTTTCAGGAGCATGGATTCTTTTAGCAAAACGCTGGCATTCCTCACACCTCCTAGACATTCTTGCAGCATCCCGTATCATTTGTGGCCAATAATACCCCTGTATTTTTGCTTTATCTGCTAGTGATCTCATCCCGCTATGGTTGCCTGCATCTCCATAGTGTATGTCTTTCAAAACCCGATGCCATTCTTCTCTTGATAGGTAGCGTAACAGCGGTCCGAGGAAAGACTTCTTGTATAAAATTCCGTCCCTAAGGTCATATCTCCCTGCCTTTGACTGCACCTTTCTAGCCTGTTTCAAATCCATAGGCAGCGTTCCTTCTTTGAGGAAGAGATGAACTTCGGTTCTCCAATCTTCTTCGTTTTTGAAGTCTTCGTCTTCGTTTGCTCTTTTCATAATATCATCTTCGTGAAAGTCATCAGCGATGTCTTCCCCTACGTCATCGTCAGCGATATCCTCCCCTACATCTAGAGCTGCACAAGACCCGGTCCGGATTACCTGTACCGGACCGGAACCGAAAGAACCGGAGTTGCACCGACCGGACCGGAGTTCTCGGTACATGTACGGGTTCAAAACTCGATACTCCGAAAGTAGACCGGGACAGTACGGTTCTTACCTTATTCCCGGCCACCCAGTACCGATAGTACCCATTAAACCCGGACCATAGATTATAAGATTAAAATCTATCCTAACCGTCCACTTAACATATTAGAAATATGGAGAAGGTTCCGTTTTTTTAATTATTTTTTTTTTTAATTTTTTTTTAATATATTTTGAGAACATTTTTAATATATTTTGAGAAAATTTTTATACTGGGTAAAAACCCGTGCCTGAGTGGAACCGGGACCGGTCTGGACGTGCAGGTACAAGTCCAGTGCAGTACAAGTCCAGTACTCAAATTGAAGAACCGGTCAACTCCGTATACAGGTACCGGGTCCAACAGAAACCCGGACTGTACCGGCTCATGTGCAGCTCTACCTACATCGTCTTCACGATTTGTAGCGAAGGAATCCTGAGGAGTAATCGAGGGCTCATATACTCTTGTTATCTTGATTGCTTTGACGCTTTCATCTTTCAACATGGATGATATGTATGCTAGGGCATTAGCATGCATGTGGTCTTTTCTGCATAAATGACGGAACTTGATGCTAGGTATTTGGGATGCAAGGGTTTGGACCAAGGCCATGTATGCCGAGAGGGTCTCATCGTACACATTGTACTCCAAGCTTATCTGTCGTATGACCAATTGTGAATCACTCATCAGGCGCACCTCGGTTATACCCATTTCGATTATTAAACGAAGAGCATGGACCACGACTTCGTATTCGACGATGTTATTGGTATGCCCCTTGAAATCCAACCTTAGCGCATGCACGATCCTTTCTCCGGTGGGGGTAGTGATTATGATGCCTATGCCTGCCCCTTCTCTATTTCTTGATCCATCTACGAAGACTTCCCATCGTCTTTGGTTTGAAGGCTCGAGGATATCGACTGGTCTTTGCCTTCCTCCGCTTCTGGTATGCCCCTTACTTCCTCATCGTTGTCCAAGGGTAGATCTGCTAGGAAATCCGCCAAGACTTGTGACTTCTGGGAATGTTGGATTTCATGGATAATGTTGAACTGATCAAGGTGAGTTCCAATTTGCTATCCTTCCTACTTTCCCAGCGCTTTTGAGAATAGCCTCCAACGGTGCTTTGCATGGAACACGAATATAGTGAGTCAAGAAATAAGTCCTTGGCTTTTGGGTTGCCCATACTAGTGCCAAGATGAGTTGTTCGATCTTTGTGTAATTTCTCTCCGCCTGGTTGAGAGTTTTACTGACGTAGTAAATTGGTTGCTTCTATCTTCGTGTTAAATCGGGACCAACACCGCACCGGCTGCATCCTCTGTTGCCGCTATGTAGAGGGCCGCACTCGTCGGGATCGGGATTTTGTAGAATCGGGATCGTAGCTAGATATTCTTTGATCTTTTGAAAATCTTCTTCGCATTCAGGCGGTCCATTCAAACTTGTTCCCTTTTTGAGGATATTGAATAAATATTTGCATTTGTCCAGATGACACAGGCGATGAATCTTCCCAGAGCCGCTAGTGATCCGTTGAGCTTTTGGACTTCTTTTAGGTTCTTCGGGGGGATGTCATTTCTACGATGGCATGGATCTTCGCAGGATATACTTCGATGCCCCTCTTCGTTACTAAATACCCAAGTAATTTCCCGAGGTGACGCCGAATGTGCATTTTTGGGTTTACTTTCATGTTGTGCTTCCTCATTGCCTCAAAGATGTCCCTCAGGTTTTGATGGTGATCCTTGCGCAACTTGCTTTTGACAAGCATATCGTCAACATAGACTTCTATAGTGCTCCCAATCCATGGCTTGAAGATAGCATCAACCATCCTCTGGTATGTTGCCCATGCATTTCGAAATCCAAAAGGCATCCTTGTGTAACAATAGAGGCCATGCGGGGTGTAGAATGCTGTGTGTTGTTGATCTTCTTTAGCCAGTGCCACTTGGTTGTAACCATAATATCCATCCATGAACGATAGTTCTTCGTATCCTTCGATAGCTTCTACCAGTTGATCAATGCTCGGGAGCGGGTAGCTGTCCTTTGGACACGCCTTATTGAGGTTGGTAAAATCGATGCATATTCTTACTCCTCCATTTTTCTTAGGAACGATGACCATTTTCGATATCCATGTTGGGTATTTGACCTCCTTGATGAATCCCGCTTCTAGCAATTTACGGAGCTCCTTTTCGATTGCTTGGTGATACCTTTCGTACTTTCTGCCTGAAGGGTGTGGTGCCAGGATTTATACGTAGTTCGTGCTGGATTATCTTCGGGTCGATTCCTGGCATGTCTCCTAACTTCCATGCGAAGATATCTGCATATTCTATGAGTAACTTGATAAGAGCTAACTCTCTTTCTTTGTCCATCAAGGTCCCTATCTTGATCATCTCCGGGTTTTCTTTGGTCCCTATATTGATCTCCTTCACAGGTTCTACGGATGTGAACGTAGGCTTTGTTTCCTATAGGAGAGGGACATTCTTTAATTGCTATTTGGTAGGCTCTTCGGCCACCTTAGCTGTTGAGGTGCTTGCCTCAGTGTTTAGAACGATGTTTTCCTTAATCAGACTTTTCCCTGATATTTCTTCGAGATAAAGATTAATTACTTTTTCCTTGGCAGCTTCTTTGTTTCGACTCATTCGAGTCTTCCGCTGCTCATCTTGTTCGTTATTGAGATGGTTTGTAGAGCTTGGCACTTTCGGGTGGTAACCTGATCTCCCTTTATTTCCATTACCCCTTCGGGTGTTGGAAATCTAAGGTATTGATGATAGGTTGCTGCCACTCCTTTGAGTTTGTGCACCCATCTCCGACCGATGATGGCGTTGTAGGGGAAGGTGCGTCCACTCGTTGAATCGAGTATCTACCTTCATTGGCCCTGCGTCCACTTGCAACACAATATTACCTAACGGCTTTGTTGGTGCCCCATTGAATCAGTAGATGGTATAGTACGAAGACATCAGTTGTTCATCATTGAGCTCCATTCGTTTGAATGTGTTATAGAACAGAACATTTACCGAGCTCCCTCCGTCGATGAGGATCTTCTTGATATTGCACCCTGCCACTGGTAGTGTGAGGACCAAAGGATCATTGTGATCTTCCATGTCCTCCTCAACATCCTCAACCTCGAAAGTCATTGGTGCGTTCATCAACTGCTCGTGTTCGTCAACTTCTACTCCATCGATTTTTTACAGTTCGCAGTAGTCCTCGAATTGTTTCCTCAGCCTTTTTCCAATCTGAGCCGTTAGCGAGGGTCTGGTAGCTTCGGAATAGGAGATGGTATTGAGTGTTCGGTTTCCCTCGGGTAGATGAACTTGTTTGCTTCGTTTGGACCTATCTTCGGTGTCTTCCTTCTGTATGTATTGCTTGAGGTCACTTGCGTCAATGAGCTTTTGGATCATGATTTTGAGATTCTTCCATTTCTCGGTTTTGGTGCCCGTTGAAGCAGTGATACTCGCAGTAATCTCTCGACTTCTCGGTCCTTGGAGGTTGCTTCCCTTTGGACCATGGCCACTCCATGTTTTCCCGATCCTTGATCTCTCTCAGGATACAAGTGTCGTTTGTGTTCAGCTTCGTGTAAACTTGGTCTTCTAACTTCCGGTCATTACTTCGATGATCATCCCTTCGTCCTCTCCTATCTTCGCTAGGTCATTCTCGCAGAGCCGCCCCTTTTGGAACCGGCTTGCTCTCTCTGAATTAGTTAGATGAGGTCTTTGAATCGGTCTCAGGATTTTCCGTTGGATTTCTTCTAACCTGGCATGCTTTTCAATGATTACTCGAAGATCTCCTTCGATCGTCGGAACACTTCCATGAATCTCGACAAATAGTGGGCTCATCCTATCTAACCCCCACTTGTAGCAGTTGATACTGACCACCGGATCTACATTCCCTATCGCTTGGAAAATTTTGTGCCATCTGTCGGTATATTCTCGGGTTGTTCTTTGTAGGCGATTTCCAATGAGAATAGTTTGTCCATTCTTGCGTTTACAGCCTTGTTGTACATGTAAGTCCCTAAGAACTTCTCAGTAAGCTGGCCATAGGAGTCGATGAAGTTGGGGGGAAGGTTGTCGAACCAGGATAGGGCCGATCCTTTCAAACTTGAAGGGAAATATCTGAAGAGGATTGCGTCATCCTGATCCCATCGTGCCAGCATACGGTTGTAGTAACGAAGATGGGCCTACGGATCGTTGGATCCATCGTAACACTCGAACGTTGGGATATTGCACTTCTGAGGAATGAGAGCTCTGGATAAACGCGGAACCAGCGGGGTGGTGTAGGCTTCTATCATCATCTCTTCTAATCTTCCTCCCCCTTGTTTTGCTTTCAACTGCTTGATCTCTGCCATCATTTCTGCCCGAAGATCCTCCATTGCCCGATGGTTATCATCATTGGTTGAGTTTCGCCATGGTCTTTGGTATTCGCTGTCAAAATAGTCCGAGTCTGGAACATAATCTGGATCACTGGATCTATTCCCTCTGGCTACTCTTCGATTCAACGTCTCGGGGTTTGCTGCATTTGTCACGACCATTCTTCTGTCCTGATTCGGCTCAGGTGCTTAAGAGTTAGCTTCGTGCAGGGCTTTGTTATGCTGGTGAGTTGCTCATAAGCTTTGGAAGATCTTATCTCTCAGTTCTTGGTTTTCTCGGGCCAGCAATGCTACCGTCTCTGTGTTCACCCTTTGGCTCCTCTTTAGCTCCTCAAGCTCTACATCAACTGGGGGGAATGATTTGATCCTTGATTTGGGGTACCGAGCCGTCCCTGCCCCCCAAGGGCCATGGTATGCTATTCATCTACCATTTGGATTAAGGGGATATGAGGTTCGATATTTACTATCTGTAGCTCCTCATGCGGGGGTAAGGGTTGGTTTCTTGTCAGCAACGGTTGGGCTATTGGCAAAGTCTGGTTCTGCTCATTCGTTGGTGGCAGCCTGAAGGCTGGCTTCGGTATTGACGATTCCGCAAATCCTTCCTGTTGCTCGAGGGCGCGGGTAGTTGCGATAGCTTTCACGGCGTCGGCCTTGGCTGCATCTGCTCTAGTCGCATCGACTTTTGCTGCCGCTGCTCTGGCTGCATCAGTTTTTGCTGCTATTGCCTTGAGAGCTGCCGCTGCTATATCGTTTGTATTTGACGGTGAGGTGATTTCCGTTGCATCTGTCTTCTGGTTCGTTTTTTTCGGCTTTTCACCCTTCTACTTGCTGCGTGTCATGACTGGTGTTGTCCTTGGTATTTCTTTGGATGACGCTTTGGCTTTTGCTGCATCCTTCGCGTTTTCTATCTTTGCTTTCTTCGCCTGCACAGTTTAAATATCATCGAAAATCCAATATCCATGTGGATCCTGTTAGCAAAGTTAATCCAAGCTCGTAGACCAAAAGTATGACTCAACAGAAAGTTTCCAAGGGATCGTGAATTTGTACGAAAATTTGGAGAGGCAAATCCAATAATTGAAAACATGGATCTACTCATAGATCTGAGACATTCTTTCATGGGATGATCGTTTAAAGTGAAAAACATGGGAATTTCTAAGAAAAACGCAAGTCCTAAAATTTTAAACATGGAAGGTATGCAACATTCTAAAGAAAGCACAGATACGTAAGATTCGTCTTAGGGAAACGTAGAAAACTTCAGAAAATGCACAAATCTGTGGGTTTTGTGCCTCGAAAGCATAAGTAACTTTTAAGAGAAGCATAAATCTACAGGAAAATTGGTTTTAAATCATCCATGAATAATAAACTTTAAACCATACGCAGAAAATTGGTTTTAAAAGATTGATTTCGAAGGTTAGCTTAAATCCGAACACTATCATTTAGAGGATAGCACGGGGAGCCAGAAAATAAGCAATCACAAGATAAGATAAATCTTTTACCGGGACAGAGTCCCTGTTTCTAGCGCCATATTGTGAACACATAAATCACGAAGGCATCCATATGTTCACAAACAATGTTCGCATTCGTTCATACAGTCGTAAAGGAGAATAAATCTTAAGTAAGCTATGTTGAAACGATGACTCATTGACTCAGAGCCTTCGGGCTCGTCCTTGTCTAGTCATAGAGAAGTAACCTAGTGATGCGTACGATCGAGATGTGTAAAATATCAACGTGCAATAATAAGAATAGAAAGTGAAGTGCTTAATATAAATGAGACGATGATTTACGTGGTTCATCACTAAGGCCTGCATCCACGGGGGTAGTTGTTTCACTATGTATTTGAGGGGTTATAATGATAGTCAAATGACTTTGGAGTGAATAACGAAGATAAAGGAGAGGGGAAAATAACACACATACTTGCTCTTACAATTTCTCTCTCTTCTATTCACTCTCTAACTCTGAATTGGTCGACCCCTTCTCTCTCAGTGGAGAGGGGTATTTATAGGGATAATACATGGGGTCCACTATTAAAGACAATTGCAACCTTATCTCCTCGATCTTGGCGTTGATCCCGCTGATATCTTCGTCTTCGACCGAAGGCTCCAACGGTCATGTATGGTTTACGAAGAATCACCTCCTTCTATTCCACAGATTTGTTGACACGTACCCTATGCCTAGGGTGTTTAATGCGGGTGGTTGGGGCGGTCTGCACGCGTCAGGCAGATGTCTGATACCCCTGTCACATCTTCGTCAGCGCGGCTAACCCCTACCGTTGATCTTGGATCTACCTCGAGATGGAATAAAGTAGGTCCTTGGGTGCTCTCCAGTACTTCGTGGTGACTCGTTCTTTCAGTGCTCCTCGGTTCTTAGTCGTTGGATTAGCATGTTGATGTACAGATGTAGATGACAGATGCCCCTTGGATGTTGGGACATGGCATCGTATCTTAATGTCTCAAGGCTGCGTGTCTTCCCCGTGTACATCTTTCAACACATGGCAGAAGATGGATTATGTGTATACAGGAGGAAAGACCAACCGAACCGACAGCAAACGTACTAATTGAGTACGTTTTTAAGGAATTAGGATTTTCAATATTTAATGTCCTATGTTTTGTGATCTTTCCAATGACCATTAATAACATTTCAACTTTTTTATTGCTCACCTTACTTGATATCTTACCAACGTTTGATGTCTGACATAGATACGGTCTTTGTTTCTGCTCGTCATTGTATTCACATCTTTATAAAGCGTTAATGTTAAACATTTTGTTGACAAATTATTATTTTTTGTACTTAAAACAACAACATGAGATCAGATTACTAGCACGAACAAGGGGAAGCGATAAAAATCACACATAAAGCTAAAAAGAACATGATGCTTTTGCCCATACTAGCCACACTCATGGTAAGCGTGTGGATTAAGTTTGTGTGATAACAAAATGGCACTAGCAGTAGAAAAACAAATATATATAAGGTACAAAGATAAAGGGGTATAGTTAACAATTTGGGGGTATATAAAAGAAGGCTATCTAAAACGCGTTCCCGCATGATCTTTCCTAATCGCAATGGTTTCTTTTCTTGGAACACTTGGGAATCAAGTTTCAGATGCTTATCAAAAGAAAAAGGACATCTTATTCTTGCTTGAAGTATCACATCAAATGGCATCTCTCACGAAAATCGGGGCGACAAACTGAGTTAACTCAGTGAATTTTTTTCTCTCTATTTCTTCAATAATCCTCACTATTCTTTTGATGAGATTACCTAAAATCATGATTAAACTTTTTTATATAGTAGATTAATAATCTATCATTAGTTTTTCCTATTCTTTTCCTAGTTTCTGATTTTTTAGTTTTTCCTTCAAAATTTTAAACTCTTTCTCATTTGTTTTCCTTTTTCCTCTCGATTTATCTTTACTAATGGATTACTAAACGTATGCGGGGCCTCTTATTTCATCAAATCATGGAGGGCTTCCATTTTTGGATTCAGTCTCGGTTATCCTCCTACTTCTACAACAATGCAGATCAACGAGTCAAATATCGTCAACACAGTATAATGCAGTTTTGCCAAACATCTTACCAGAGATGAATTTTTACTGTATGTACCAGTATTACTTTCTATATCATGTATTTGATTTAAATGAAAACTTCAAGGTCTCAACGATTCAAGTTCCGATTCAACAATATTTCTTGGATCCAGAAATTCAAAATTCAAAATCCCAAACTTTCCCCCTGTGAAACTACGTAACTGTTATTCACCAAGTCATAAGCCGAAATTTACTCCATTCAACATTAATTCCGATACACCTATACAATATTCCATTTACTCTAGAATATCTTTTTCAGTTTATCTAGGGAAACAAAATTATCTGTTAATAACTAATATTAGTTATTTTATCTATATTTATCCTGCTGAAGAATTGCAACACAGTGCATCCCTAAACTTTATCTCAAACCCTCTAAGAAAAATGGCTTCTACCTCGAATTCTCAAATCCCAGCTATCACTGGAAAAATGCAAAACACTCAAATACGTGATATTGGTTCGAGAAATCTAAGAAGATATGTTGGTACTAAGTCAACTATCATCAAAGCTACAGATGAATGGGGTACTACTTTGGTTGGTAAGGTCTTCTCAAAAGATCCTGTTGAGACAGACACATTAAGGAAAGGAGTTATCGCTCTATGGAATCGCTTCAGAGTCAAGGAAGTTCATGCTATTGATAGGAATATTTTCTTATTCAAGTTTATCACAGTAGTTATGAATGACATACTCAAAAAGGGTCCTTGGAATGTGAACAAAAGTCATTTAAACTTACAAAAATATGATGCTGCCATTCCAGTCAAAAACTTGGTTTTTAAATACCAGGAATGGGATCTCCAATTCAAGAAACTTTTACCTGAACATCACTCTCTTGAAGTGGTGAATGAAGCTATTGAAGAATTAGGAGAGAAAATTTCAACTGATCCTGAGGATTGCAGACCATCTTATGGCACAACTATCAATGATAAGATCAAAATAGATCTTACAAAACCGCTTCACAGTGGAGGTTGGTGGAACAATGCTGCTGGAGATGTTACATGGATTAGATTTCACTGGGAAAGGCAACCACATAACCTTTGCCCTAACTGTTTTGTCATTGATCACAATGAAGAGGAATGCTCCAATACAGCACATGATCTGATGATTAGAAGGTTTACTCATGATCAATATATATTAACTATCTTCATGAACTTTTTGTTGCTTATGGAGTCGAGATTTGTGAAGATATTGATCTTTTGTTGGAGAGAATTTGTGAGGCTAGTCGCAAAAAAATGGAGGAAGAGGCTAAAGAAGATGCTAAGCTTGAAGAGGGAGAAAAAAGAAACAATAAGAGATCCAGAACTGAGAACTCCTCTGAAGATATCGTGGAAAGTAATACTGGGAAACTACAAATTTCCAATGCCTCAGATGATATGGAGCATGATATCGCTGAAGAGGGGGACACAAGATCAGGGGAGAACCTCCATGAGATGAATGAGGCCGCTAACATTCTGGTAACTCTTCTAAAATCCATCTCCTTTAATCATTACAATAAAAATTTAATTTCTGGTATTTATAGTTTTCTCACTCATAGCATTTATTATTCTTCGGCAAATTCTAAAACTGCATATTTTACGTCCGTACAAAACCCTTCTGTTAACTGGAGTATCAAGTTTAGGCTTAATCACCTCTATTCGACCATGAAAATTATTAGTTGGAACTGTCAGGGCATTCTAGGAAAAGATACTAAAGACCACTTGCTTCATATGAACAATATCCACTCGCCTGACATTATATTTTTGTGTGAAACAAAAATAAATGATGATAGAATTCTAAATCTTAATAGCTTTCTTAGAATGCCAAATAAATGTTTTGTTCCTTCTCTTGGTCAAGCTGGAGGCATTATTCTTCTTTGGAAGGATGGTTTCTCTGTAGAAGTATTAAACTCCTCTAGTAACATGTTTCATGCCTTAGTTAAAAATAATCCCAGTAGAGGTGAATGGTTTCTTTCTTGTGTTTATGGAACCACTTACAAAAATGATCAACCAAAGCAATGGAAATACATTAAGGATTTAAGTTCTTCTGTTAAGATTCCATGGGTCCTTATAGGTGACTTGAATGTTACAACGAATATTCATGAAAGAAATACAAATATTGAACCTACAACCACTGAAGTTTTAGATTATATCAAAGACTCAGACCTGAATGATTTAGGATATAGTGGAAATCCCTTTACTTGGACTAGTAATAGCCATGGTACAGGAAAAACAAAATCTAGACTTGATAGAGCTCTAGTAAATAATGTTTGGTTTCTTAATTATCATGATTCTAAACTTATACATCTTCCTCAAAAATGGTCTGACCATGCTCCTATTCTTCTGTCTTTATATAATAAGTCTAATACAACAGGTAAATGCTGGAATTTTTTTGAGTATTGGTTACAGAATGATACTTGCAAAAATGAAATAATAAATGCTTGGAATACTAATCTCTCAGGTTCTGCAGCTTACCTTCTATCTGATATGCTCTCTAATACAAGATACTTTCTTTCTAAATGGAGCAAATATACTTTTGGTAATATTCAGTCAAGGATTTCAAAACTACAAGAAAATCTTTTAAAACTGCAAGCTCAAGATATTCAGGGTAACAACACTGATGAAGTGATGAAGCTGTAAAAAGAGATAGACAGTCTTAATGAAATACAAGCTAGTTCTAATATGCAAAATTCTAGAGATCATTTTTATAATGACATGGACAGGAATTCTAGATACTTCCATATAAGAGCTAATTATAGAAGAGTAAGAAATAAGATAGATTCTCTTCAAGCTCCAGATGGTACTTGGTGCCAAGACAGGAATACAATTGAAAATCTCTTAGTTTCTCACTTCAAAAAGATTGGATCTAATTCACATCCAGCTGACCCAACTGAATTTCTTCAGTTCATTCTTGCTTGCATTACAGATTATAGCAATGAAGAGCTTATAAAAATTCAGAAGATGATGAAATACATAAAGCACTTATGACAATGCAACCTTGGACATCTCAGAGTCGGATGGATTCCCACCAGGATTCTATCAATCTCAATGGCATTTAGTAGGAGTTGATGTTTGTAAGATGGTCAAGGCTTTTTTCAGTTCAGGTTATTTACTCAAGAAAATCAACAACACTAGAATCTCTTTAATCCCAAAGATACCTGGAGCTCATAAACCTGAAGATTTCAGGCCCATAGCCTTATGTAATACAACATACAAACTGATTTCAAAAATAATTGCTCTCAGACTCAAGAAACATATGGTGGATATTATTTCTCCTATGCAATCAACATATGTACCTGGGAGACTGATATCTGAGAATATTTGCTTGGTTCAAGAATTGGTTAAATCCATGAAGAAAAAGAAGGGAAGAACAGGCCATTTTGCTCTCAAAATGGACATGTCTAAAGCTTTTGATAGACTGGAATGGAGCTTCTTAGTGGAAATTCTAAGAAGATTTGGTTTTTGTGAAAATTTTTGTCATCTAGTGTTACAATGTATTAGTACTACTTCTGTGGAAATCATTATCAATGGCTCTCCTTCTTCTTCATTCAATCCTACAAGAGGAATCAGACAAGGAGATCCTCTTTCTCCATGTCTCTTCATCTTGGTCATGGAAGCTTTTTCAAGGCAGTTGAATCATCATGAACAAAAAAGGCAACTTACAGGTATGAAAATTTCAAGATCAGCACCAAAAATAAATCATTTATTGTTTGCTGATGATTGTTTGATATTCTGCAAAGCTAATCAGACTCAAACAAATAAATTGCTTCAAGTTATTGAAGAGTTCAGTGTATGCTCAGGCCAAATGATTAATTTTCACAAGTCTGCAGTCTACTTCAGTAAAAATACAAATCCTTCTTGTTGACAACTTATCAGTGGTATTCTTCAAGTTAGACAACTGAGCATTAGTGAAGAAAAGTATCTAGGTTTGCCATTCTTTGTGGGAAGAAACAAGAGATTTCCTTTCTCTAATCTTGCTGAAAAAATGGAAACTAGAATGACTAAATGGTGTTCTATAAATATGTCTGAAGCAGGAGGTCTGTAATGGTGAGAAATGTTACTAATGCTATCCCAGTTTATCATATGTTGAGTTTCAAGTTGCCAGATGCTACTATTAAGAATATGAACTCTATTCAGAAAAAATTTTGGAGAAAAAAGAAGACTAATAAAGGGAAGCCACCAATTTCTTGGACAAATGTTAACAAGCCAAAGGAAGAGGGAGGTCTTGGGTTTAGAGATCTCAAGCTATTCAATAGAGCACTACTAGCAAAATCTGCATGGAGACTGTTCACAAATAATACTTCTATATGTGCTCAATCTCTTAAGGCTAAATACTTTCCAGATGGAAAGATTTTGACATTAAAGAAAATTCCAGTTCTACTTGGTCCTGGAAAAGTATCAGCTCAGAACTTCCATTCATTAAGAACAACTGTTGTTGGAGCATTGGTGATGGTCAAACTATCTTAATCTGGAGTTATAGATGGATCTCTGAATTATTAAATCCTCCTTCTCCAAAGCATGGATGTCTGAATTATCAAGAATATACTTATGTATATCAGTTATTCTCAGAATCTGGAGGATCGAATCAGCCTCTTATTCTATCTCTTTTTGAAGAACCAGTTGCAAGACTAATTATGAATATTTCAATTCATATTCATCATGCAGACAAAATGGTTTGGACACTGGAGAGAAATGGGGTTTTCTCAGTAAAATCAGCTTATAGGAAAATGTTTCAAGATCAAAATACAAGTCAGTCTGTTGGTCAAAGAATGTAATATATCTTCAAAAGGCTCTGGAAGTTACCTGTGCTACCTAGAATAACACAATTCATTTGGAAGTGTCTTAAAGATATCCTGCAAACCAGAGATAAGTTGGTCTATGTTATTCACAATGGATATTATGGCTGTCCTCTGTGTTCACAAGCACTGGAAACTTCATCTCACAGTATTCTGCACTGCAACCTCTCAAAAGCAGTATGGTTTGCTGTACTAGGCCTTCATATTCAAGCTGATGTTAACTTGGTAGATTGGTTTTGTGAATGGTTTGACAGACTGAAAGCTCATCAAATACAAGAAGAACATCTATGCAAAATAGCAATTACAGCTTGGTGCATTTGGAATGCAAGATGTGATAGTGTCTTTTAGGGTTGGAAGATCACTCCAGATTCAATTATTATGAAGAGCAAGTTAGAAATAGCTCTGCTAAAACCAAAAAAAGTTACTATTGTCACTAATACGGTTAGGCAGAGAAGGATAAATTTGCATTGGAATCCACCTGTTATAGGCACTTATAAGATTAATGTTGATGGTTCTTTTAGCAATTCTACTAAAATGGGAGGAATTGGACTAATTCTTCGTGATTTTGCAGGGACTCATAGAGGTTCCAAATGCATCTTCTTAGAGACGGCGTTGAGTCCAGAACAGGTGGAATGCAAGGGATTATGGGAGGCATTACAATGGACAGAGGATATGAAGCTGGATAAGGTGATATTTGAACTGGACTCACAGTTAGTAGCTGATGCAGTAAACAGAGAAAACTTCAACACAGACTGGAGAATCTATAACTTGATTTTGGATATAAAAGTATGCTCAGGAATAAAACTTCTGGAAGTGCAATTATGTGCCAAAAGAACAAAATAAGGTGGCTGATATATTAGCAAAATTAGCTAGAGTCTCTCTTTTAAGTAGTGTTTGGATTTTATCTATTTGTGATGAGATTTTACCTCAATTACAAGAGGATGCACAATATGTACTACAAGACTCTTAATTAACGAAAATTTTCAGTTTAAAAAAAAAAAAAATGTTTCAGATGCTTATAAATAAACACCTCATCTACGGGATTCAACACACAATTACTAGACTTTCTCTCCCATTCGAGTATTACATCAGTCTTGATCTGATTATTTCCCTTTGATCTGAATTATATCCCTAATTAAAAGAAAACTATGAGTATTGAGCCATTTAACAGCTTGGTGAAGCTCGCTGCCTGAGAATTCTATGATGATTTACCCCTGAAAAATAGTAGAAGCAACAACAGAGGGATGGCGGTTGTAGTTCTAGATGCTCTAACAAGGCGACAATGGGTTAGAGAGGAGGATCTGGCCAAAGATTTGAAGCTGCACAATAAACAACTGCGCCAGATTATGTGTTTTTTTTAGGAAGAGAAGCTTGTGGCAAGGTATCATCAAAAAGATAATGCACACATATTTGGTGATGCAGTATATGGGAAAGAGGGTAAAGTGCATACCCATTCTTACCGCTGCTTAGATTACTCACAGATTCACGATGTAGTAAGATACAAACATCAGCACATGAAGAAAAAATTGAAGCTTATTTGTAGGCATACGGTTCAAGAATATCTATGTTGGTTGTACCCAGATGGTATAACGCTTTGGACGCTCTTCATCTAATTTCCTCAACGGGTGAGGGTTTTCACTGCGAAAATTGCAATGATAAACTCGTTGCTGAGGGTGACGATTTAGAACCAATCATTTACAAAAGATGAAGCAACAGCTGAAACCATTAGTGGAACAACTCAAGAATGTGAAGGATTTAACTTGTCTGAATTTGGTACTCTCAAGCGTGGGAAGCCCGAGCATTTATGGGAGATCCAAAGGTTGAAGTCGAGGCTGTTTGATGCGGCGGTGAAAGAAGAGGATATCAAACCTGAGGTTGGAGCGATGAAAGTCTTGGGTCCTTGGATGATCGGGGCAGGCATGAATCTCACAGGAGGAGCAACGCGGACAAGTCACTACTAGGGAAAAGGTGGATGGGAACCCAACATTTCTTGACTTAACCGAGGATATAAAGCCAATAATTGGTGAAAAAGGAGTAAAAAAGATATACAAGGTTGAGTACTATAAAGCTTATTATGAAGCGTAAGTAATGAAAATGCGGCAAGAACGAAATGAAGCCGCAAAGATAAATCAACAAGAGCCAACTAGCTCGAAAATGGTTTCTCGGATATGCCTTGACCGTCAGGTTGGCATGAAATATAAACGTGAGGAGGACGACTATGACGTTGAATGGGAAGATGGGTAGACTTGGGGGGGCGGTCAAATGTTAACCACTTTCACGGTTTGATTTTTTCTTCTTCCAAAGATTGATCAATAGAAGAAAATGAAGATATATCAAACCTCGAGTTCGGATTTCTTTCAAACCTTTAACATAACCTCACGTCTTCCGTCATGTGCTTATATGAACATGAATTTCAGTCAACCTTTTCGTTTTGTTCTTGATATTCTCACCGACTTTCGCATCTCCACTACACAAAAGCACAAATCAAATCATCCAAATATATAATACCAAATAATAAAATGAACCGTTTACGTACAGAAATATACATCCCCCTTAGTTTGCTAAGAGATATGATATCTATACATCAAATTCTGAGACCAAAACCTCAATAGCATCAGACCTCCATGCATGACAACCATATATAAAAAAGCATGACTATGTTTACCTTTACTTGAAGCTACCCGAGCAGCATAACAAACTGGAATAGTAGTATTAGTTAATTTAGTTTCCAAGCCTGAATTGGGTTAGCATTGACACATCTCACATGATATGTTTAACAATATAGTGAACCTTAGATGTACAAATGCTAACCAAGTTCAGCTAGGAACAACATTTTCTCCCTCTGTATTTAGTGTTGCGATTCATTTGGAATGCATACCAAAAGACCGCTGTAATAAAAAAAAGTTATATAAGAAAGCACAAATCTTAAAATCTACCTTCTAGTATTAAAGAGAAATATGTTGGAGAAAATGAGTTTTAATTAAAAGGTTTTATGGTCTTGGTGTGGTTTGATCTAATGACCTAAGGGTCTAAGGATGCTCACTCATTTTTGGGTGAATGAAGTGGAACCTTTAGTCCCACATTGTGGAAAACTAAAGATGAGCTCCACTATATAACCATACACTTATGTATGAATTGTAAAAACCGTGGGTGGAGCGGGTGGGCAAAAATACATATTTTTACTCATGCGATATGCGCGTATGCCATGCACCAAGTTCCTTTTCTACACGAATTTATTTTTGGCGAGTTTTTCTTTAGAAAATTAATTCCAAAATTAATTCTTAAGAGTTCTATTTATGGTAAAATTCCTTTTACTTGTTTTTGAAGAAAACCAAAACCTAACTTGATTTGCAAGTATTTCATCCTATAAATACAACTCGAAAATCATTTTCAACACACCGAAAAATTCTTCTTTTATTCTAGGGTTTCTCCAGACGTTTTTATCTCCATCCCCGTTCTTTGAGTTCGAAGAGAGGGTAACTTGCGTTGTGCTAACTCAAGTTATATCGGGCAGTCTTATCCTGGACACATCTTCGCTGTGAGGGGTTTAGCATTACTCAACTCGAGTATACCCGCGAACTAATGTGTTAAGGACAACTTGTTGAACCTGTGATTCTGCCCTCGTCAAGTTATTTTGGTAGAGTTGTTTCGCATTAGTTCTTTACATATTATTTTCGATACATCTAACGTGCTGTTCATTGTTGCAAGATCCCAACAATCTTAACACATTAATATTCCTTGTAACAATGGGAATCAACGATGTAGAAAGACCACAAAAGTTTAACGGAAAGGATTTCAAGAGATGGCAATCCAAGATGCTGTTTTATCTGAGCCATCATGAACTGGATTATGTACTGGTTCGTGTGATGACTTATACAATATTGAAAATTTGTCCGAGGAGGAGGTCAATATGAACACGAGGTCTAATTTTCTGGCTAAAAATCATATCATGAACGGTTTGGAAGATGCGATGTATGATTTTTACAATGCTAAAGAGAACTTGACTGCTTATGAGTTGTGGACTGCGTTAGAAGCAAAGTACCAAGCTGAGACTGCAGGAAGCAAGAAATTTCTGGTGGCAAAGTTTATGGAGTTCAAGATGACGAATGATAAGTCTGTTGTTGATCAATTCCTCGAACTTCAACAAATTATTAACCAGATTCTTGCTGAAGGTATGGTTGTTGATGAGACTTTTCAAGTGTCTGCGGTAATTGAGAAGTTACCATCTTCTTGGTCGGAGTACAAGAAAAAGCTGAGGCATGAAACTGGCGAGATCAACATGGTTGAATTGGGAAAGAAGATTCAAGTGGAAGAGATGTTGTGCACCAAAGACAAGAACGTGTCATCTGCAAGGGACATGTCTAACAAAGCTCATATGTCTGAACATAAGCCATCCAAAGCTTCGGAAAAGGTGACAACAACAGTCGCAACTCGAAGCATGGACCTAACAAGAAAGGTACGTTTCGTAAACCAGAATCTAGCATTGTTAAAATTAAGGGTCCTTGTTGGGTGTGTGGAAACACTGGTCATATGGCAGTTCACTGTAGACAACGTAAGGATAAGAAGAATAATGCTAACTTTGGTTGAGAAAAGCAAAGACGAACACTGTGGTGTCCAAGTTAATCTCGGTGACCAATGTGATGGATTGGTGGGTAGACTGGAGCTACCAAGCATGTTTGTGGGAACAGAGACTGTTCACCTCCTACCAGAGGGTAGGGGAAGGCGAGAAACTCTATATGGGTAACTCATCCGCATCGAGGTTGCAGGAAAAGGAAAGGTCGGTCCGAAGCTCACATCCGGAAAGACTCTCACATTGAATGAAGTTCTTCATGTTCCAGACATCTGCAAAAATCTTGTTTCTTGTTCTGTTTTAGATGATAAGGGTTTTAAAGTTACAATTGAGTCTGGAAAACTTATAGTAACTAAGGGCAATGATTATGTGGGTAAGGGTTATAAGACTGGGGGTCTATATAAACTTAATGTAACTGTCCCGAATTGAAATTGAATGATTCTTCGCTTACATGTGTGTGTCATTGAACGTTTGGCATGGTAGACTTGGTCATGTAAACTATAAATCAATGCATAAATTGGCTAGCGTAGAGCTGCATACCCAAATTCACTTTAGATAAAAATCATAAGTGTGAGATTTGCGTAGAATCTAAGCATGCTAAGAAATCATTCAATAAGAATGTCCAGAGAAACTCTAAACCCTTAGATTTAATCCACTCAGACCTAGTTGATATGAAGTCGGTTCAAACAAGAGGTGGTAAGAAATGGTTTATTACTTTTATAGATGATTGTACGAAGTACTGCCATGTTTACTTACTTAGAGGGAAGGATGATGCCTTAGAAGCCTTTAAGATATATAAAAGTGAAGTCGAAAACCAATTGAATACTACCATTAAAACTATTAGGTCTGACCGTGGTGGTGAGTATGAAATTCCCGTAGGAGATTTCTGTGAAGAACATGGCATAATACATGAGACTACAGCCCCTTATTCACCTCAATCCAATGGTGTAGCTGAACGTAAGAACCGTACCCTTAAGGATATGATGAATGCCATGTTGATTAGTTCAGGATTACCTTCGAATTTGTGGGGGGAGGCTATCCTCTCCGCCAATTACATCCTGAACAGAGTACCCTTTAAAGGATCAGATAAAACTCCATATGAGTTATGGAAAGGTAGACAACCATCTTATGATTACTTCAAAGTGTGGGGGTGCTTGGCAAAGGTGGGCATCCCTCCTCCTAAGAAAAATAAGATAGGACCCAAAACCGTTGATTGTGTTTTTATAGGGTATCCCGAGCATTCTAGTGCTCATAGGTTTATGGTTGTGAGTTCTGAAATTTCTGACATAGGGTTGAATACTATCATGGAGTCTAGGGATCTTGAGTTTTTGAAACTGTTTTTCCTTTGAAACGTGATTCTCGAAAGAGGTGTTTAGATGATCCCCTAGATGTTCCTTCAACTAGTCAATTATTACCTTTAGAGGAAGATGAACCAGAAGTGGAACCTAGAAGAGGTAAAAGGGTTAGAACTGAGAAAACCTATCCTGGTTGCATTACATACCTAGCCGAGTCTGATCCTCAGACTTATAGAGAAGCCATGACTTGTCCAGAAGCTTCGTGGTGGAAAGAAGCTTCCATTAGTGAAATGGATTCCCTTCGAGAAAACGGTACTTTTGAACTTGTAGATTTACCTCCGTGGTGTAAGGCCATAGGTTGTAAATGGATTTTCAAAAGAAAACGTAAGATAGATGGAACTATTGAAAATACAAGGCTAGGCTGGTAGCTAAAGGCTACAGACAAATAGAAGGTATAGATTTCTTTGACACCTATTCACCAGTGAGTAGAATTAGCTCCATTAGGATGTTAATTGCTATAGCTTCTGTCCATAATTTAGAGATACATCAAATGGATGTAAAGACAGCGTTTCTTAATGGTGAGTTAGATGAAGAAATTTATATGGAACAACCTGAGGGCTTTGTAGTTAAAGGTTGTGAAAAGAAAGTGTGTAAACTGGTTAAATCTTTGTATGGATTGAAACAAGCACCTAAACAGTGGCATGAAAAATTTGATCATGTGATGATTTCTAGTGGTTTTAGAATTAATGAATCTGATAAGTGTGTTTATACTAAACTTGTCAAGGATGCCTGTGTGATTGTATGCTTGTATGTTGATGATATGCTTATACTAGGTACAAACATGGATGTTATTAATTCCACTAAGAAACTGTTGAATGAGAATTTTGACATGAAAGACTTAGGCCCATTTGATGTCATATTAGGGATGAAGATTAGAAAAACTTCTAATTGCTATAGTCTTAGTCAGTCTCATTATGTTGAATCCATACTTAAGAAATTTAATCAGTTTAACTGTAACCTGTGTGTACTCCTTATGATTCTAAATGTCGTCTCAAGAAGAATAAGGGTGTAGGAGTTAACCAACTTGAATACTCGAGAGTCATAGGAAGTCTGATGTATTTGATGAATTGTACGAGACCAGACATTGCTTATCTTTGTAAGTAGGTTAGCGGTATACTTGTAATCCAGGGAAGATACATTGGGATGCACTTATTAGAGTGCTAAAGTACTTGAAGTACACAATGACCTTTAGTTTGAATTACAAAGGATATCCTACCGCCCTGAGGGATTTTGCGATGCAAACTGGATAATGAGGATCGAGAGGATTCTAAGTCTACGAGTGGATATGTATTCACTCTAAACGGTGCGTATGTATCTTGGAAGAGTTCCAAACAGACATGTATAGCTCGTTCCACTATGGAATCGGAGTTTATTGCGTTAGATAAAGCAGGAGAGGAGGCCGAATGGCTAAGAAACTTTTTAGAAGATATTCCTCTCTGGCATAGGCTCGTGCCACCTATATCTATACAATCGAGCAATGACAAATCTGCGATAGGTAGAGCTAAGAGTTGCTTTACACAATGGAAAGTCTATACATATTCGTAGAAGACATGATACTTTGAAAACACTAATCTCAACAGGCGTTATTTCCATAGATTGGATGCACCCAAGGAGAATATCGCGGACCCTTTGACGAAAGGTTTGTCCAAGGAGATAGTTAGTAAAGCATCGAGGGGGATGGGGCTTAGGCTCAAAAATTAAACTTGCCATGAAGGATACTCAACCTTGCTGACTGGAGATTCCAAGATCAAGGTTTCGAATGAGACAACTAATTCATGGTGGGTAAAGGTAAACACTATCAGAGAATTTAATTCTCTGTCCCTTCCACTATGGTGTTGATGTGATAGTGTTACTGCATGTGGAGGATGATTTTAAATAAGTCTTAATGAGTTCCATAGTTTCAATTAAGATTGAAGTGGGGTGTAGCAGTAAACACTCTTGATGGAACTCACCTATCTGAATGTGGAAGTGGGGCCGCTTCCTATGAGAATTGAGCCAATTCTCTAGAGCATTCTGAGAAACAGGATATGTCCAGGGCCAAATTGGACAAAACGGCACGAACTTAGCAACACCAGGAGAATATCATGTGTGGCTGTTGTCGCGAATTACACCAACGCTATCAGTTCAAGACTAGGTTCACTGTTTAGCTAGTAGTTCCAGTAACTTCTCACTAAGTAAGGGTTCAAGACCTCATGGACACCTTTGCCTAAATGGTATTTTCCTTACTCTGATTTTTCCGTTTTCCGAGATTTCATTCATGTGGGGGATTATTTGGAGAAAATGAGTTTTAATTAAAAGGTTTTATGGTCTTGGTGTGGTTTGATCTAATGACCTAAGGGTCTAAGGATGCTCACTCATTTTTGGGTGAATGAAGTGGAACCTTTAGTCCCACATTGTGGAAAACTAAAGATGAGCTCCACTATATAACCATACACTTATGTATGAATCGTAAAACGTGGGTGGAGCGGGTGGGCAAAAATACATATTTTTACTCATGCGATATGCGCGTATGCCATGCACCAAGTTCCTTTTCTACAGTTTATTTTTGGCGAGTTTTTCTTTAGAAAATTAATTCCAAAATTAATTCTTAAGAGTTCTATTTATGGTAAAATTCCTTTTACTTGTTTTTGAAGAAAACCAAAACCTAACTTGATTTGCAAGTATTTCATCCTATAAATACAACTCGAAAATCTGTTTTCAAACATACCGAAAAATTCTTCTTTTATTCTAGGGTTTTCTCAGGCGTTTTTATCTCCATCCTGTTCTGAGTTCGAGAGAGGGTAACTTGCGTTGTGCTAACTCAAGTTATATCAAAGGTAGGTCTTATCCTGGACACATCTTCGCTGTGAGGGGTTTAGCATTACTCAACTCGAGTATACCCGCGAACTAATGTGTTAAGGACAACTTGTTGAACTGTGATTTCGCCCCTCGTCAAGTTATTTTGGTAGAGTTGTTTCGCATTAGTTCTTTACATATTATTTTCGATACATCTAACGTGCTGTTCATTGTTGCAAGATCCCAACAAAATATACGATGCAAGTCCAGCCTTAACTGACTTAACCTAACAACTCTAGCTAACTTGATGTAAAATTTCAAGTTCAGTTTATTTTAGAAGTAACCAAACAACACCCAATTCAGAAACATCCAAACAATCAAAACTCAAGTATGATTTTGGAGTTACTCTCAGTAATCTTCAAGCATCCAAAATTCAGCATTGCCTTTCAACCCAAACTCATTTCAAGATCCACTTTTGAACAAGGACCTCCTTATGAAAACCCCCTAACCTAGCTCTTTGTCTTGATTCAAAGAAAACTTAAGATGAACCTCAATCACAGTTTAGTTAAATTTAGTGGTAACTGCAAAAGAGTGAAATTAATTACAGCAGCATCAACTCTGCAACAATAGAAATACGGTAATGAATCAGGTGGCTAACATAAAGAACTTTTATAATTCGAAAAATCACGATTGGGAAGCCAAAGTAACGAAGATCAGCCGGAAAAGTATCTGAAACCTAAAAATGAATTTCGATTCATAAAATTTACCTAAAATGTTAACCTTTGAACGAATTGGACCATGAAGTTAAATGGAAACCCAAGATCAAACTAGCTTCAATTGATTTACAGTAGTATATCATAAAGTGGAGAACCTGCAAACCTGAAGAGACGGAGCAAAGAAAAATCGCAAGAAAGAAACAACAGAGAAGCAAAAATCATTTATGTCGGGTTCATAACTTCTTAAATTTTCCAATTTCACTACAATTTTTTATTTTTTATTATTTTTCTTCTGAAAAAGGAAATTTTATAAACAAAAACCGAGAAAAGTATGTCATAAAAAATTGTCACACTTTTGCCTGTTTGTAGCGTGCTTGGATAAACATTCCAAAGTGTCCACCTCTAAAAATCAAAAAGTAGGAAGTCATTTTGTTTATCTTTGCTTCTGACTTCTATTTGAACAAGTAATCGGGGATATGAAAACTAATTGGGGGATATAGCTACAAGATAAAATAGGAGTCCCAATAGCAATTCTGGGTCACCCCTAATGTAATTATTTTTTTAATTCCTAATTTACCCCTCACTAATTAGGTTTAGTGGTTAATTAATTTTGGTAAAAATCTTAAGTATTTGGGGGATAGATTAGTGTGTATTTTTATTTGTGTTTGGGTGAGAGTAGAAGGAGGGAAAAAATATTTGAGAGGAATTTCTTTTTTGAAAATGGAAGATGATTGTGATGAGAGAATTCAGCTAATAAGAGGTTGAAAAATTGATTTTTTTTCTTTGAATCCACCATTGTTGCAGCTGAAAAAGCTTGGTGTAGGCATGGTATTCAACCAAAAACCCATGCGGGCAATTGTTGGAAATGTTCATAAATTGTTTGCCACTATCAAGGGGTTTGGGGGCGTAGCCCCGAGAAATTCAGTTGATTTTTTCGGTTTTGAACAGTACAAGCATGGTAATCTGGTTTGAGCATAGGTACATGTTCGGCATAGTATTTTGCTTAAATTTCTATGCCGGAACAGGATGAAAAGTATCGAATGTTGATTTTTTTTTCACTTGACTACCCGGCATTGATAGGAAATTCTCGAGCATGCGGTATCATGTTCCAAGCATATGGTCTTCATCAATTCCGGCATGGTCTTCATCACTTCCGTTTTGAATGTTTTCTCGGTATTAATCGGTCCCATTGCCGGCATGGTCATTGATATGAAGACCATGCCGGGTATTGTTTTCCGGCATACCATGTTGCTTTATTTTCTATGCCGGAAGTGGTGATTAATACGAGAGAAAAAATCAAAACGGAAGTGATGAAGACCATCTTGCCAATTGATGAAGACCATATCGGAACATGATCTGTGCATAGTCTTCATCAATTCCGGCATGGTCATCATCACTTTCAAGATGATCTTCATCACTTTCGAATAAAAAAATTGGTTTCCAAAGTGAGGAGAAGAGAATTTGATATAGAGTGGGGAGAGTTTAGAATTTGAAAGTCATCATCACTTTCAAAGATGATCTTCATCACTTAGGAATAAAAAAAAATTGGTTTCCAAAGTGAGGAGAAGAGAATTTGATATAGAGTGGGGAGAGTTTAGAATTTGAAAGGGAATGGGAAATATTTGGGTTTCAAAGCTCCACCCCTAAATAAGATTAATAAGAAGTGGAGATGGAAATGGGGATATGATTTTGTTTTTTGATTTTAAGTTTTGATTTTTATTTTGTGGGAAGGGTATTTTAGTATTTTCGCCCCCAAAAGTCACCCCTTAGCACACACCATGGGTTGGAGGAAGTAATTCATATCCCCCAATTAGTTTCTATATCCCCCAATTGCGTGTTCTTCTATTTCTCCAGATATCACTTTAGAAGTTGTTTTTTGATTTTGAAAATTAAAAAATCATAAGCTGCTGGGTTCACAGTTTCATAACAATTTATAGAAGAAAAAAAAAATCACTTTTTGTGAAGCAAAAACATTTTGCTTCTGACTTTAAAGACAGAAGCACTTCTGCTTATAATATCTTATTTTATTCAGATGAAGCTCCAATTTTCATGAAGTGTAAAACTTAAATTTCATCAATAAAGGAAAAGGCCTAACCTACTGAGCGAATTTATTTAAGCAATTCTCAAGTCTCTTTATATGTTTCACAAAAAAATAGGAACTGGCATTTTAACAAGAGGGCGAGGGAGGACACATGCATGTGTATTCCTCCACATAAGAGAAATTCGAAAGGTGGTTGTTGAAGGGGAATATTTGCATACTGGTCAGAGCGTGCGAAGACCGGTGATACCTCAGAGATACTTTCCTAATTGGAATTTAATTGAATTCGGCAAACATTTAATATGTTATGTTAACATATCATGAAAGAGGTTTAGCCTACAGCCCGTGACACCCGATAAGTTTAGAAGAAAAAAAACATAAAAAGAATACTCCTATCCAATTTTTGGCCCTCTTTGATAGCTTTCTGGCCTTTTTTCTGTTCTTTTGTTAGGCTGGTCATGGATAGCTAAACTCATTTCGGGGATGAAGGGGTAACCTCATTACATAAAAGAGAATACCATTTTTTAATCGGATACCTGCATAAAAGTATCAAGAACCAGTATTCAGCAAACCCCACCGAGAAACCAATTGTTATGAGCGAAATATTGGGCATGAAAGATATTTTTCTTTTGCCTCAAAGAAATTGAAAAGAAACTACAAATCAATTTGATTATAGGGAAGAAATTAATACTCGGTAAATCCAAAGAGAACAGATAAAAAATCACCATGTTTGATGAGTTTAGTCTCAAAATCAACCATCGATTTCGAGACAAAATAAACTCAAAAATTATCTCTACAAAAATACGAAAGAGAAGGAAATAAAAAATCAAACTTTTTTTATGAGTTTTGTATTAAAAATCATCAATTAGATTTGAGGCATAATACACTCACAAATGGATCTGAAAACCCAACATATACACTATAATCAAAAACATGAAAAGAGAAGTTTTTGTTACTTATTCTTTTGCGAGATTGAGAGAGAAGTTTTTTGGTTTCCAGATCCTACATTTTTTTATCTCCAGCCATTGAGAGATTGTGGTGATGATTTGAGTAGAGAGAGACTGAGAGAGAAGGAAGATTGAGAGATTTAGAAAATGAACAATGTTGGAGGTTTTTCATTTGAGGTGGTTTTTGAAATCATTTGTGGAAGAACTAGCCGTTAAGTATAGATGTATGCATGTTGCATATGTGGATATATGAGATATTTGCTCCATGAGTTAGTCTATTGATCCCCCGATCTTATGTGTGCAGAAAATGTAGAACTTCCTTTTCTTAAAGGACAAGGTGTCTTTCTATTAAAAGAAAATAAGCATACATATAATTTCTTTTGTTTGTTCTTTTAATTGATGATGGCAACAAGCTGAAACAGAAAAATATGTTGGGTCAAAACCTCAGAGGAATTCAGCTTATGTCTATTAAATGGGAATTCATGGGAAAGGCAAGCAATTACAAGAGATGGTACCCAAAGAAAACCTACAATTTAGATATCCAAATAGCTTCTAGTTCAGTGTCGGTTTAATTTTTCCGACCTAAGTTGAGAGATGGTATACCCTGAATGAATAACAAGTAGGATTTGAGAAGAAAATACATTGAACACATGATTGATTCCCCATTGGAGCATATACTTCAACTTTTTTACTTCAAAGAAAAGAAAAGAAAACCTCATTCAAGAATCTAATAATTACATTGAAACACCAATTCTACGGGTGTTTATTGTTAAACAACTTTCATATCAAAAGATAACAGGTCAAGGAAAACACATGCATGATTCCCCATTAGAGCATATATTTAAACAAACTCAACCTCAAAGATAAGCATAACACCAATATCTGAGAGATAAAATTCTCCCATAGGATTCCAAGACTTTCGAAGGACCTTGTATAAAACATCAAAGGAGTATTTTCTGCCATTGTGGATTCGAATGATAAGACTATTAGGCAAGCGTCTGTCAAGATCCGATGAGTTATTCTCTAACGTCACTTCTAGTTTAACATTTTCATCCATTAGGGTAGACACACGACTGAGAATTGCATCCAAATCAGGAGGATCCGATGAAGGGATGCTTTCCATGAGTAGCAGAAACCAAGAAAGCAACTAAGAATAAGAATGAAAAACAACCAAACAAGATTACCAATATGTTGTATAGAGTCTTGATATGTAGAGAGCGTCACTATCAAAGTGAAAACAAAATCACCCATGATGCGCGTCGTTTACACAGAAAATTAATTTACTTCTTTCCACACTATTAACTGGTAATATAATGGCAAGGAGTTCGTTCCCACGAAGAGCATGGAGTTTTAGTTGTTGTAAAGTAACCGAAAGGGTTTTTTTTTAGATTTTAAATCAAAGTAATTGACAAAAGAAAATATAAATGATTCGTTGTAAATTATAAGGAGAAAGATGACTAGGGAATCCTTCGCCGTCACTGAACTGAAACATAGTTGAATACAAGTTTATCTAGTGTTGAATTTATATTGTTACCAACCGTAGAATAGCAATAAGCTCTGCTATCCCCCGGATTCCTGTTGTCACTGGATACGGAAGCGCTCGACTACCAGTTTCTATCCAACTAACCCACCAAGAATAAGCTCTCAAGGTGTAGATTAACGAATGCTTTACACTCTATGAATCAGGTTGATCCTAGCATCAGACGCATAGGCTCGGCCCGCTTACTAGTGTTATCTTTATACACAATTGCTTAACATGAATCCCTCCAATCAGCTCTTGCGATTTACTACTTGTGTAAAGAATTGAGTGACAATTACACGTATCACCAACCCCAATACTAGTAGAAGAATTATCGATTGGTTAATTTAATTGATCACTTTAAATAACCCCTCAATATTCTTAAACATTAAAAATAATAAAGATAATTAACAATACAATACAACTTGAATAAACTTGGTTTAATAAATTAAAGCTTCATTGTTCAGGGACTTTGAAATCATCCTAATCAATAAAAAGATTAGCTGCTCATAGCTTGGAAAAAGAATTCTACAAATAAATAGAGAAAGAATAAAAATAGAATTAAAAATAAAAGCTCACAAGAAAAGCCAGGAGCAAAAACTTTATCTCTCTTTTTTTGTATTTTTCTCACCCAAAAGTTGATATGATGCGGCTCTAACAAGGCTATTTATAGGACTTCATCAACCCTACTCACGTGAATTCCTCATTAGATAAAGATCCATAGTCGGCTAATAGAGTTTCAGAATATTTAGAAAGCATGTTCTGCAGATTTACTGTTACAGGGACCATTCTAACAGAGTAAACCCGTCTGGTGATTGGCTAGAGTGCGCTGGGACCCAAATAAGCAAGTATGCTTTCTTTTATGATTGGCTGCGATCTAACTTGTTGTACGTCAATGTAGCAAACCATTCTTTACCTTCTACGCGTGAGACAAATTCTCGATTAGATAAACTCTCTCAACCTCTTCCTAGATTTATCCCAACTGAATTCTCGGCCAAGTTTTAGAGTCGCGTTGTTTTCTTTCTCCTTGAATCGAGCTGCACATCCATTTGATCCATGGCTTAGCTGGCATCAAACCCTTGTGACATGGTTTAGAAAATATGGTTAGAAACCCACCTTTCTTCCCTGTTCTTCATACCATCTCGGACTCGAGCTCCACCATTCCCTGTTCATCGAGCATCACAGTTAACAGAGACCATTCTATGTTGACTGAAACCATGACTGCCAAAACTCTTTCTGTAACTCCATGAGCTCCATCTCCATCTCGTCATAGATCATCAGCACCAAACCCGAGCAGCAACTATCAACATAACCAAGATCATCGTGATCATCATCACAGCATCGACATCACAACAGCATTCATTGATATTCCATACTCATTCGTTCTCAGCAGCTACCACTGAACTATAATCATTATGATCATCATCGGCTCAATTTCATTCTCTCTATCGTGACTGTGATCAATCACTTCTCTGTTGAGTTCTTCTATCAATAACTCACTGTAATCAGTCCTTTGTTCTTCTCAGCTCCTTTGTATCCCATTGACAGCAGCAACACATAAACCGTGACGATCATCAGCGGCATAAAGCTCAACGGGAACTTCTCTGAACTCAACGGGAACTTCTCTGAACTTTAGCCATTGCCTTCGTCTTCTCGTCCTCTATAGGATGAAAAGTAGAAATCTTGTACTTGAACGAGTTCCACTTGGTCTTTGGCCCTTCTCCACTTGTAGCTAGCTTCTTTCCTTGCACAATTAAGTGCATATTCACTTCTTTTGGATGATTCATCTAATAAAACACAAATAAGAGAAAACAAGCGTAATATACAATAATTTGCAAGAAAACCAACAAATACTAGCATGGAATTGACACTAAATATATGTGAAATATGCACTTATCAAATTCCCCCACACTTGCCTTTTGCTAGTCCTCGAGCAAACTAAACTAGACTACAACAACTCCATTTTGCTTGAGGATACGGTCACACTTAGCATGTGTAACAAGCCTTTAAACCCCCTAGGTGTCCCTAGTGGACGAGTTATAGTCTCGTGAGGGTTTACGAGAGGTATACCCACAAAACCTTCTCCAACTTCAAAGCGTTCCAGCTTCCCAAGAATCCAAAGAGCTATGAGGACATAGAGTTTCTGCATGCTAGTAATAAGAAGTTAGAAATACCAAAGAACATATTCTCATTCTTAAATGTTGAGTGAGAAATAACCACACCATAATGAGAGAACGCGTGTTTGAGAGCGATCAATAATCATTTCTCCTCGACTTCGGCCTCACTTAAAAGGATTTTATGATAATTGCACTCAATAAGACGACTTTTTTTATGGGTCTCACATGTGTGCAGGTAGGAATGAAGAAAGAATCCTACACACGTTGAATGGTGGGAAGGAAACCTTCCAAAATATTTCTGGAGACTCCACAAAATCGTGGGAAACAAAGATATTTTTCTGATGATCTCTAAGAAAGGAAATCAACCATTATTGCGAGGATGAGAGTACTTACCACCTTCACATCCGATTGCAATGATGAAAGCACCACTCTCACAGCATCCAATAGAAACGTCTTCCTTCGGCTCGTTTTCTTCATCTTGGTTTTCGTCTTTGGTCTTCAACTGTTGATGATAAACTCTTGAACTTCATATAACTATGAAAATTTGTAATACTTTTCCTCTATTCCTTGTTGCTTGAAACTTCCTTATAGATTTTTCTTCCCCATGGCCTTATTGAACAAATAACAACCTAAATGCAAATCTTTTTATATTTTTCTTTTCTTTTCATAATTGTTTTGTTTTGTTTTTTTTTTTTTGACAAAAAGATTGCAACTACAAAAATATTAACGAAATTAAAATTAACATGGCCATAAAAGAAGTACTTTACCACTTTGATCTTCACAACTTGTATTGTCTTCGTATCATAAACTTCAATAATTCTCATCTTTTGATTTTCTTCGCTCTTGCAAATAAGTCTTCATACTTGGATATAATTTACGCTCCTTATGTGTAAGTCTTCAACATATATATAAAAATCTACTCATTGTATATTGCTTTACTTGGATATGAATTTTTTTATCTTCTTTATATATATTGTTGCTTGTAAACCTTAAACGTCTTCAACTTTCCTTGCAGATTTTGATGTCGCTCCCTTGTTGATGATGATGGTGTTTCTATGGATCTGTTGTTGGCGAGAGAGAGAATGATGCTAACTGCAAATCAAACTACAAGAAGGTGGTTTTCATCTATAGACGTCACCCTCATGATTGACAAAATTGTCACTCAAGAGATCAAAAATAGTTCTTCTATTGGTGGGAGGTTGGGTAGCTCACCATTCTACCCGGAATTAACGTACGGTGACACACACTCAAAAGAAAGCTCTTTAGTCAGCTACAAAGAAAATTTGGTCTTGTGCCTCTGTTGATTTGAAAATAGGTAGTCTCCACTAATGATTGATCATTAAATCTAATAATGCATTTCTCCCTGCTCCTAATTTGCATCACCGGCATGATTAAATCCATTATTTAACACTCTAACAAGCAAGAAATCCGAACGTAGTTCCCTAACACTTCCAAGTTAGGTTATGTGGTTAATTCTATGTAAACATACCTAGAAGTATGGTAGTGACTCTAAAATCTCTATAAGTTGGAGTTTTTATTAAAATATATACAAAAATTTTGACTCAAAAAGGCTAAAAACTCTATATGCAAAATATGCAAACACTCCCCCATACTTAAACTTTACATTGTCCTCAATGTAATTGACTCTTCCTAAGTAAAGTCAAGGTGGGAAATCAAAATATGATATGAAAAGCTAAGAAAAATAAAATACAAAAGATAGAGATACAAAACCGATGGGTTGCCTCCCATTTAGCACTTAGTTTTACGTCCTCAGCCCGACTTGGCATTCTCCAAATTACTCCTCCAGAGGAAGTAAATCACGAAGCTCAATCTCATCAACATCCACTGTGGTGAAGTTGTCGTAGTATGGCTTCATTCTATGGCCGTTGATCTTGAAAACTTTTCCAGTTTTGGGACTAGAAATTTCAACTGCACCATGAGGGAAAACATTAGTAACAACAAATGGTCCCACCCATCGGGACCTTAACTTGCCAGGAAATAACTTAAGACGAGAATTAAATAAAAGAAATTCTGCGCACAAAAAAAAACTTTTTCGAGAAATCATTTTGTCGTGAAATAACTTCGTTCTTTCTTTGTATATACGAGAGCTCTCATAAGCATCATTACGTATTTCCTCTAGCTCATTTATTTGTAGCTTACTTTATTTCCAAGCTTCATCATACTCCATGTTGTACATCTTTACCGCCCAAAAATCCTTATGCTCAAGTTCAACTGGGAGATGACAAGCTTTGCCATAAACCAACCGATATGGAGACATACCAATTGGTGTCTTATACGCCGTTCTATACGCCCAAAGTGCATCATTAAGCCTGAAGCTCCAATCTTTTCTTGCAGTATTGACAGTTTTCTCTTGAATGGACTTGATTTCACGATTTGAAATTTCAGCTTTCCCACTAGTTTGTGGGTGATACGGCGTGCCAACCTTGTGAGTAATGTTGTACTTCGTGAGGAGAGCATGAAAGGATTTCTTGAAATGCGAACCTCCATCACTGATAACCACTCTTGGTGTACCATGTCTAGAGAAAATATATTCCTTCACAAACTCACAAACAACTTGAGAATCATTAGTAGGGGTGGTGGCTTTAGCTTCCACCCATTTAGAAACATAATCCACAGCAAGAAGTATATAAAATTTTCCATTCGAATTAACAAAAGGGCCCATAAAATCAATACCCCACACATCAAAAATCTCTACATGAAGAATCGGTGTGAGTGGCATTTGATTTCGAGCACCTAGATTGCCCGTACGTTGACATCTATCACAAGATTTGCAAAAAGCATATGCATCCTCAAATAGGGTAGGCCAATAAAAACCACTCTCAAGAACTTTGAGAGCGGTACGTTTAGAACCAAAGTGACCACCACAAGCATAAGAATAACAAAAAGACAGAATTGATTGAAATTCAGAGTTAGGTACGTACCTGCGGATAATCTGATCAGCACCGTATTTCCACAAGTAGGGCTCATCACACACATACTGTTTGGCTATTTTCTTAAGCTTAAGCTTTTGAAAATTAGACATGGTACTAGGTACTTGCCTTGTAACCAAATAGTTCACTATATCAGCATACCAAGTGTAGTTGCAGGAAATCCCACACTACACACCTCACTCGAATTTGCTTAATCAATCCATTTGAAGATGAATAATAATGTGTTTTATTAATTGTTTTCTTGAAAGCTTTACAAAGAAATATAGAACAGAGCTAAAGAAATCACAATCACTCTTAATTTTCTCTCTCCTAATGACTTGTTTAACAATTCAAAAATCATCCCTTACAACGAGACTTACTCAACCCTTTATATAGGGTATTACAAAGTGGATGACAGCTAAAATTTGTCCTTTATTTTCGGGAGTCCTCATGAAGCGTCGCAAGTATGTAAGTGTCAGACTTAGCGACACTCCTAAATCTCGCCAAGTATTCACACTTTCCTCATGTTACGATTTTGTGCGTCATCTATTACGTCATTTATTTACCTCCATGCGACTCCTTCGCGACGTGATGTTTATTAATCTCTTGAAGTATTGGAGTTGCGATATTCGATCCTACATCTTGCCTCTTTTTCCTTGAATATTGCTTGGAGAGCTATTTTTTAGGAAAAATTTGCCACTACGGTGATCTTTTTTGATGAAGGAACAAGCGAAAGAATACTGGATTTGAAAAGTACGTACTTGCCTCTATTCTTTTGCGAAGTTCCGAAGCTTTGAAGTGAGCAAGAAATACTATATCTTGAAGTATGCGAAGCATAAGTATGAAATAATATAAGAAATCTCTTCAACTTCCCCGAAATCTTCTTAATTTGACTCCTTAAATGTAGGGATAACCGTTTACACGTGTCTAAAATCATTCTTTTTACCGGTATTTTTAATGTTATCCGGTCACTCTTTTTCTTCTATTTAAAGGAAAACTTCCTGTGAAAAACACTCTTTCTCCTCGTCTCTATCTTCTTCATCACCGTAACAACTATTTCCTATCGTTCATCTTCATCATCTTCTTTTTATTATCTTTCATTCTTGTTTTTCATGGCATCCGAGGTTCGTTTATTTCATTGATTTTGACTATTCTCTTGATTAATCTTCCTTATTGAAATTACTTCATCTTGATTCTATTCTTCTTTTGATGTTTCTTTCGCCGTTTTTGTTTCAGCAAGAATAAACCCAATTCTAAATTTACCGTGGTGAACCCTAACATCCTATTTGGTTCGCAACCAAAATCTTCTTCGCAACTAAAGTCTCTCGCTTCCAAAAACTGCCTGCGAGTAGTAAGGTATTTTAGAAATATTTACTCCTTTAATAGCAATTTTATTGCCTCTGTTTCTCAATCGATTTATTATTTGCAGGATGATAAGTATGATGATAGATCTCCCAAAAGGTTTCGCCACAATAAACCTCGATGCTTCACTGCTGTTCCTACTATTTCCTTTTAGGGATTCAAGCATTCTACTTTCCTACGTTATCTTCACAAGGCAAATCTCCTACTGTAGCGACTTCTTCGCAAAATAAACCCATTTCTTCTTCTCAAGATAATGTACCATTCCCTACGATGTCATCGCGGGATAAATCAATCCTCGAATTTTCTCATGAATGAAATTCTTCGAGACATGCCTCTTCCCACTTTTACTTTTACCTCGCCTCCACCTATTGATCAGTTTCTCCAATTGGCGGTCTTATAACCATGGGTGACTCAACTTTTCCTTCTTCCTCTACTATTTCTTCTTCCTCAAAATCTATCTCTCTTAGCAAAGAAAATTTGGAAGGAATGGATATAGCTTTTAAAATTTTATCAGATACCATGAATGATGTTAAAAAAGCCTCCACTGATCCCACCAAATTTAGTGTTTTCGAATCTTTGGGTAAATTCTTTGGTTCCGATACGATATCGCGAGCATCCTTGGAACAAGAAATTAAGACCTTGAAGAATAACCTTCATAATACTTCGCTGGATTGCGATAACCTTCGCAAGAAAAATGAAGAATTAAAAGGTATCTCTCCTCCCCCCACCCTTTTTTTTTTTTTTTTTTTTTTTTTTTTTTTTTTTTTTTAAACTTGGTTCGCCTCTCAAGTTTTGCAATTTAAACGTAAGATGAGATATATCAACTGGAATCTATTGTAGAAGAAACTCGAATGGAAAGAGACGCCTGGATGGAGCAATATAATCGTTTGGATAATCTCCATACATTTTCTATGGATCAAATAAATAATCTTTCTCAAGAAAACATCTGCTTAGTTCAAAATCAAGAATTATTAAGTAATGAAGTGTCGCGTCTCTCATATGCTTTGAATAAATCTAATTTGGAGTTGGAAACCTTATCAGATGAAAATGGAACTTTATCTCAAGAGAAGCGAGCTTTATTGGATAAGGTGGAGATATCCTCGCAACAACTTGATGCTTTTAAAAAAGCATTGAATGAGCAAGAACAGTCTATCTGCCTACTGAAAAATAAACTTGAAGATACTACCACTGAAAGAGATAAACTTATTCAGAATAGAATAAGTCTAAGTGTTAAAACAAACCAACTCAAGGATGATTATACCAAGTTAAAAGAATCCCATTCTTCCCTTGAGAAGCAAAATAAGTTATTGATTTCTAACGAAAAGAGCTTGCATTCGCGGTTAAAAGGTCTTGTTGGTGATGGTTTTGATAATGCCATGGAAAATTTGGGGAATAATTGCTTGGCCCTTACTCAATATCTTATCTCATGAGAAGGAAGGTAGTCATAAGATTTGACCGCCTTTTCCATTATTTTTCTTTCTCTAATTTTATATACCACTTTCCATTTTATAATTTTAATGTTTTTCTTTACTCTTGCAGAGTCCGAGAATAATCTTCACTCTTCTCTATCTCTGCTGGAAGCGGCGCATGCTAAAATTCGTAAGGAAAATGCAACGCTAGTTGCTTCTCTTGCCCAATCTCGCGACCAGAGGCCGTAAGGAGGTTTAACTACCTTAATCATTTTAAAGATATCCAGAGTAGGAATCAGTGAAAGCACTTCTTCGTCAATTTCCTCCCAAAGCAGAAGTTCTTGTGAATAATATTTTACTTTCTAAATCTCTTGATCTTGTCTATGTTGAACCATTGGAAGTTGAAGATGATGAAGTACCCAACTCTCCCGACAGTGATTATGATTATGAAAGCTGCGAAGACCTCGCTAATAATGAAGTTATCAATAAGGATCCTTGCGAGAAGATCTCTGATGAAAACCCTTCAACTGGCGAGGGTGAAGCTGACAAGATTGTTAAAGAATCTTTACAATCTCCTTCAGCTGAGAATATTGATATAGAGAATTAAGCTTCTTTGTAATCTTGTTGAACTTTTCTTTTTGATTGTAATAGATTAAGTCCGGTGTTGGATGAATTAGTTTCTCTTTCTGTTTTATTATAAGAACTCATTTCGCCACCTTATCAAGCAATCCCTTTATTTTACATTAAATCTTTTGTTGTAATCTTTCTCGCGATGGAAAGATCTCGATTGCCTATATTCAAAATGTTTAAAGATCTTTCTTGAATGCTATTATTGCGACAAGATCGCAGGACGTCTCTACATTTTCATGTAATGACCCATTGGTCTTGCCTTATCATTATTTGTGTGGTCTTATTTTGCCTTCCTAAGTAAATGTCTTATTTTGCCACCCCTCATTGCGACAAGATCGCGAGGACGTCTTTTACACTTTCATGTAATGACCCATTGACCTTGTCTTATCATCTCTTAAGTATTTTTGCCTCTGCAGACATTATATTTGCGACAATATGACAGGTTTAAACGTTCTTGCGACCATAAAATCCCGTAATATTGTCGTCTTTGCGATTTAAATCGCAGGACGTTCTTACACTTTCATGTAAAAACCCATTGATCTCGTCTTACCCTCGCGTTAGTATTATTGCCTCTGCATAGATTATTGCACAAATATGACAAGCCTAAATTCTCTTTAGAAAATGAAGCCTCGTGACATTTGCGTCTTTTGACACTTATCAGCCCCTAATGGAGGGTGCCGCCCTTATCTTCTCCCCGGTTGCCCCTTCAAGGAGGCGTACATCGGCCATACAAGACTAGCTCCTCCCATCCGGTCTTAACAAGAAGTGGGTTGTTTTTGACCTCTTATCCCTTATACCTATAGGGCTTATGGTTACGAGGTTGCACCCTAAGTGGAGTTTTCTTCGGGCCGAGTGCAAAGATGTGCCAAGACTTGTCAGAGTGGTAAGGAAGTTCCATGCTCCCGCACTCTTGACTCAACCGTGTACCTCGGCGCCTTGGTCATACACTCGACTCCTTGGAAGAGACCCTCGGGCGTCCAACAGGGTATAACCTTATATATATAGTTGGAAATCCAAGGTATCTCCCCGGATAGGCTTTCATGGGCCCCAAATCCGCATGACCCGAGGGTTTCAGGAGCGGTGTAACCTTCCACCCGAGCCATGTTAAGAGATACCCCTTATATGACGTACTTTAGGTCTTACATTTGCCTCTTGCGAAATATCATTCGCGAACTAGGGTGTACGCCATAAAGGTTCGTCCCATTCACTCACTCATTCATATTTGTTAATTCATTCAAGCATTCATTCTGGTTGCGAAGCTATCGCACAATCTTGCTTTATTTCCTTTGATCTCGCAATCTATCTATTTCAAAAACATTATATCACAGATTCCTTCCATTTCTCCCATCTTCTATGGGTAATATTTCTTAAGATATAATCTATTCCATGGCCTATTTAGTTTTTGCCCTACATCTTTGCCTTCAGGATCCATTAATCTATATGCCCCTGTTCCAACTATCTCCTTGATAATATAAGGTCCATCCCATTTTCTTGCCAACTTGCCACCATTTTCTCGCTGATATATAGGTGTTTCTCGCAGCACCAAGTCACCTGGCTGAAATTCACGTATCTTGACACGCTTGTTATATTCTCTAGCCAATCTTCGCTGATAATTCTCCATATGTTGTAGTGCTTTCTCTCTTTTTTCTTCTAACTCATCTAACTTGATTAAGATGTTACCCGCACTGAGATTTTTCTCCCAAGCTTCTTTCTTTGTAGTTGGAATCTTAACTTCTGTCGGGAGTACAGCTTCAACTCCATATGTTAAACAAAAAGGGGACATGCCTGTAGCTTCTCTTCTAGTTGTATTATAAGCCCATACCGCATTGGGTACTTGTTCGCACCATCCTTTATTGTATCCTTCTAACTTTTTCTTCAATATGTCTGCGATTGTTTTATTTGTCGCTTCGCTCGACCATTATCCTCGCGGGTATAGAGGAGTTGATTTTCCACATCGTATCCGAAATGCATTAAGAAGCAATTCTATATTTTGTCCTTCGAACTGCTTTCCCATTGTCGATACCAACTGTCTTTGGAATCCCAAATCTGCATATAATGTTCTCAAATATGAAAGTAAAAACATCCTTATCGCGAATATGTTGTACCACTTTCACCTCTGCCCATTTTGTGAAATAATCTGTTGTGACGATTAAATATCTTCTCTGTCCCGTTCCTGGTAAAATGGTCCTACAATGTCTAAACCCCATTTTCCAAATGGGCAGGACACTTGTTGAAGAATTTAACGGAGCTCCTGGTGCATGTATTTTCTTCCCATGCCTTTGGCAATCCTCGCAACGCCTTGACACTTGTTTTGCGTCCTCATGCATATATGGCCAATAATAACCCTGCATTTTTGCTTTATATGCTAAAGACCTTCCACCTATGTGATTACAAAGCATCCCCACTATGCAACATCTTCAATATGATTTCCCCTTCCTTTCTTGTTAAACATCTAAGTGAAGGCCCGTTAAAAGATCGTCGGTATAGCACTCCATCTCTTAATTCATAATTTGTTGCTCGGCTTTTTTTAATTTATGTGTTTCCAATCTATTTCTTGGTGTTTCTCCCGTCAACAAATATGCATGAAGCTCGCTCTCCAATCTTCTTCTGAGTGTTTGTGTTCCGTCTTCTACTATCATTACATCAGTTTCTTGTTCTTCTTCTTTGTCAATTGATTTGGCATCAAAAGTGTTTGTATTTTAATATTTTCGCAACCGGATCGTCATCATACTTGATATAAAGGCAAAAGCATCTGCGAGCCTATTATTTCTCCTTGATATATGTCTCCACTTTATTCTTGGTATCTGCGTCGACAACTCGTCAACAAGTTTCTTATATTTTTGCAAAGACAATTCGTTTATGGCATATTCTTCTTTTATCTCGGCGAATTGCCAATTGTGAATCACTAGTAATCCTTACATTCTCCAGCTTCATTTCTATTGCAAATCGCAAAGCATGTATTATAGCTTCATATTCTGTTTCATTATTTGTTGATGCAAACTCCAATCTGAAAGAAAGAGCTATTTTATTACCCTCTGGCGATATCACAACAATTCCTATTCCATTTCCTTCTCCATTCGATGACCCATCTACTAATATTTCCCATCTATCTGGCTCCGTTAACAAATCTTTCAGATCTCCATGTTCTTCCTCTACATCCATCATTTCTTCTACTGATTCATCCTCTTCCAAAGGAAATTCGGCTAGAAAGTCTGCGACAACCTGTGATTTTGCCGAAGATAGTATTTCATATTTGAGTTTGCAATGACTTATTTGAGCATTCCATCTTTCAACTCTTCCCGACCTCTTTGAATTCTTCATCACTGATTCTATTGGTACTTTTGTCACCACCTTGACAACATGCGCTTGGAAATATATACGAAGCTTAAATGTTGCATAAACTAATGCTAAGATTAGTTTTTCAATTTTTGAGTAATTCCTTTCTGCAGCGTTGAAAGTTTTGCTGATGTAATAAATTGGTTTTTCTACTCCTGCGTCCACTCGCAGTAACACTGCACTTAATGCATGCGAAGTTGTCGCAAGATAGATCAACAATTCTTCTCCTTCTTCCGCTTTTTGCAAAATTGATATATCCATTAAATGTTCTTTTATTCCTTGCAAGGCTTTCTCGCACTCATCTGTCCATTTAAACTTCGATCCCTTTCTAAGGATATTGAAAAAGTGCTTGCATTTGTCGATGATCGCGAGATGAACCTCCCTAGCGAAGCTAACAACCCATTTAACTTTTGAACATCTTTTATTGTCGCGGTGTTGGCATATCGCGAACTGCTTTACTTTTTTTAAGGTCGACTTGAATTCCTTCTTTGGATACAATGTACCCTAAAATTTTTCCAGAGGCGACTCCAAAGGTGCATTTTTCTCAGGTTTACTTTGATATTAAATTGCCTCATTTGTTCAAAAATTTCTTTCAAATCCTGTACGTGGTCTTTTGCTTTTCTACTTTTTATTAACATATCATCTACATATACCTCCAATGTTTTATGTATCCATCTTTCGAACACCTTCTCCACCATCCTTTGGTATGTCGCACCGGCATTTCGCGGACTCAAACGGCATTTTTGTATAACAGTACAATCCTCTTGGAGCAAAGAAAGCAGTATGTTCTTGGTCTTCTTCGGCGAGAGGAATTTGATTGTAACCCTTATATCCATCAAGAGATGATATCCTTTCGTTTCCTGCCGCTGCTTCAACCAATTCGGGATATCGGTAATGGGAAGCTATCTTTAGGACAAGCTTTATTTAGATCAGTAAAGTCTATACAAATTCTTATTCCTTTTTCTTCTTTGGGACTATAACCATATTTGCTATCCATTCGGGATATTTTGCTTGTCTAATAATTCCCGCCTCCAACATTTTCTGCAATTCTTCTTCTATTTGAGGGTGATATGCTGTCGCGATCTTTCTAATTCTTTGTTTAAATGGTTTTACATTCTTGTCAATTTCCAATTTATGGCAAGCCACTGATGGATCTATACCAGGCATTTCATCCATATCCCATGCGAAAATATCTTTGTAATCTCGCAACAACTCAACAGTTCTTCTTTCTTCATCCGCTTCCATTTTAGTCCCAATTTTTAAGATTTTAGGTTCCTCCTCGGTTCCAACATTCACTTCTTTTGTTTGTTCTACTGCGACATAACTAGACTTCGGTTCTCCCATAGGAGTTGGTCCTCTCATTTCCTTCGCGAACTCACTCCCTTTTTCCATGATTTCGCCAGGTATTCCTTTTCCCTCTTTTGCTCTTATCATGTAAATTCTAAATTCTTCTTCTTTCTTAGCTGCTTTTATCATCTTCTTGCGATCTTTTCGCTTCTTCACTTGCCCTTCATAATGCTTAACCTCGATTTGATGGTATATTCTTCCTTTATCAATATCTCCTCTGATCTCACCAATTCCACTCGGCACAGGAAATTTGATGCACTGATGGAATGTTGACGCTACCGCCTTAATTGCATGTACCCAAGGTCTCCCTAACAATATGTGGTACGGCGATTCCATATCCACTACACTTAATGTTACTTGTGTTTCAATTTCTCCGAGTAAAATTCGTAATTTTATCTCCCCTTTAGGTACTGTTATAGATTTTCCAAAACCATGAATATAATATCTTGGAGAACTCATTTCTTCATCTTTATATCCTAGTTTTTTGTAAGTATGGTAAAACATGATACTCACCAAACTCCCCGTATCCACCAAAGTTCTATTTATTTCCCATTCTTCCGCTACCTTTGCCGATTCTTCTCTTTTTCTGCTTGCATTTATCGTGATCACTAGTGGAGATATATGATTCAAATTTTCTCTAGGTACTTCTGCGGCTGTGAATGTTATTTTCTGCTTTTCTCATTCCTTCAAAGACGATGTCTTCTCCTCATCTATAATCTTCTTTCCTTCAAAATCTCGTTTATGTATCCTTCCTCTAATATTTTCGTGGAATTCATTAACCATTGCTTTTGTAATTGAATTGTATTCCATTTCTTCATTATGTTCCTTGCTTCTTAATTCTTCTATCTCATCTGATTTAACCTTTTCTGTAGTTGCAGGAAAACCTACACTACACCCCTCACTCGAATTTGCTTAATCAATACATTTGAAGATGAATAATAATGTGTTTTATTAATTGTTTTCTTGAAAAGTTTACAAAGAAATGTAGAACAGAGCTCAAAAGATTATAATCACTCTTGATTTTCTCTCTCCTAATAACTTGCTTAACAATTCAAAGAGACCTCTCCTACAACAGACTTACTCGACCCTTTATATAGGGTATTACATAGTGGATGACAGCTAAGCTGTCCTTTATTTTCGGGAATTCTTCGCGAAGCGTCGCAAATATGTAAGTGTTAGACTTCGCGACACTCCTAAATCTCGCCAAGTCTTCACACTTTTCTCATGTTCTGGCTGTCGTCATCTGATGCGTCATTTAAATTATTTCCTTGCGACACCTTCGCAATGTAGTTGTTTATTACTCTCGCGAAGTATTCTTTGTCGCGATATTCTGGTCCTACATCTTGCCTCTTCTCATGTCTTCTCATAAGAAGAGAATGTCATGAGAACCAATATTTTGAAGTGCCGCAACTGCTTATCTTTATCTCGCGATTGTTCATTTTTACTCGTTTTGTTTATGTACGGAATTTATTACAGGTGTTTCTTCTTCCACTCTTTTCTTGACACGTCTCATCCAACCGCTTATTTCTGACCATTCGTGTCCCATCTCGCATTTAATGCACTTACTTTCCCAAAATCTTTCTCTCTATATATATTTTTCTCCTCTTTCTCTTCTTCTTTTTTATTTTCTCTCTGCAATTTTCCTTCAACTTTTTTCTTCCGCAAATTGCGCTTCTGCTACTGCTTCCTTTTCGATTCTTCACTTCTCTCTTCATTTCCATACTCTGATAATGGCTTCACTTGGTCGTACATACGCACCACTTTTCAATGACGTTTTCCAGAAATTAAAGGAAAAAGGTTTCACTTTATTAACCATTCCAAATCAAGAATCCTCATCTATGCTTTCTGCAAAATTGTTTTCTGATCATCAATGTGATGATCAGAAAATCATAGTCTCGCTAGGTCAACTCCTCGCGGGGCTCCCCATTCCTCTATATAATCCCGAAATACCATTGTTTTATGAGATTCTCGCTCACGAGAAATTCTCGCGGGCTGTTTATCACGAAATACCATTCTAGCAACACACAACGAGAACTTCTCTGAACTCGGCGGACAGTGGGATGAAGTTGAAGGTGGTGCCACCGATATAATAGGCGGATGCCGTTAACAACATTTCAATCTGAACTCCCCCTTAGTAAATGACATGACTTCCTTTAGCAGTTCCTTTGAGACAGTCCACCCCTTAACATAATGACTACCCCTTAATGTACAGTGCGGTGCCAATATCACTTGTCTTGGAAATGACCATTCTGCCCTTTTAGTCTTTCAAGTTCTTGTTTTGCTCATAACTTCTTCATACGAACTCAGAATGACTTCGTTCTTTAGCAATTGCCTTCGTCTTCTCGTCCTCTACAGGATGAAAAGTAGAAATCTTGTACTTGAACGAGTTCCACTTGGTCTTTGGCCCTTCTCCACTTGTAGCTAGCTTCTTTCCTTGCACAATTAAGTGCATATTCACTTCTTTGGGATGAATCATCTAATAAAATACAAATAAGAGAAAATAAGCGTAATATACAATAATTTGCAAGAAAACCAACAAATACTAGCATGGAATTGACTCTAAATATATGTGAAATATGCACTTATCAAATTCCCCCACACTTGCCTTTTGCTAGTCCTCGAGCAAACTAAACTAGACTACAACAACTCCATTTCGCCGAGGATACGGTCAAACTTAGCATGTGTAAAAAGCCTTTAAACCCCCTAGGTGTCCCTAGTGGACGAGTTATAGTCTCGTGAGGGTTTACGAGAGGTATACCCACAAAACCTTCTCCAACTTCAAAGCGTTCCAGCTTCCCAAGCATCCAAAGAGCTATGAGGACATAGAGTTTCTGCATGCTAGTAATAAGAAGTTAGAAATACCAAAGAACATATTCTCATTATTAAATGTTGAGTGAGAAATAACCACACCATAATGAGAGAACGCGTGTTTGAGAGCGATCAATAATCATTTCTCCTCGACTTCGGCCTCACTTAAAAGGATTTTATGATAATTGCACTCAATAAGACGACTTTTTTTATGGGTCTCACATGTGTGCAGGTAGGAATGAAGAAAAAATCCTACACACGTTGAATGGTGGGAAGGAAACCTTCCGAAATATTTCTGGAGACTCCACAAAATCGTGGGAAACAAAGATGTTTTTCTGATGATCTCGAAGAAAGGAAATCAACCATTATTGCGAGGATGAGAGTACTTACCACCTTCACATCCGATTGCAATGATGAAAGAACCACTCTCACAGCATCCAATAGAAACGTCTTCCTTCGGCTCGTCTTCTTCATCTTGGTCTTCGTCTTTGGTCTTCAACTGTTGATGATAAACTCTTGAACTTCATATAACTATGACAATTTGTAATACTTTTCCTCTATTCCTTGTTGCTTGAAACTTCCTTATAGATTTTTCTTCCCCATGGCCTTATTGAACAAATAACAACCTAAATGCAAATCTTTTTGTATTTTTATTTTCTTTTCATTTTTGTTTTGTTTTGTTTTTTTTTTTTTTTTTGACAAAAAGATTGCAACTACAAAAATAATAACGAAATTAAAGTTAACATGGCCATAAAAGAAGTACTTTACCACTTTGATCTTCACAACTTGTATTATCTTCGTATCATAAACTTCAATAATTCTCATCTTTTGATTTTCTTCGCTCTTGCAAATAAGTCTTCATACTTGGATATAATTTACGCTCTCCCGATGTGTAAGTCTTCAACATATATATAAAAATCTGCTCATTGTATGTTGCTTTACTTGGATATGAAATTTTTATCTTCTTTATATATATTGTTGCTTGTAAACCTTAAACGTCTTCAACTTTCCTTGCAGATTTTGATGTTGCTCCTTGTTGATGATGATGGTGTTTTATGGATCTGTTGTTGGCGAGAGAGAATGATGCTAACGCAAATCAAACTACAAGAAGGTGGTTTTCATCTATAGACGTCACCCCTCAGTTGACAAAATTATCACTCAAGAGATCAAAAATAGTTATTCTATTGGTGGGAGGTTGGGTAGCTCACCATTCTACCCGGAATTAACGTACGGTGACACACACTCAAAAGAAAGCTCTTTAGTCAGCTACAAAGAAAATTTGGTCCTGTGCCTCTGTTGATTTGAAAATAGGTAGTCTCCACTAATGATTGATCATCAAATCTAATAATGCATTTCTCCCTGCTCCTAATTTGCATCACCGGCATGATTAAATCCATTATTTAATACTCTAACAAGCAAGAAATACGAACGCAGTTCCCTAACACTTCCAAGTTCGAGTTATGTCGGTGGGAATTCTCTATGTAAACATACCTAGAAGTATGGTAGTGACTCTAAAATCTCTATAAGTTGGAGTTTTTATTCAAATATATACAAAAATTTTGACTCAAAAAATGCTAAAAACTCTATATGCAAAATATCCAAACACTCCCCCACACTTAAACTTTACATTGTCCTCAATGTAATTGACTCTTCCTAAGTAAAGTCAAGGTGGGAAATCAAAATATGATATGAAAAGCTAAGAAAAATAAAATACAAAAGATAGAGATACAAAACCGATAGGTTGCCTCCCATTTAGCGCTTAGTTTTACGTCCTCCGCCGAATTGGCATTCTCTAAATTACTCCTCAAGAGGAAGTAAATCACGAAGCTTAATCTCATCAACATCATTTGTGGTGAAGTTCTCGTAGTATGGCTTCATTCTATGGCCGTTGATCTTGAAAACTTTTCCAATTTTGGGACTAGAAATTTCAACTGCACCATGAGGGAAAACATTAGTAACAACAAATGGTCCCACCCATCGGGACCTTAGATTGCCAGGAAATAACTTAAGACGAGAATTAAATAAAAGAAATTCTTCCACACAAAAAAATTTTCGAGAAATCATTTTGTCGTGAAATAACTTCGTCTTTTCCTTGTATATACGAGAGCTCTCATAAGCATCATTACGTATTTCCTCTAGCTCATTTATTTGTAGCTTCCTTTGTTTCTGACTTCATCATACTCCATGTTGTACATCTTTACTGCCCAAAAAGCCTATGCTCTAGTTCAACTGGGAGATGACAAGCTTTGCCATAAACCAACCGATATGGAGACATACCAATTGGTGTCTTATACGCCGTTCTATACGCCCAAAGTGCATCATTAAGCCTGAAGCTCCAATTTCTTCTTGTAGTATTGTGATTTTTTCTCTAGAATGGACTTGATTTCACGATTTGAAATTTCAGCTTTCCCACTAGTTTGTGGGTGATACGGCGTGCCAACCTTGTGAGTAATGTTGTACTTCGTGAGGAGAGCATGAAAGGATTTCTTGAAATGCGAACCTCCATCACTGATAACCACTCTTGGTGTACCATGTTTAGAGAAAATATATTCCTTCACAAACTCACAAACAACTTGAGAATCATTAGTAGGGGTGGTGGCTTTAGCTTCCACCCATTTAGAAACATAATCCACAAGAAGAAGTATATAAAAATTCCATTCGAATTAACAAAAGGGACCATAAAATCAATACCCCACACATCGAAAATCTCTACATGAAGAATCGGTGTGAGTGGCATTTGATTTCGAGCACCTAGATTGCCCGTACGTTGACATCTATCACAATATTTACAAAAAGCATATGCATCCTCAAATAGGGTAGGCCAATAAAAACCACTCTCAAGAACTTTGAGAGCGGTACGTTTAGAACCAAAGTGACCACCACAAGCATAAGAATGACAAAAAGACAAAATTGATTGAAATTCAGAGTTAGGTACGCACCTGCGGATAATCTGATCAGCACCGTATTTCCACAAGTAGGGCTCATCCCACACATACTGTTTGGCTATTTTCTTAAGATTAAGCTTTTGAAAATTAGACATGGTACTAGTTACTTGCCTTGTAACCAAATAGTTCACTATATCATCATACCAAGGTGTTTATTCTTCAATTGAAAATAGTTGCTCGTCTGGAAAACGATCATGTAAGGGAAGTTCTTCTTCAGAAATAACAAGTCTACTAAGATGATCAGCAACAATATTTTCAACACCTTTCTTGTCTCTGATTTCAATATTGAATTCTTGTAGCAAAAGAATCCACCGGATAAGCCTTGGCTTAGCTTCTTTCTTCTTTAGTAGGTACATGAGTGCTGCGTGGAAAGAATATACAATCACTCTTGTACCCACCAAATATGATCTAAATTTTTCTAGTGCAAATACTGTAGCCAGCAACAGTGGTTGAGTAGTTGATTTGAGCCTCATTAAGGGTCCTTGATGCATAATAGATCACATGCGACCTCTTGTCTACTTTCTGACCAAAAACAGCTCCGACTGTATAATCACTTGCATCACACATTAACTCGAACGGCAAACTCCAGTTGATACGTATTGATCTCTGTACCTTGGTAACTATTACTATAAAGGCGGAATTCAGAATAATAATAGACGAGAAACTTAGAAAACAGAATACAAGTAGTAATTCGAAGAAAATATCTTCTCTTAGATTATGAACAAGAAAACGATTACAATTCTCTCTTTGTTACGCTCACAATCTCTCTAAACAGTGGATTAACCTTAAACTGTTTGCTAAGCTTGCACAAGTATTGTTGTAAGCTTTCTCTAGGTTTTCTGTGCCTAGTATCTGTGTGTTTAGATATTAGCCAAAGCTCTCTATTTATAGTCTTCATCGTACTTCACCGATCAAGGACTTCTATTAGGAATCTATTTCCTAAACTAAGAGTATTGCCTAAAACAAAACTCTTCCCTAACTAGGAATTTCTGCCTAAATAAGGATTCATGCCTAGAATAGGTTTTCTTCCCTCAACTTAGCTTGAGGTTAACTAAGTTCCCTAAAGGAGTACGGATACACTGTATCATGGGTCCCCCTTTTAAGAACTTGAACTCCTGTGAGAGTTAAAATTGAAGGTTAGGGAACTCGAGAGTCCCTTTTTTCCTTGTTAAACCACTTAGCCTTGCTAGGAACTTGACCTTCACATCCAATTAGAAAAGCTTCTTTCTCTCCTTGTCGTGTTTTAGTCACTCGTCGCTCCAATATGCAGTCTTCCTTGAGTGGTTCCTCTCTATCAAACCATAAGTCTTCTACTCGTGGTAAGATCATAGTGTCGTCGCCGTCATCATCAAGTAATGGTGGTTCAAACAACTTCAAGTATTCGGCATTTATAACCGAGTACATTCCTAGATAAGGCGGCAGATCTAGACGAAAGGCATTGTCACCAATCTGATCGAGAATAAGAAATGGTCCATACCTCAATGGTTTCAACTTCTTACCTTCTCCATTCAGTCGTTCCTTACCTATTTTTAACCATACCAAGTCACCAATACCAAAATTACAAGGTACAAGATGCTTGTCATGCTTTGCTTTGTATTTGGATTGTGACTTCTTTTAGTTGTGCTTCAACGTGCATGAGTCTGAGATATCTTCTCCAAGAACTTTTGTGCCTTTTGCCGTTCACTTCCTTCCTTTCCCTCCATCGAGGTGTCACTAGAAAATACTAGATCGAAAGGACTAGGTGGTAAGTAACCATAGCACGTCTCTAAAGGAGATTTCCCCGAAGAACTGTGAACTGCTCTATTGAAAGCAAACTGTAGATACGGTAAACTCTCATCCCAAGTTTTAGGATGCTTAGAATTATATCCCCTTAACATGTGAACCATAGTCCTATTGACCACTTCTGTTTGTCCGTCTGTTTATGGATGAAAAGTTGTACTCTTCTTCAACCTAGTGTCCATCATCTTCCATAAAGAATCCCAAAAGTGACTAAGGAACTGACTATCCCTATCAGAAATAATCGAAGTAGGTAAACCAAAATGCTTCCACACGTGCTCAAAGAAGAGCTTTGCTGCACGGCTCCCGTTACCGTCTTTGTACATGGAATTAATGCAATCATCTTGCTGAATCGGTCGACCACAACGAACAAGTAATCATGACCAGACTTGGTCTTTGGTAACCCACCAAGAAAATCCATAGAAATACTCTCCCAAGGCCTTGATGGTACTGGTAATGGTAGATATAACCCACGTTTTCTGTTGGAAGGTTTAGATGTGCTGCACAACTTACACCCTCTAACTAACTTAGTCACATCATCTTGCATCTTCGGCCAAAAGACATAACGCCGGAGGTTAAGTAGAGTTTTATTCATCCCAAAGTGTCCAGCAACTCTGGAAGTGTGTGCCTCTCTCAACCATTGTAAACGATCTCCATCTTCTGGTATGAAAAGTAACTGACCTTTGTATAACAATCCATCTCGGAGTTCATACTCGCTTTTCAAACCACTATTTACACCTTCTAACACCTTCTTGAAGTCTTTGCTGGATGCGTATGATTTCGCATACTCTTGAGGGACAATTGGCTGAATATCTGCCAACTTGTTTGTTACTCCCTTCTTGTACCTAATGAGAATATTGAAAGTCATCAAGTAAGACATCCACTTCATGTGTCGGGCTTGTTGTAGTTTCGTCTGTGCATGTAGATACTCCAACGGTTTGTGATCTGAATGTACCACTACTTGTTTACCTAAGAGATACACTCGCCAATCCTTGATACATTGATATAAAGCATAAAATTCTTTGTCATAAGATGCGTAGTTCTTAATAGCACCTGAGAACAATTCTGAATGGTACTCCACTGGTTTACTATCCTGTAACAATACTCCTCCCAATGCATAGTTAGAAGCGTCAGTCTCAACTTCAAAAGTACGTTGTAGGTTAGGCAATGCCAACATCGGTGCTTCTGAAATCTTCCTTTTTAGTGACTGAAAAGCGTCTTCATGAGTTTGATGCCATTCAAACTTTGCCTTAGCTCCCGTCAAACCATGTAATGGTCCTGCAATATTTGAAAAATGCTGGATAAACTTACGCAAGTAGGTGCAAGCTCCTAAGAAACTCCTGATTTCAGTTACAATACTAGGTCTAGGCCACTTAGTGATCACTTCAACCTTTCTTGGATCAATCTTCCGTTGTCCAACACCAACAATAAATGTCTTATTTTGCCACCCCTCATTGCGACAAGATCGCAGGACGTCTTTACACTTTCATGTAATGACCCATTGACCTTGTCTTATCATCTCTTAAGTATTTTTGCCTCTGCAGACATTATATTTGCGACAATATGACAGGTTTAAACGTTCTTGCGACCATAAAATCCAGTAATATTGTCGTCTTTGCGATTTAAATCGCGGGACGTTCTTACACTTTCATGTAAAAACCCATTGATCTCGTCTTACCCTCGCGTTAGTATTATTGCCTCTGCAGATTATTGCACAAATATGACAAGCCTAAATTCTCTTGCGAAAATGAAGCCTCGTGACATTTGCGTCTTTTGACACTTATCAGCTCCCTAATGGAGGGTGCCGCCTTATCTTCTCCTGGTTGCCCCTTCAAGGAGGCGTACATCGGCCATACAAGACTAGCTCCTCCCATCCGGTCTTAACAGCCAGCGGTTGTTTCATGACCTCTTATCCCTTATACCTATAGGGCTTATGGTTACGAGGTTGCACCCTAAGTGGAGTTTTCTTCGGGCCGAGTGCAAAGCATGTGCCAAGACTTGTCGGAGTGGTAAGGAAGTTCCATGCTCCCCGCACTCTTGACTCAACTGTGTACCTCGGCGCCTTGGTCATACACTCGACTCCTTGGAAGAGACCCTCGGGCGTCCAACCAGGAGGGTATAACCTTATATATATAGTTGGAAATCCAAGGTATCTCCCGGATAGGCTTTCATGGGCCCCAAATCTGCATGACCCAGGTTTCGGGAGCGGTGTAACCTTCCACCCGAGCCATGTTAAGAGATACCCCTTATATGACGTACTTTAGGTCTTACATTTGCCTCTTGCGAAATATCATTCGCGAACTAGGGTGTACGCCATAAAGGTTCGTCCCATTCACTCACTCATTCATATTTGTTAATTCATTCAAGCATTCATTCTTTTTATGAAGCTATCGCACAATCTTGCTTTATTTCCTTTGATCTCGCAATCTATCTATTTCAAAAACATTATATCACAGATTCCTTCCATTTCTCCCATCTTCTATGGGTAATATTTCTTAAGATATAATCTATTCCATGGCCTATTTAGTTTTTGCCTACATCTTTGCCTTCGGGATCCATTAATCTATATGCCCCTGTTCCAACTATCTCCTTGATAATATAAGGTCCATCCCATTTTCTTGCCAACTTGCCACCATTTTTCGCTGATATATAGGTGTTTCTCATGACACCAAGTCACCGGCTGAAATTCACGTATCTTGACACGCTTGTTATATTCTCTAGCCAATCTTGATAATTCTCCATATGTTGTAGTGCTTTCTCTCTTTTTCTTCTAACTCATCTAACTTGATTAAGATGTTACCCTTTTGAGATTTTTCTCCCAAGCTTCTTTCTTTGTAGTTGGAATCTTAACTTACGTCGGGAGTACGGCTTGACTCCATATGTTAAACAAAAAGGGGACATGCTCGTAGCTTCTCTTCTAGTTGTATTATAAGCCCATACCGCATTGGGTACTTGTTCGCACCATCCTTTATTGTATCCTTCTAACTTTTTCTTCAATATGTCTGCGATTGTTTTATTTGTCGCTCGCGACCATTATCCTGGGTATAGAGGAGTTGATTTTCCACATCGTATCTCGAAATGCATTAAGCGGCAATTCTATATTTTGTCCTTCGAATCGCTTCCCATTGTCGGATACCAACTGTCTGGAATCCCAAATCTGCATATAATGTTCTCAAATATGAAAGTAAAAACATCTTATCGCGAATATGTTGTACCACTTTCACCTCTGCCCATTTTGTGAAATAATCATTGCGACGATTAAATATCTTCTCTGTCCGTTCCTGGTAAAAATGGTCCTACAATGTCTAAACCCCATTTTCCAAATGGCCAGACACTTGTTGAAGAATTTAACGGAGCTCTGGTGCATGTATTTTCTTCCCATGCCTTTGGCAATCCTCCAAACGCCTTGACACTTGTTTTGCGTCCTCATGCATATATGGCCAATAATAACCCCCGCATTTTTGCTTTATATGCTAAAGACCTTCCATTGCCGTGATTACCAGGCATCCCCACTATGCAACATCTTCAATATGATTTCCCTTCCTTTCTTGTTAAACATCTAAGTGAAGGCCCGTTAAAAGATCGTCGGTATAGCACTCCATCTCTTAATTCATAATTTGTTGCTTCGGCTTTTTAATTTATGTGTTTCCAATCTATTTCTTGGTGTTTCTCCATCAGCAAATATGCATGAAGCTCGCTCTCAATCTTCTTCGCAGAGTGTTTGTGTTCCGTCTTCTACTATCATTACATCGGTTTCTTGTTCTTCTTCTTTGTCAATTGACTCGGCATCAAAAGTGTTTGTATTTTAATATTTCTCGCAACCGGATCTGTCATCATACTTGATATAAAGGCAAAAAGCATCTGCGAGCCTATTATTTCTCCTTGATATATGTCTCCACTTTATTCTTGGTATCTGCGTCGACAACTCGTCAACAAGTTTCTTATATTTTTGCAAAGACAATTCGTTTATGGCATATTCTTCTTTTATCTGGCGAATTGCCAATTGTGAATCACTAGTAATCCTTACATTCTCCATACTTCATTTCTATTGCAAATCGCAAAGCATGTATTATAGCTTCATATTCTGTTTCATTATTTGTTGATGCAAACTCCAATGCGAAAGAAAGAGCTATTTTATTACCCTCGCGATATCACAACAATTCCTATTCCATTTCCTTCTCCATTCGATGACCCATCTACTAATATTTCCCATCTATCGCTCCCGTTAACAAATCTTCCAGTAGATCTCCATGTTCTTCCTCTACATCCATCATTTCTTCTACTGATTCATCCTCTTCCAAAGGAAATTCGGCTAGAAAGTCTGCGACAACCGTGATTTTGGCGAAGATAGTATTTCATATTTGAGTTTGCAATGACTTATTTGAGCATTCCATCTTTCAACTCTTCCAGGCCTCTTTGAATTCTTCATCACTGATTCTATTGGTACTTTTGTCACCACCTTGACAACATGCGCTTGGAAATATATCGAAGCTTAAATGTTGCATAAACTAATGCTAAGATTAGTTTTTCAATTTTTGAGTAATTCCTTTACTGCAGCGTTGAAAGTTTTTTGATGTAATAAATTGGTTTTTCTACTCCTGCGTCCACTCGCAGTAATACTGCACTTAATGCATGCGAGGTTGTCGCAAGATAGATCAACAATTCTTCTCCTTCTTCCGCTTTTTGCAAAATTGATATATCCATTAAATGTTCTTTTATTCCTTGCAAGGCTTTCTCGCACTCATCTGTGCATTTAAACTTGATCCCTTTCTAAGGATATTGAAAAAGTGCTTGCATTTGTCGGATGATCGCGAGATGAACCTCCCTAGCGAAGCTAACAACCCATTTAACTTTTGAACATCTTTTATTGTCGCGGTGTTGGCATATCGCGAATGCTTTTACTTTTTAAGGTCGACTTGAATTCCTTCTTTGGATACAATGTACCCTAAAATTTTTCCGAGGCGACTCCAAAGGTGCATTTTTAAGGTTTACTTTGATATTAAATTGCCTCATTTGTTCAAAAATTTCTTTCAAATCCTGTAACGTGGTCTTTTGCTTTTCTACTTTTTATTAACATATCATCTACATATACCTCCAATGTTTTATGTATCCATCTCGCGAACACCTTTTCCACCATCCTTTGGTATGTCGCACCGGCATTTCGCAGACCAAACGGCATTTTTGTATAACAGTACAATCCTCTTGGAGCAAAGAAAGCAGTATGTTCTTGGTCTTCTTCGGCGAGAGGAATTTGATTGTAACCCTTATATCCATCAAGAGATGATATCCTTTCGTTTCCTGCCGCTGCTTCAACCAATTGCGGGATATCTGGTAATGGGAAGCTATCTTTAGGACAAGCTTTATTTAGATCAGTAAAGTCTATACAAATTCTTATTCCTTTTTTTCTTCTTTGGGACTATAACCATATTTGCTATCCATTCGGGATATTTTGCTTGTCTAATAATTCCCGCCTCCAACATTTTATGCAATTCTTCTTCTATTTGAGGGTGATATCTTTGTCATTGATCTTTCTAATTCTTTGTTTAAATGGTTTTACATTCTTGTCAATTTCCAATTTATGGCAAGCCACTGATGGATCTATACCAGGCATTTCATCCATATCCCATGCGAAAATATCTTTGTAATCTCGCAACAACTCAACAGTTCTTCTTTCTTCATCCGCTTCCATTTTAGTCCCAATTTTTAAGATTTTAGGTTCCTCCTCGGTTCCAACATTCACTTCTTTTGTTTGTTCTCTCTGCGACATAACTAGACTTCGGTTCTCCCATAGGAGTTGGTCCTCTCATTTCCTTCGCGAACTCACTCCCTTTTTCCATGATTTAGCGAGGTATTCCTTTTCCCTCTTTTGCTCTTATCATGTAAATTCTAAATTCTTCTTCTTTCTTAGCTGCTTTTATCATCTTCTTGCGATCTTTTTGCTTCTTCACTTGCCCTTCATAATGCTTAACCTCGATTTGATGGTATATTCTTCCTTTATCAATATCTCCTATGATCTCACCAATTCCACTCGACGGGAAATTTGATGCACTGATGGAGTGTTGACGCTACCGCCTTAATTGCATGTACCCAAGGTCTCCCTAACAATATGTGGTACGGCGATTCCATATCCACTACACTTAATGTTACTTGTGTTTCAATTTCTCCGAGTAAAATTCGTAATTTTATCTCCCCTTTAGGTACTGTTATAGATTTTCCAAAACCATGAATATAATATCTTGGAGAACTCATTTCTTCATCTTTATATCCTAGTTTTTGTAAGTATGGTAAAACATGATACTCACCAAACTCCCCGTATCCACCAAAGTTCTATTTATTTCCCATTCTTCCGCTACTTTTGCCGATTCTTCTCTTTTCTCGCTTGCATTTATCGTGATCACTAGTGGAGATATATGATTCAAATTTTCTCTAGGTACTTACAATTTGTGAATGTTATTTTCTCGCTTTTCTCATTCCTTCAAAGACGATGTCTTCTCCTCATCTATAATCTTCTTTCCTTCAAAATCTCGTTTATGTATCCTTCCTCTAATATTTTCGTGGAATTCATTAACCATTGCTTTTGTAATTGAATTGTATTCCATTTCTTCATTATGTTCCTTGCTTCTTAATTCTTCTATCTCATCTCGATTTAACCTTTTACGTAGTTGCAGGAAAACCTACACTACACCCCTCACTCGAATTTGCTTAATCAATACATTTGAAGATGAATAATAATGTGTTTTATTAATTGTTTTCTTGAAAAGTTTACAAAGAAATGTAGAACAGAGCTCAAAAGATTATAATCACTCTTGATTTTCTCTCTCCTAATAACTTGCTTAACAATTCAAAGAGACCTCTCCTACAACAGACTTACTCGACCCTTTATATAGGGTATTACATAGTGGATGAATGACTAAAGTTTGTCCTTTATTTTCGGGAATTCTTCGCGAAGCGTCGCAAATATGTAAGTGTTAGACTTCGCGACACTCCTAAATCTCGCCAAGTCTTCACACTTTTCTCATGTTCTCCGCTGTCGTCATCGATGCGTCATTTAAATTATTTCCTTGCGACACCTTCGCAATGTAGTTGTTTATTACTCTCGCGAAGTATTCTTTGTCGCGATATTGCGGTCCTACATCTTGCCTCTTCTCATGTCTTCTCTGCGAAGAAGAGAATGTCATGAGAACCAATATTTTGAAGTGCCGCAGAATCGCTTATCTTTATCTCGCGATTGTTCATTTTTACTCGTTTTGTTTATGTACGGAATTTATTACGGTGTTTCTTCTTCCACTCTTTTTCTTGACACGTCTCATCCAACCGCTTATTTCGACCATTCGTGTCCCATCTCGCATTTAATGCACTTACTTTCCCAAAATCTTTCTCTCTATATATATTTTTCTCCTCTTTCTCTTCTTCTTTTTTATTTTCTCTCTGCAATTTTCCTTCAACTTTTTTCTTCCGCAAATTGCGCTTCGCTCTTCGCTTTCCTTTTCGATTCTTCACTTCTCTTCATTTCCATACTCCGATAATGGCTTCACTTGGTCGTACATACGCACCACTTTTCAATGACGTTTTCCGAAATTAAAGGAAAAAGGTTTCACTTTATTAACCATTCCAAATCAAGAATCCTCATCTATGCTTTACGCAAAATTGTTTCGATCATCAATGTGATGATCGAGAAAATCATAGTCTCGCTAGGTCAACTCCTCGCGGGGCTCCCCATTCCTCTATATAATCCCGAAATACCATTGTTTTATGAGATTCTCGCTCACGAAATTCTCGCGGCTGTTTATCAATTGAATGGCGACTGTATTCGCCTGATGCTTGAATTCGCCTATCGTGGCGCCGGTAAAGGATCTTTATATCCTGATAATGTTAGAGATCCTCAATTTTCGAATTTACCAATAATTGCCGAGAAGAAAGCCAAAACCTTAAGGAAGAAAATTAGTGATCTCATAGATGCAAAAGATCGCATTACTAACAAAGGTGCACAAGCTTTAGCAAAATTTCAAAAATCTCTCCTTGATGTGCAAATTGAGCGAGATGAACTCCTTCGTCAGAATACCATACTTAGCGAGCGAGAAGACCAAATTCGTTCACTTCTTGTTATAAATAATGATGATGAGTTTGCCTGGGCTGCGAAGGTTCTAGATAATGCTAGAAATAACTTAGGTGTCGATGTTAGTCTTCGCGCCGAGAAAACTTCCTTAATCAAGGATATGATCTTTGAAAGAGAAGGTTGTTTATTACACTTCTTTGCTTTTCTCTGTTCTTTTTCTTTTTGTACTATTATCATTAACTCACTTTCTCATGTTTTGAGAATCTGAAAAGAGATTTTGAGACAAGGATTGGAGAGCTTGAAATCGAAAAAGAACGTCTCGCAAAGGATCTCTCTCTTCGCGAGAATAGATATTCTAAATTGAAGCAGCAATTCCAAACTACAGTGGCGAATTTTAATAATGATGTTGTTCGTTTTCGCAATCAAGCTATGGAAATAGTTTGTAATGATCATAACATCCCTCTTCATTCATATCCCTTTCTTGTGAAGAAGTTCCGAGAACTTGCCTGTCTCGAGATGTTTCTGATGTGAAGCTAATGAAGAAGAAGAATCGACGACGAGAGTGATGGAACCAAAGAATCGATGAAGAAGAAGAACCACAAAGAAATAACTTCTCTTTCTTCTTTGATTTCTTGTAATATCGTATACATATATCTTCGACTATTGAATGTAAATTTCAACTTTTGCTTCCTTTGTTCGAGATATATTAATCAAACAACCCTTCTTTGTAATTATAACTTCACACTTGCCTCTTTCAATAAGATATAATCAACTTTGCGTTTTAAATATAATAATTCTCGCGATATATAAATATATATATCATTTTTTTTTTTTTTTTTTTTTTTTTTTTGACTTTATACATTATCATGCATGACAAGATCGCAAGATATCTTCATGGATTAAGAAATCTATTGATCTTGCCTTATCATTATTTGTGTGGTCTTATTATGCCTTCCTAAGTAAAGGTCTTATTTTGCCACCTCATTGCGACAAGATCGCAGCCGTCTTTACACTTTCATATAATGACCCATTGACCTTGTCTTATCATTTCTTTAGTATTTTTGCCTCTGCAGGACATTATATTTTGCGACAATATGGCAGGTTTAAATGTTCTTGCGACCATAAAATCCCATCACATTGTCGTCTTTGCGACGAAATCGCAGGACGTTCTTACATTTTCATGTAAAAACCCATTGATCTCGTCTTACCCTCGCGTTAGTATTATTGCCTCTGCCGCAGGATCATTGTACAAATATGACAAGCCTAAATTCTCTTGCGAAAATAGAGCCTCATGACATTTGCGTCTTTTGACACTTATCGCCTCCCTAATGGAGGGTGCCGCCCTTATCTTCTCCTCGGGTTGCCCCTTCAAGGAGGCGTACATCGGCCATACAAGACTAGCTCCTCCCATCCGGTCTTAACAACAACCAGTTGTTTTCGCAGCCTCTTATCCCTTATACCTATATGGTTTATGGTTACGAGACTGCCCCTAAGTGGAGTTTTCTTGGGCCGAAAAGATGTGCCAAAACTTGTCAAGAGTGGTAAGGAAGTTCCATGCTCCCCGCACTCTTGACTCAACCGTGTACCTCGGCGCCTTGGTCATACATCGACTCTTTTTGGAAGAGACCCTCGGGCGTCCAACCGGGGTATAACCTTATATATATAGTTGGAAATCCAAGGTATCTCCCAGGATAGGCTTTCATGGGCCCCAAATCTCCATGACCCGAGGTTTCGGAGCGGTGTAACCTTCCACCCGAGCCATGTTAAGAGATACCCCCTTATATGACGTACTTTAGGTCTTACATTTGCCTCTTGCGAAATATCATTCGCGAACTAGGGTGTACGCCATAAAGGTTTGTCCCATTCATCACTCATTCATTTTATCAATTTATTCAATCATTTGTCTGCGAAGTTATCGCACAATCTCATTTCCATTATTCAATAGATTTGTATACATTCTTCATGGCGAGATTCTCGCACAATTTTTCCGCAAACCATCATCTCTCGCTTCTTATCCTTATCATGCTTTCATCACTAAATTGTTACCTTTTCTCGCAATTATTCATTTCTTACACCTTTTATTCCTACTTCCTTCTCGCCTCGCATCAGGTCCAACATTTCAATGTCTCCTTTGCATCATGATATTTAGTTGCATTTGTGCATTCACTTCGCAGCATCTCTTCTTCTTTTGTTTCTATGGTATCTACCATTAGTCTTTCTTTTCTTTGTTCATCCTTGACATTCTTCCTCCAACCTTTCTTTTTTGTTGTTCTCTCTTTCGACTTTCTACATCCACCTCATAACATTTTTGCCCTCTATCCAATCTCCTTTTATAATTCCGACACCACTAGGATGTGGAAATTTTATGCATCGATGGTATGTCGATGCTACACCTTAATTTCATGAATCCATGGTCTTCCAATCAATGCATTGTAGGGAGATTCCACATCAACTACATAAAACAAAATATCAGTTGATAACCCCCGCAAGGGTATCCTCATGTGCACTTCTCCTTTGGGCTTGTTCGCGGTACCATTGAAGCCATATATTTTGTATGTTGAAGGAATCAAGTCTTCATCTCTTCCTCCCATAGTTTTGTAAGTATGGTAGAAAAGAATGTTGACTGAATCGCGATCAATCAAGTATTCTATTGATTGCCCAACAATTTTCCGCTTCATCATCTTCGCCATCAATAGGTTTTGGATTAATTTCCGGTTTTACCACTAATGGGCTATCATGTGTTTCTCTTCCTTTGGGTACTTCTTCACCGAGAAAGAAATAATCAGAATCGCCACTCTTTTAATCTGCGATTTCTTCGCAACATTCATCACTTCTTTATCATCAGCATCCCTCGCGAAAACTCTACTAAGTACATTGTCATGAAAATCTTCAATAGTGCGGTATGAGTGTACAATGGAGTTGCAAAACAAATTTTTAGCCTTTGCCCCAACTTCTATAACAAATGTTTCTTTTCCTTTTGCTTTGGTGGGGTGGTAAATGTTGAACTTTCTCTTCTTCCTTTAAAAAGTGATTTAGCTTTCCTTGATCAATCATTCTTAGGATAATTCTCTTGATGTTTCAGGATCATTTGTTAAGTGCCCATAAAAGCGATGGTAAGAACGGAACTCATGACTTCTATCTCCTGTGTGGTGGTTCACTTCCCATGTTCCATGGTGCGGGTATATTTTCCATCAAAAGTATTGCTTCCCATGTTTTTTCCACACTGGCATTCAATGGCGGCATTTTAATTTCCTCCCACACTACTCGTGACTTCGCTGTCCTCTATGATAATTCTCCTCTCTGGCCTCCATAAGTCTCTTGCGAATTATGCCTTTGACTTCCATAGGTTTCTTGCGGTTGATCAAGCCTTTGAATTTTATTATTTCCGCTACGGTTGTAGAAATTTCTTTCTCTTTCATATTCTTCCCGATCGCGACTTCCCATAGCTACCAATTTTGGCCGTTTGTCATCTACTATTCTCTCTTGTGGCCCTTGCGAGGTGTGCTCGCCATTGTTTGTATTAACTGGCAATGGACTTGCATTCGCAACACTTGAATTTGTATTCGAATCGGGTGCGATTCTACTTCATTTTGCCTTTCTTCCAAAGCAATATATTCCTCTTGCAATTCTCTTAATTCGGTCATCGTGATCGTATTCTTGACTCGAAAACTTGAACATATAATAAGTTGGTTGCGAACATAGCATTTATGAATGATAGTATGAGATATCTTTCATCAACCCGTCCCGCCATTTCGCTACACATTGTCTTCCATCTTCTTGTTAGATGTCTCAAGCTCTCGCCAACTCTTTGTTTTAGCCCAAATACATCTTCAATGCCGGTCGCGAAGAGTTGTTACTTATATACGCCCCCAAGAATATAGCCTGTAAATGATTAAATAACGTGATTGTATTCCTTGGTAAACCCTCAAACCATTTCAACGCTTCTCCGTTAAGCTCGACGCGAAGTATTTGCACAATATGGCGTCATGGTTTTCCCACTGTAGCATACATCTCACGTAAGCCTTGATATGTTGTACTGCACAAGTTGACCCATCAAAGATGCTAGTTAGCGCTGGTAAGTTGCATTTTGGGGGTATTCCTCCTAACTGTACTTCTAATGTAAAAGGATTTTTCGCAGCCTCCGCGATCGCTTCATCTAATCGCCTTCTCCTCCTTCTCTTCTCGCGTTCAATATTCCTCTCATCTCTGCCGGTTCTCGCGAGAATTTGTTCATTTGCCTAGAATTTGAATTGATCGGTCTCTTTAATTCGCTTCCCTCCTTCTTCGTTCGTGTCTACTTTTTTGTATTCTTTCGTATTCTTCGTTAATATCTCCATTGTTGCGATTTCGCTCGCGCCTCCTCTCTCGATTGTCATGATTATTCTCATTGGATCGCCTCTTCCAATCCCAGATTTTCCATTTCTCGCTCTCAATCTTTCTCTCTCACAGGCTAGACGTGCTTGCTCGGTGTAATGCTTTTCAATATCATCTTCAATTTCCTTTTGTTTCCTTTGTGTTTCTTTCTTATGTAGTGTTCTTCTTCTTTCTTCCTGATTTTCTTCATTAATTGGGTTATTCTTTCCTCGAGGCTGCCTATCTTCTTGATTTCCATCATCGTGATTGTTCACCAAAATATAACGATTTTCTATTAATTCTCTCTCTTCGCGACCTCCTTCGCCATGATTTAACTCTCTTTCCAAATTTTCTTCATTAATGTTTTCTGCAGGTAATGTTCTTTTCCCATTTTCTCTACTCGATCCTGATCTCGATTTGTTACTACTTCTTGATCTTCTATCTTGCAGCCTCCTATTTTCCATCCTCAATTCGTGGTTTTGCCTTGTTAGATTCGCACGTTCTTCTGCTTCTAACCGCCTTTCTTCGTGTATTGTCCGCCTCAACGTTTCTAATGTCGCGATTTCTTCATTTCCACGAATTGTTTCTCCCATCTCTTCTCGATTTCTCTCTTCCTGTCCACTATTCATCAATTGTTGCACTTCTTCTCTTTCTTCCATAGAATCTGATCTCCATGTATGCACACTCACCCTATCATAATCGATTACTCTGTTTAGTGCTGGTTGAATTGGTGGTTGAATTGGATCTTCTTCTCCATTTCTTGCATCTATCCTTGATGGTTCACCTACTTCATTTCTTCTTTCTCCCACTAATCTTCCACTTCTCCTTACGATTGTTGGTTGTTCTGATGCATTCTTTCTCCTAGCCATTTCTCAATTTTAGTAATTTGTTCAAGATTTCTTTCTTGTTATCCCCAATTCTTCCAATTCACAAGGTTGATCTTCTTCAATCCCTGTTTCTAGCGCATATGTAGTTGCAGGAAAACCTACACTACACCCCTCACTCGAATTTGCTTAATCAATACATTTGAAGATGAATAATAATGTGTTTTATTAATTGTTTTCTTGAAAAGTTTACAAAGAAATGTAGAACAGAGCTCAAAAGATTATAATCACTCTTGATTTTCTCTCTCCTAATGACTTGCTTAACAATTCAAAGAGACCTCTCCTACAACAGACTTACTCGACCCTTTATATAGGGTATTACATAGTGGATGACAGCTAAGCTGTCCTTTATTTTCGGGAATTCTTCGCGAAGCGTCGCAAATATGTAAGTGTTAGACTTCGCGACACTCCTAAATCTCGCCAAGTCTTCCCACTTTTCTCATGTTCTGGCTGTCGTCATCGATGCGTCATTTAAATTATTTCCTTGCGACACCTTTGCAATGTAGTTGTTTATTACTCTCACAAGTATTCTTTGTCTGCGATATTCTGGTCCTACATTTTCCTTTCTCATTTTCTTGATTTAAGCGATTTTAATTGTACTCTTCGATCTTCAATCTTGTTCATCCCTGTTTCTAGCGCATATGTAGTTGCAGGAAATCCCACACTACAAACCTCACTCGAATTTGCTTAATCAATCCATTTGAAGATGAATAATAATGTGTTTTATTAATTGTTTTCTTGAAAGCTTTACAAAGAAATATAGAACAGAGCTAAAGAAATCACAATCACTCTTAATTTTCTCTCTCCTAATGACTTGTTTAACAATTCAAAAATCATCCTTTACAACAGACTTACTCAACCCTTTATATAGGGTATTACAAAGTGGATGACAGCTAAGCTGTCCTTTATTTTCGGGAGTCCTCCGCGAAGCGTCGCAAGTATGTAAGTGTCAGACTTCGCGACACTCCTAAATCTCGCCAAGTCTTCACACTTTCCTCATGTTCTGACTGTCGTCATCTATTACGTCATTTATTTACCTCCATGCGACTCCTTCGCGACGCAGTCGTTTATTAATCTCGCGAAGTATTGGAGTTGCGATATTCTGATCCTACACCAAGGTGTTGATTCTTCAATTGAAAAGAGTTGCTCGTCTGGAAAACGATCCTGTAAGGGAAGTTCTTCTTCAGAAATAACACGTCTACTAAGATGATCAGCAACAATATTCTCAACACCTTTCTTGTCTCTGATTTCAATATTGAATTCTTGTAGCAAAAGAATCCACCGGATAAGCCTTGGCTTAGCTTTTTTATTCTTTAGTAGGTACCTGAGTGCTGCGTGGAAAGAATATACAATCACTCTTGTACCCACCAAATATGATCTAAATTTTTCTAGTGCAAATACTGTAGCCAACAACTCTTTTTCAGTGGTTGAGTAGTTGATTTGAGCCTCATTAAGGGTCCTTGATGCATAATAGATCACATGCGACCTCTTGTCTACTTTCTGACCCAAAACAGCCCCGACTGCATAATCACTTGCATCACACATTAACTCGAACGACAAACTCCAGTCAGGTGACTTAATAATTGGTGCAGTAGTCAACATCTCCTTCAATTTTTCAAAGGCATCCTTGCACTCCTGATCGAAGTTAAAAGAAACCTCCTTTTGCAGCAATTTGCACATCGGCATTGAGATTTTGGAGAAATCTTTGATAAACCGCCTGTAAAAACCTGCATGACCAAGATACGAGCGAATCTCCCTCACCGAAGTGGGGTATTGTAAGTTTCTAATCAAGTATATCTTTGCCTTGTCTACTTCGAGCCCTTGAGAGGACACGATGTGACCAGGCACAATTCCATGGTTTACCATAAAGTGGCATTTCTCCCAGTTTAAAACAAGATTAGTGTCTATGCATCTTTTAAGAACAAGTTCAAGATTATTTAAACAAATATCTAATGAATCACCATAAACACCGAAATCATCCATAAATACCTCAATGATGTTTTCCACGTAGTCGAGAAAATATCCGACCATACATCTACGAAAAGTGGCGGTGCGCATTGCAAAGACCAAACGACATTCTTCTATATGCAAATGTACCGAAAGGAAAAGTGAATGTAGTCTTCTATTGATCCTCCGGTGCAATAACAATTTGATTGTATCCTGAATAACCATCAAAAAATCAATAATGTGAATGTCCCTTGACCTCTCTAACATCTGATCAATGAAAGGCAAAGGAAAGTGATCCTTGAGGGAAGCCGAATTGAGCTTTCTGTAGTCTATGCACACTCGCCATCCTGTTTGAACTCTTGTAGGAACAAGTTCATCATTTTTTATTTCTGACAACAGTGACACCTGATTTCTTAGGCACCACTTGCACCGGACTAACCCATTTGCTGTCAGAAATTGGGTATATCACCCCCACACTTAGCAATTTGAGGATCTCTTTCTTCACGACCTCCATCATTGGTGGGTTATGCCTACCCTGAGCATCACATACTGGCTTGACATCATCTTCCATTAGGATTCTATGCATGCACATGGCTGGACTAATTCCTTTGATGTCAGCAATTTTCCAACCAATAGCCGTTTTGTGCTCTTTCAGAACCCTAAGTAAGTGTTCTTCCTGTACTGATGTGAGATTCTTTGCAATAAAGACTGGAAGCTGTTCTCCATTGCCCAAGTAAGCGTACTTTAAGTGATCAGGTAAAGGCTTCAACTCTAATTTAGGTGCCTGTACAACAAAAGGTAAAGGAACTTCATCAGTTACAGGTAAAGAGATATATGATATAGTACCTGTTCTAATTTCTTGTGATGCTGTTAAAGCACCACATGTCTCATCAAACTCCTTGGGGATATCGATGTCCAAGTTATGCATGCCATGGACATCCAAATCAATGCTATTTTGTAGCACAGATTCAAGTTCATCTTCGTTGTTCAAATCAAACATCTGTTGTGCTAACGAACCAATAACATCAACAGAAAATGCAGAATGGATATCACTTGGATAACGCATAGCTTCAAAGATATTGAAGTGTATAATCTCTTTGTCAAACTCCATAGTGAGTGTTCCAGTATCGCAATCAATCTTCGTCTTAGCAGTCTCCATAAATGGTCTCCCAGAAGTAATGAAGTAGACGAATAATTGTCTCCATTCTGCATATCCACAACCAAGAAATCAACCGGAAAGATCAATTCATTCACTTGTACCAACACGTCTTCCACGAGTCCCTTAGGATATATGTTAGACTTGTTAGCTAATTAAATGATAATCCCTGTCTCCTTTAAAGGTCCCAGATTCAAGGAATCATAAACATCGGCTGACATTACGCTTATGGAAGCTCCCAAATCAAGCAAAGCACGGTCAAATCGTTTGTTACCAATAGTAATTGGCACTGTAAAACCACCAGGATCTTTACACTTTTCAGGCATCTTCTTTAGCAACATAGCTGAAGCACTTTCTCCCACCTGAGTGACCTCGTTACCAATCAACCTCTCCTTCCTTGTACACAAATCCTTCAAAACCTTGGCATACCTAGGTACCGTTCTGAAGGCCTAATGTTGATATGTACCTTGCTAAAAATATCCATAATCTCCTTGTCTAGAGATTGCTTCTTTGATTTGGCAAAACGACTAGGAAAAGGAGGTGGTGTGGTAAAAGTATGAACCGTGTCCTTAGGTTGACCGGTTCAAGTTGGTTTTTCCTTTGGAACAGTTTCCACCTCTACTTCCTTTTCGGAGTCGTGACTAACCTTTTCTTGTTGTTTTGGCTCTTTAGTTTGCTTTCCACTCCTCAAAGCATTGCATTAACATTTTCTCTTGGATTCACAAAAGTTTGTGATGGCAGCTTTGTCGATGCTTGTGCCTTCAGTTGATTAATTTTAGTTGCCATTTGCCCCATCTGAGTATGTAGATCTTTAATGGCAGAGTCGGTCTTTTGCATATGTTGATCAACTTTCTGTTGACCTTGATGGAACATAGTGTTTAGAGTATCGATCTTAGAGTCTTGGTTACGAGATTGCGGTTACGTCTATGACTGGAATTGTGGTTGTTGAAAACCACCTTACCGAGCATATGGGTTAGGAGCCGCAGCTTGCTTGTTTGCATAACTAAAATTTGGGTGATCTTTCCAACCTGGATTGTACGTATTAGAGTAGGGGTTATATCCTGGTTTCTGATTAGGGAACACAACATTCACCTGTTCAGACTCTTCTTCATAAGGAATAATCACCGCAGCCATTCTTTGGACTACCTTCTCTATGTTGTTCATTCGTTGCTCTGATTGTGAAGTTTCTTCTATCTCACTAACTCTTCTGACATTTGAGCTGTTTCTGGTGTAGAATTGGTGAGCGTTCGAATCCATTCTCTCAATCAAACTAGTTGCCTGCGAGATTGTCTTTTCAGTAAGTGAACCACCAGCAGCTGCATCAATCAAATTCCTCTGTTCTGGAAGTAATCCTTCATAGAAGTATTGAATGATAAGTGTTGAAGATATGTTGTAGTGTGGGCATCTTGCCAACAGCTTTTTGTACCTATCCCAGTATTCATAGAGAGACTCCCCAGTAATCTGAAGAATACCACTAATCTATTTATGAACAGAAGCTGCCTTTGAAGTAGGAAAATATTTCTCGAGAAATAGCTTCTTCATCTCGGTCCATGTTGTAATACTCCCAGGGGGAAGATAATACAACCATTCTTCCGCCGAATATATTAAAGAGAATGGGAAGGCTTGCAGCATTGTTGTATCACTGTCTTCGGTACTTTGCCTAAGATTTGTCATCTTCTGTTGAAATTTTCGGAGATGACGATTCGGATCTTCACCTGGAAGTCCCTTGAACTTTGGTAGATGATGAAGTAGATTCAACTTCAGCTCCACTGGGTTAGTGATTGTAATACACAGTGGTTGCGAATCTAAGCATGGAGATGTTAACTCTCGTAGCTTCTTCTCCTGAGGTGGAGGTGGTGGAGGATCTATCTCATCGTCTGTGTTAACCATCTCTTATGTAGAGGGTTCTAGTTGTAACTGCTGACGTGCTTGAAGTACCGTTCCTTTACGGGTTTGAATTCCGCACCTCAGATAATCCCAATCTTTCGGTGCCAGAGATTAAGTACCTGAAACCAAAATCTAAAAAACGAGAATTAAAAACTAAAAAGAACTAACTAAAAACAAAATAAATTTAAAAGAAACAACTAAATCTACCGATCGCTTCCCAGTGCGGCGCCAAAATTTGATGCGCGTCGTTTACCCAGCAAATTAATTTACTTCTTTCCACACTATTAACTGGTAATAAAATGGCAAGGAGTTCGTTCCCACGAAGAGCAGGGAGTTTTAGTTGTTGTAAAGCAACCGAAAGGGTTTTTTTTATATTTTAAATCAAAGTAATTGACAAAAGAAAATATAAAAGATTTGTTATAAATTATTAGGAGAAAGATGACTAGGGAATCCTTCGCCGTCACTGAACTGAAACATAGTTGAATACAAGTTTATCTAGTGTTGAATTTATATTGTTACCAACCGTAGAATAGCAATAAGCTCTGTTATCCTCCGGATTCCTGTTGTCACTGGATACGGAAGCGCTCGACTACCAGTTTCTATCCAACTAACCCACCAAGAATAAGCTCTTAAGGTGTAGATTAACGAATGCTTTACACTCTGTGAATCAGGTTGATCCTAGCATCAGACGCATAGGCTCGGCCCGCTTACTAGTGTTATCTTTATACACAATTGCTTAACAAAATCCCTCTGTCATCTCTTGCGATTTACTACTTGTGTAAAGAACTGAGTGACAATTACACGTATCACCAACCCCAATACTAGTAGAAGAATTATCGATTGGTTAATTTAATTGATCACTTTAAATAACCCCTCAATATTCTTAAACATTAAAAATAATAAAGATAATCAACAATACAATACAACTTGAATAAACTTGGTTTAATAAATTAAAGCTTCATTGTTTAGGACTTTGAAATCATCCCTAATCAATAAAAAGATTAGCTACTCATAGCTAGAAGAATTCTACAAATAAATAAGAGAGAAAGAATAAAAATAGAATTAAAAATAAAAGCTCACAAGAAAAGCCAGGAGCAAAAACTTTGTCTCTCTTTTTTCTTTGTATTTTTCTCACCCAAAAGTTGTATATGATGCGGCTCTAACAAGGCTATTTATAGGACTTCATCAACCCTACTCACGTGAATTCCTCATTAGATAAAGATCCATAGTCGGCTAATAGAGTTTCAGAATATTTAGAAAGCATGTTCTACAGATTTCCTGTTACAGGGACCATTCTAACAGAGTAAACCTGTCTGGTGATTGGCTAGAGTCTACTGGGACCCAAATAAGCAAGTATGCTTTCTTTTATGATTGGCTGCTCATCTAACTTGTTGTACGTCAATGTAGCAAATCCCCATTCTTTACCTTCAACGCGTGAGACAAATTCTCGAACAGATAAACTCTCTCAACCTCTTCCTAGATTTATCCCAACTGAATTCTCGGGCAAGTTTTAGAGTCGCGTTGTTTTCTTTCTCCTTGACTCGAGCTGCACATCCATTTGATCCATGGCTTAGCTGGCATCAAACCCTTGTGACATGGTTTAGAAAATATGGTTAGAAACCCACCTTTCTTCCCTGTTCTTCATATCATCTCGGACTCGAGCTCCACCATTCCCTGTTTATCGAGCATCACAGTTAACAGAGACCATTCTCTGTTGACTGAAACCATGACTGCCAAAACTCTTTCTGTAACTCCATGAGCTCCATCTCCATCTCGTCATAGATCATCAGCACCAAACCCGAGCAACAACTATCAACATAACCAAGATCATCGTGATCATCATCACAAAGATCGACAAAGACAAAGAAATGCCGTTCATTGATATTCCATACTCGTTCGTTTCTCAGCCTACCATCAACTATAATCATTATGATAATCATCGGCTCAATTTCATTCTCTCTATCGTGACTGTGATCAATCACTTCTCTGTTGAGTTCTTCCATCAATAACTCACTGTAATCAGTCCTTTGTTCTTCTCAGCTCCTTCGTATCCTATTGGCGGCAGCAACACACAACGAGAACTTCTCTGAACTCGGCGGACAGTGGGATGAAGTTGAAGGTGGTGCCCTGATATAATAGGCGGATGCCGTTAACAACATTTCAATCTGAACTCCCCCTTAGTAAATGACATGACTTCCTTTAGCAGTTCCTTTGAGACAGTCCACCCCTTAACATAATGACTACCCCTTAATGTACAGTGCGGTGCCAATATCACTTGTCCTGGAAATGACCATTCTGCCCTTTTAGTCTTTCAAGTTCTTGTTTTGCTCATAACTTCTTCATACGAACTCAGAATGACTTCGTTCTTTTAGCAATTGCCTTCGTCTTCTCGTCCTCTACAGGATGAAAAGTAGAAATCTTGTACTTGAACGAGTTCCACTTGGTCTTTGGCCCTTCTCCACTTGTAGCTAGCTTCTTTCCTTGCACAATTAAGTGCATATTCACTTCTTTGGGATGAATCATCTAATAAAATACAAATAAGAGAAAATAAGCGTAATATACAATAATTTGCAAGAAAACCAACAAATACTAGCATGGAATTGACTCTAAATATATGTGAAATATGCACTTATCAAATTCCCCCACACTTGCCTTTTGCTAGTCCTCGAGCAAACTAAACTAGACTACAACAACTCCATTTCGCCGAGGACACGGTCAAACTTAGCATGTGTAAAAAGCCTTTAAACCCCCTAGGTGTCCCTAGTGGACGAGTTATAGTCTCGTGAGGGTTTACGAGAGGTATACCCACAAAACCTTATCCAACTTCAAAGCGTTCGACTTCCCAAGCATCCAAAGAGCTATGAGGACATAGAGTTTCTGCATGCTAGTAATAAGAAGTTAGAAATACCAAAGAACATATTCTCATTATTAAATGTTGAGTGAGAAATAACCACACCATAATGAGAGAACGCGTGTTTGAGAGCGATCAATAAGCATTTCGCCTCGACTTCGGCCTCACTTAAAAGGATTTTATGATAATTGCACTCAATAAGACGACTTTTTTATGGGTCTCACATGTGTGCGGTAGGAATGAAGAAAAATCCTACACACGTTGAATGGTGGGAAGGAAACCTTCCGAAATATTTTCGGGAGACTCCACAAAATCGTGGGAAACAAAGATGTTTTTCTGATGATCTCGAAGAAAGGAAATCAACCATTATTGCGAGGATGAGAGTACTTACCACCTTCACATCCGATTGCAATGATGAAAGAACCACTCTCACAGCATCCAATAGAAACGTCTTCCTTCGGCTCGTCTTCTTCATCTTGGTCTTCGTCTTTGGTCTTCAACTCGTTGATGATAAACTCTTGAACTTCATATAACTATGACAATTTGTAATACTTTTCCTCTATTCCTTGTTGCTTGAAACTTCCTTATAGATTTTTCTTCCCCATGGCCTTATTGAACAAATAACAACCTAAATGCAAATCTTTTTGTATTTTTATTTTCTTTTCATTTTTGTTTTGTTTTGTTTTGTTTTTTTTTTTTTTTTGACAAAAAGATTGCAACTACAAAAATAATAACGAAATTAAAGTTAACATGGCCATAAAAGAAGTACTTTACCACTTTGATCTTCACAACTTGTATTATCTTCGTATCATAAACTTCAATAATTCTCATCTTTTGATTTTCTTCGCTCTTGCAAATAAGTCTTCATACTTGGATATAATTTACGCTCCTGATGTGTAAGTCTTCAACATATATATAAAAATCTGCTCATTGTATGTTGCTTTACTTGGATATGAAATTTTTATCTTCTTTATATATATTGTTGCTTGTAAACCTTAAACGTCTTCAACTTTCCTTGCAGATTTTGATGTTGCTCCCTTGTTGATGATGATGGTGTTTCTATGGATCTGTTGTTGGCGAGAGAGAGAATGATGCTAACTGCAAATCAAACTACAAGAAGGTGGTTTTCATCTATAGACGTCACCCTCAGATTGACAAAATTATCACTCAAGAGATCAAAAATAGTTATTCTATTGGTGGGAGGTTGGGTAGCTCACCATTCTACCCGGAATTAACGTACGGTGACACACACTCAAAAGAAAGCTCTTTAGTCAGCTACAAAGAAAATTTGGTCCTGTGCCTCTGTTGATTTGAAAATAGGTAGTCTCCACTAATGATTGATCATCAAATCTAATAATGCATTTCTCCCTGCTCCTAATTTGCATCACCGGCATGATTAAATCCATTATTTAATACTCTAACAAGCAAGAAATACGAACGCAGTTCCCTAACACTTCCAAGTTCAGTTATGTCGGTCAGAATTCTCTATGTAAACATACCTAGAAGTATGGTAGTGACTCTAAAATCTCTATAAGTTGGAGTTTTTATTCAAATATATACAAAAATTTTGACTCAAAAATGCTAAAAACTCTATATGCAAAATATCCAAACACTCCCCCACACTTAAACTTTACATTGTCCTCAATGTAATTGACTCTTCCTAAGTAAAGTCAAGGTGGGAAATCAAAATATGATATGAAAAGCTAAGAAAAATAAAATACAAAAGATAGAGATACAAAACCGATAGGTTGCCTCCCATTTAGCGCTTAGTTTTACGTCCTCTGCCCGAATTGGCATTCTCTAAATTACTCCTCAAGAGGAAGTAAATCACGAAGCTTAATCTCATCAACATCCACTGTGGTGAAGTTCTCGTAGTATGGCTTCATTCTATGGCCGTTGATCTTGAAAACTTTTCCAATTTTGGGACTAGAAATTTCAACTGCACCATGAGGGAAAACATTAGTAACAACAAATGGTCCCACCCATCGGGACCTTAGATTGCCAGGAAATAACTTAAGACGAGAATTAAATAAAAGAAATTCTTCCACACAAAAAAACTTTTCGAGAAATCATTTTGTCGTGAAATAACTTCGTCTTTTCCTTGTATATACGAGAGCTCTCATAAGCATCATTACGTATTTCCTCTAGCTCATTTATTTGTAGCTTCCTTTGTTTCCCAGCTTCATCATACTCCATGTTGTACATCTTTACTGCCCAAAAAGCCTATGCTCTAGTTCAACTGGGAGATGACAAGCTTTGCCATAAACCAACCGATATGGAGACATACCAATTGGTGTCTTATACGCCGTTCTATACGCCCAAAGTGCATCATTAAGCCTGAAGCTCCAATTTCTTCTTGTAGTATTGACAGTTTTCTCTAGAATGGACTTGATTTCACGATTTGAAATTTCAGCTTTCCCACTAGTTTGTGGGTGATACGGCGTGCCAACCTTGTGAGTAATGTTGTACTTCGTGAGGAGAGCATGAAAGGATTTCTTGAAATGCGAACCTCCATCACTGATAACCACTCTTGGTGTACCATGTTTAGAGAAAATATATTCCTTCACAAACTCACAAACAACTTGAGAATCATTAGTAGGGGTGGTGGCTTTAGCTTCCACCCATTTAGAAACATAATCCACAGCAAGAAGTATATAAAAATTCCATTCGAATTAACAAAAGGGACCATAAAATCAATACCCCACACATCGAAAATCTCTACATGAAGAATCGGTGTGAGTGGCATTTGATTTCGAGCACCTAGATTGCCCGTACGTTGACATCTATCACAATATTTACAAAAAGCATATGCATCCTCAAATAGGGTAGGCCAATAAAAACCACTCTCAAGAACTTTGAGAGCGGTACGTTTAGAACCAAAGTGACCACCACAAGCATAAGAATGACAAAAAGACAAAATTGATTGAAATTCAGAGTTAGGTACGCACCTGCGGATAATCTGATCAGCACCGTATTTCCACAAGTAGGGCTCATCCCACACATACTGTTTGGCTATTTTCTTAAGATTAAGCTTTTGAAAATTAGACATGGTACTAGTTACTTGCCTTGTAACCAAACAGTTCACTATATCAGCATACCAAGGTGTTGATTCTTCAATTGAAAAGAGTTGCTCGTCTGGAAAACGATCCTGTAAGGGAAGTTCTTCTTCAGAAATAACAAGTCTACTAAGATGATCAGCAACAATATTTTCAACACCTTCTCTTGTCTCTCGATTTCAATATTGAATTCTTGTAGCAAAAGAATCCAATAGGATAAGCCTTGGCTTAGCTTCTTTCTTCTTTAGTAGGTACATGAGTCTTTGCGTGGAAAGAATATACAATCACTCTTGTACCCACCAAATATGATCTAAATTTTTCTAGTGCAAATATTTGTAGCAGCAATGAGTGGTTGAGTAGTTGATTTGAGCCTCATTAAGGGTCCTTGATGCATAATAGATCACATGCGACCTCTTGTCTACTTTCTGACCAACTTGACTCCGATCAGTATAATCACTTGCATCACACATTAACTCGAACGGCAAACTCCAGTTGATACGTATTGATCTCTGTACCTTGGTAACTATTACTATAAAGGCGGAATCGAATAATAATAGACGAGAAACTTAGAAAACAGAATACAAGTAGTAATTCGAAGAAAATATATTCTCTTAGATTATGAACAAGAAAACGATTACAATTCTCTCTTTGTTACGCTCACAATCTCTCTAAACGGTGGATTAACCTTAAATCTGTTTGCTAAGCTTGCACAAGTATTGTTGTAAGCTTTCTCTAGGTTTTCTGTGCCTAGTATCTGTGTGTTTAGATATTAGCCAAAGCTCTCTATTTATAGTCTTCATCGTACTCAGCCGATCAAGGACTTCTATTAGGAATCTATTTCCTAAACTAAGAGTATTGCCTAAAACAAAACTCTTCCCTAACTAGAATTCCCGCCTAAATAAGGATTCATGCCTAGAATAGGTTTTCTTCCCTCAACTTAGCTTGAGGTTAACTAAGTTCCTAAAGGAGTACGGATACACCTGTATCATGGGTCCCCCTTTTAAGAACTTGAACTCCTGTGAGAGTTAAAATTGAAGGTTAGGGAACTCGAGAGTCCCTTTTCCTTGTTAAACCACTTAGCCTTGCTAGGAACTTGACCTTCACATCCAATTAGAAAAGCTTCTTTCTCTCCTTGTCGTGTTTTAGTCACTCGTCAGCTCCAATATGCAGTCTTCCTTGAGTGGTTCCTCTCTATCAAACCATAAGTCTTCTACTCGTGGTAAGATCATAGTGTCGTCGCCGTCATCATCAAGTAATGGTGGTTCAAACAACTTCAAGTATTCGGCATTTATAACCGAGTACATTCCTAGATAAGGCGGCAGATCTAGACGAAAGGCATTGTCACCAATCTGATCGAGAATAAGAAATGGTCCATACCTCAATGGTTTCAACTTCTTACCTTCTCCATTCAGTCGTTCCTTACCTATTTTTAACCATACCAAGTCACCAATACCAAAATTACAAGGTACAAGATGCTTGTCATGCTTTGCTTTGTATTTGGATTGTGACTTCTTTAGTTGTGCTTCAACAGTCGCATGAGTCTGAGATATCTTCTCCAAGAACTTTTGTGCCTTTTGCCGTTCACTTCCTTCCTTTCCCTCCATCGAGGTGTCACTAGAAAATACTAGATCGAAAGGACTAGGTGGTAAGTAACCATAGCACGTCTCTAAAGGAGATTTCCCCGAAGAACGTGAATGCTCTATTGAAAGCAAATCAGTAGATACGGTAAACTCTCATCCCAAGTTTTAGGATGCTTAGAATTATATCCCCTTAACATGTGAACCATAGTCCTATTGACCACTTCGTTTGTCCGTCATTTTATGGATGAAAAGTTGTACTCTTCTTCAACCTAGTGTCCATCATCTTCCATAAAGAATCCCAAAAGTGACTAAGGAACTGACTATCCCTATCGAAATAATCGAAGTAGGTAAACCAAAATGCTTCCACACGTGCTCAAAGAAGAGCTTTCTTTGCACGGCTCCTGTTACAGATCTTTGTACATGGAATTAATGCAATCATCTTGCTGAATCGGTCGACCACAACGAACAAGTAATCATGACCAGAGTTGGTCTTTGGTAACCCACCAAGAAAATCCATAGAAATACTCTCCCAAGGCCTTGATGGTACTGGTAATGGTAGATATAACCCACGTTTTCTGTTGGAAGGTTTAGATGTCTTTTGCACAACTTACACCCTCTAACTAACTTAGTCACATCATCTTGCATCTTCGGCCAAAAGACATAACACCGGAGGTTATGTAGAGTTTTATTCATCCCAAAGTGTTCAGCAACTCGGGAAGTGTGTGCCCTCTCAACCATTGTAAACGATCTCCATCTTCTGGTATGAAAAGTAACTGACCTTTGTATAACAATCCATCTCGGAGTTCATACTCGCTTTTCAAACCACTATTTACACCTTCTAACACCTTCTTGAAGTCTTTGCTGGATGCGTATGATTTCGCATACTCTTGAGGGACAATTGGCTGAATATCTGCCAACTTGTTTGTTACTCCCTTCTTGTACCTAATGAGAATATTGAAAGTCATCAAGTAAGACATCCACTTCATGTGTCGGGCTTGTTGTAGTTTCGTCTGTGCATGTAGATACTCCAACGGTTTGTGATCTGAATGTACCACTACTTGTTTACCTAAGAGATACACTCGCCAATCCTTGATACATTGATATAAAGCATAAAATTCTTTGTCATAAGATGCGTAGTTCTTAATAGCACCTGAGAACAATTCTGAATGGTACTCCACTGGTTTACTATCCTGTAACAATACTCCTCCCAATGCATAGTTAGAAGCGTCAGTCTCAACTTCAAAAGTACGCTGTAGGTTAGGCAATGCCAACACTGGTGCTTCTGAAATCTTTCTTTTTAGTAACTGAAAAGCGTCTTCATGAGTTTGATGCCATTCAAACTTTGCCTTAGCTCCCGTCAAACCATGTAATGGTCCTGCAATATTTGAAAAATGCCGGATAAACTTACGCAAGTAGGTGCAAGCTCCTAAGAAACTCCTGATTTCAGTTACAATACTAGGTCTAGGCCACTTAGTGATCACTTCAACCTTTCTTGGATCAATCTTCCGTTGTCCAACACCAACAATAAATCCGAGATACACTAACTCCTCCTTCCCAAACTCACACTTCTTTACGTTCAACTTCAGTTGGCCTTCATGTAACACTTTAAACACCTTCTCAATGTGAACGAGATGCTCTTCCCAAGTTCTGCTGTATATTAGGATATCATCCAAGTAAACAATCACAAAATATTCTATAAAAGGTCGTAACAAATCATTCATCAAACGCATAAACGTCGCTGGAGCATTACACAAACCAAAAGGCATCACCAACCATTCGAACAAGCCTTGTTTGGTTTTTTGTGATTTTCCACGTGTCATCTTCTCGAACTCTCATCCGGTGATATCCGAATTTGAAATCCAACTTTGTAAAGACTCGAGCTTTTTCCAACTGATCCATCATGTCGTCTATCCTAGGTAAAGGGTAACGATTCTTGATTGTGATCTTGTTCAATGCTCTATAATCAATACACATGCGCTAGCCTCCATCTTTCTTTGGAACCAACAACACCGCTGATCCACAAGGTGAAGCACTTGGCACTATCATTCCTAATTCTAAAAGTTCTTGGACTTGTTTCTTGATCTCATTAGATTCCTATATGGTCGTGCGATATAGACCTACATTAGGAAGAGAACTCTCCCCAGTCAACATGATCTCATGCTTCACACTCCTCTTTGGCGGTAATCCCGTGACATCTGAAAATAAATCCTTGTACTTCAACTTCAACCTTTCTAGGTCATTTTCTTGTTGTGCAGTCAAGGCTGCCAAACAAACTCTACTCGGCTTCTCCTCAAGAGAACGGATCACAAGGAGAATGAACTTTGTGCTAGCATTCACCAACCGCTTAGCCTGAGTGGCTGTGATCAAACTTGCTCCCTCAAGAGGAGAGTCAATAGCCCGAATCACAAATCTTTCTCCATATTTGGTAAAGGTGTACTTTTGTTCCCTCCTGTGTAGAGTTGCATCTCTATCCCATACGTAAGGACTACCTAGTACCACCTGACAAACATCCAAAGGAACTACGTCGCATGTAACTTCGTCAATATATGACTCATCTAGAGCAAATTTGAACGTGCACTGCTGTGAAACTTATAAGCCCCCTTCCTTTTGAAGCCATCCTAAAGGGTATGGTTTTGGATGTTTGAAAGTCTTCAAACCTAACCTCGCACCAAAGAATTTGAGAGTAAATTCTTCTGACTTCAAGGTCAATAACGACATCAACTAGTGAAGTTTTGACTTGCATCTTCACTGTGAATAGTTGCTCCCTAAGATCATCTTTTGAAGGTCTTTCTTTTGCCCATGTCATAAGAGAAAGCTTTGAATTGGGTTCCGTTAGTCCGTGGACTTCTTTTGGAGTTTGAGCGACTAGTCTTTGCCTTCTTGGCTTCTTTCCTCTGCAACCCTTTAGGCTTTAGATGAGGGTTCTTAACCCAACACTTGTCAACAATGTGACCTGTTTGCTTGCAATGAGTGTAAGACAAACCTTCCTTGTCACTAGACTTCCCTTCTTCTTTGCTCCTTTCACCTCCTTTCACAGTGGTACCTCCAGATTTCACCTTAGTATTTTCCTTTGAATCAGATTTCTTAAGCCTACCCTCAATGGCATTAGATTTTATACTTGCTTCGGAGATAGTATCCACCGAAAACATCTTCAACTCCTTCCGTATATACTCATGGAACCCGGAAATATATTTCATGTAGATAACATAATCTCCCAATTCTAAGTCCAAAATCATAGCTTGATTCTGAAATTCCGAAGTATATTCTTGTACGGTTTGGTTGTAAGTCTGCTTCAAGTTGTACCACTTGAACCATCTCTCCTCAAGGTAGCCAAGGATAAAATCTGTTTCCTTACAAGCGCCTTGAATCTTTTCCACGACAATACTCATTTACCTAGGTTTTGTCTTTGATAAGCTTTCCACCAGGTTAGAGCATGCTTTTGTAGCTTCAATGTGCGAAAGCAATCTTTTCCTTTGAACCATATTCAAAGAAAGAGAAATACGTCTCTAGACGTTCAATCCAATCATCTAATTTTTTTTACATCGACACTCCCATCGTAAAGTGGAATATCAACACGAAAATCAATTTTCAGATTCTTACCATGAGGTTTAGTTGATGTAGGACTTTTAAGAAACTCTTTCTCCTTTTCTTCATCCTCATCTTCTTCTTCTTCTGAATCGTCTTCTTCAGAATCATCTTTTTCCGAAGCTTCAGGTGAAGGTGTAACCTTTTTCTTTGTCTTCTTCTTAGGTGTATGAGAACGAATACATTCACTCAATTCCTGAAGGGTAACTTGAATAAACTTCATGTCTGTCTGCAGCGTAGCCACCTTTTCTTCCATAGTTTGTGGTTCGCCTTCCTTAACATCACCATCTGACTTTGTCATCCTTGATCCCCTTGTTTTCTTAACGTCTTCCAACTTCTCGAGTACCTCACCAAGCTTTATGTAGAGAGATCTAGTGAAAACCATAAACCACAGGGATTTACCCTAGAAACTAACCTTGCTCGTGATGCCAACTTGATACGTATTGATCTTTGTACCTTGGTAACTATTACTATAAAGGCGGAATTCAGAATAATAATAGACGAAAAACTTAGAAAACAGAATACACGTAGTAATTCGAAGAAAATATCTTCTCTTAGATTATGAACAAGAAAACGATTACAATTCTCTCTTTGTTACGCTCACAATCTCTCTAAACAGTGGATTAACCTTAAACTGTTTGCTAAGCTTGCACAAGTATTGTTGTAAGCTTTCTCTAGGTTTTCTGTGCCTAGTATCTGTGTGTTTAGCTATTAGCCAAAGCTCTCTATTTATAGTCTTCATCGTACTCAGCCGATCAAGGACTTCTATTAGGAATCTATTTCCTAAACTAAGAGTATTTCCTAAAATAAAACTCTTCCCTAACTAGGAATTCTGCCTAAACAAGCATTCATGCCTAGAATAGGTTTTCTTCCCTCAACTTAGCTTGAGGTTAACTAAGTTCCCTAAAGGAGTACGGATACACCTGTATCACCAGTCCGGTGACTTAATAATTGGTGCAATAGTCAACATCTCCTTTAATTTTTCAAAGGCATCCTTGCACTCCTGATCGAAGTTAAAAGAAACCTCCTTTTGCAGCAATTTGCACATCGGCATTGAGATTTTGGAGAAATCTTTGATAAACCGCCTGTAAAAACCTGCATGACCAAGATACGAGCGAATCTCCCTCACCGAAGTGGGGTATTGTAAGTTTCTAAACAAGTCTATCTTTGCCTTGTCTACTTCGAGCCCTTGAGAGGACACGATGTGACCAGGCACAATTCCATGGTTTACCATAAAGTGGCATTTCTCCCAGTTTAAAACAAGATTAGTGTCTATGCATCTTTTAAGAACAAGTTCAAGATTATTTAAACAAATATCTAATGAATCACCATAAACACTGAAATCATCCATAAATACCTCAATGATGTTTTCCACGTAGTCATAAAATATACTGACCATACATCTCTGAAAAGTGGCAGGCGCATTGCAAAGACCAAACGGCATTCTTCTATATGCAAATGTACCGAAAGGAAAAGTGAATGTAGTCTTCTATTGATCCTCCGGTGCAATAACAATTTGATTGTATCCCGAATAACCATCCAAAATCAATAATGTGAATGTCACTGACCTCTCTAACATCCGATCAATGAAAGGCAAAGGAAAGTGATCCTTGAGGGAAGCCGAATTGAGCTTTCTGTAGTCTATGCGCACTCGCCATCCTGTTTGAACTCTTGTAGGAACAAGTTCATCATCTTGATTTCTGAAAACAATGACACCTGATTTCTTAGGCACCACTTGCACCGGACTAACCCATTTGCCGTCAGAAATTGGGTATATCACCCCCACACTTAGCAATTTGAGGATCTCTTTCTTCACGACCTCCATCATTGGTAAGTTATGCCTACCCTGAGCATCACGTACTGGCTTGACATCATCTTCCATTAGGATTCTATGCATGCACATGGCTGGACTAATTCCTTTGATATCAGCAATTGTCCAACCAATAGCCGTTTTGTGCTCTTTCAGAACCCTAAGTAAGCGTTCTTCCTGTACTGCTGTGAGATTCTTTGCAATAATGACTGGAATCTCTTCTCCATTGCCCAAGTAAGTGTACTTTAAGTGATCAGGTAGAGGCTTCAACTCTAATTTACGTGCCTGTACAACAAAAGGTAAAGGAACTTCATCAGTTACAGGTAAAGAGATATATGATATAGTACCTGTTCTAATTTCTTGTGATGCTATTAAAGCACCACATGTCTCAGCAAACTCCTTGGGGATATCGATGTCCAAGTTATGCATGCCATGGACATCCAAATCAATGCTATTTTGTAGCACAGATTCAAGTTCATCTTCGTTGTTCAAATCAAACATCTGTTGTGCTAACGAACCAATAACATCAAGAGAAAATGCAGAATGGATATCACTTGGATAACGCATAGCTTCAAAGCTATTGAAGTGTATAATCTCTTTGTCAAACTCCATAGTGAGTGTTCCAGTATCGCAATCAATCTTCGTCTTAGCAGTCTTCATAAATGGTCTCCAAAGAAGTAATGAAGTAGACGAATAATTGTCTCCATTCTGCATATCCACAACCAAGAAATCAACCGGAAAGATCAATTCATTTACTTGTACCAACATGTCTTCCACGAGTCCCTTAGGATATATGTTAGACTTGTTATCTAATTGAATGATAATCCCTGTCTCCTTTAAAGGTCCCAGATTCAAGGAATCATAAACATCGGCTGACAATACGCTTATGGAAGCTCCCAAATCAAGCAAAGCATGGTCAAATCGTCTGTTACCAATAGTAATTGGCACTGTAAAACCACCAGGATCTTTACACTTTTCAGGCATCTTCTTTAGCAACATAGCTGAAGCACTTTCTCCCACCTGAGTGACCTCGTTACCAATCAACCTCTCATTCCTTGTACACAAATCCTTAACCTTGGCATACCTAGGTAACATTCTGACGGCCTCAATAAATGGAATGTTGATATGTACCTTGCTAAAAATATCCATAATCTCCTTGTCTAGAGCTTGCTTCTTTGATTTGGCAAAACGACTAGGAAAATGAGGTGGTGTGGTAAAAGTAGGAACCGTGTCCTTAGGTTAACCGGTTGAAGTTGGTTTTTCCTTTGGAACAGTTTCCACCTCTACTTCCTTTTCGGAGTCGTGACTAACATTTTCTTGTTGTTTTGGCTCTTCAGTTTGCTTTCCACTCCTCAAAAGCACTGAATTAACATTTTCTCTTGGATTCACAAAAGTTTGTGATGGCTGCTTTGTCGATGCTTGTGCCTTCAGTTGATTAATCTCAGTTGCCATTTGCCCCATCTGAGTATGTAGATCTTTAATGGTAGAGTCGGTCTTTTGCATATGTTGATCAGCTTTCTGTTGACCTTGTTGGAACATAGAGATCAGAGTATCGAGATTAGAGTCTTGGTTCTGAGATTGCGGTTACGGCTATGACTGGAATTGTGGTTGTTGAAAACCACCTTACCGAGCATATGGGTTAGGAGCCGCATCTTGCTTGTTTGCATAACTAAAATTTAGGTGATCTTTCCAACCTGGATTGTACGTATTAGAGTAGGGGTTATATCCCGGTTTCTGATTAGGGAACACAATATTCACCTGTTCAGACTCTTCTTCATAATTAGGAATAATCACCACAGCCATTCTTTGGATTACCTTCTCTATGTTGTTCATTCGTTGCTCTGATTGTGAAGTTTCTTATATCTCACTAACTCTTCTGACATTTGAGTTGTTTCTGGTGTAGAATTGGTGAGCGTTGGAAGCCATGCTCGCAATCAAACAAGTTGCCTGCGAGATTGTCTTTTGAGTAAGTGAACCACCTGCAGCTGCATCAATCAAATTCCTCTGTTCTGGAAGTAATCCTTCATAGAAGTATTGAATGATAAGTGTTGAAGATATGTTGTGGTGTGGGCAGCTTGCCAACAGCTTTTTGTACCTATCCCAGTATTAATTGAAAGACTCCCCAGTAATCTGAAGAATACCACTAATCTATTTATGAATAGAGGCTGCCTTTGAAGCAGGAAAATATTTCTCCAGAAATAGCTTCTTCATCTCGGTCCATGTTGTAATACTCCTAGGGGGAAGATAATACAACCATTCTTACGCTGAATCTATTAAAGAGAATGGGAAGGCTTGCGGCATTCTTTGTATCTTGTCTTGATTACTTTGCCTAAGATTTGTCATCTTCGTTGAAATTTTCGGAGATGACGATTCGGATCTTCACCTGGAAGTCCCTTGAACTTTGGTAAATGATGAAGTAGATTCAACTTCAGCTCCACTGGGTTAGTGATTGTAATACACATTGGTTGCGAATCTAAGCATGGAGATGTTAACTCTCGTAGCTTCTTCTCCTGAGGTGGAGGTGGTGGAGGATCTATCTCATCGATTGTATTAACAATCTCTTATGTAGAGGGTTCTAGTTGTAACTGCTGACGTGCTTGAAGTACCTTTCCTTTACGGTTTTGAATTCCGCACCTCAGATAATCCCAATCTTTCGGTGCCAGAGATTAAGTACCTGAAACCGAAATCTAAAAAACGAGAATTAAAAACTAAAAAGAACTAACTAAAAACAAAATAAATTTAAAAGAAACAACTAAAGCTACCGACTGCTCCCCGGCAGCGGCGCCAAAATTTGATGCGCGTCGTTTACACAGCAAATTAATTTACTTCATTCCACACTATTAACAGGTAATATAATGGCAAGGAGTTCGTTCCCACGAAGAGCAGGGAGTTTTAGTTGTTTTAAAGTAACCGAAAGGTTTTTTTTAGATTTTAAATAAAAGTAACTGACAAAAGAAAATATAAAGATTTGTTACAAATTATAAGGAGAAAGATGACTAGGGAATCCTTCGCCGTCACTGAACTGAAACTTAGTTGAATACAAGTTTATCTAGTGTTGAATTTATATTGTTACCAACCGTAGAATAGCAATAAGCTCTGCTATCCCCCGGATTCCTGTTGTCACTGGATACGGAAGCGCTCGACTACCAGTTTCTATCCAACTAACCCACCAAGAATAAGCTCTCAAGGTGTAGATTAACGAATGCTTTACACTCTGTGAATCAGGTTGATCCTAGCATCAGACGCATAGGCTCGGCCCGCTTACTACTCTGTCAGCTCTTGCGATTTACTACTTGTGTAAAGAATTGAGTGACAATTACACGTATCACCAACCCCAATACTAGTAGAAGAATTATCGATTGTTTAATTTAATTGATCACTTTAAATAACCCCTCAATATTCTTAAACATTAAAAATAATAAAGATAATCAATACAATACAACTTGAAATAAACTTGGTTTAATAAATTAAAGCTTCATTGTTCAGGACTTTGAAATCATCCCTAATCAATAAAAAGATTAACTACTCATAGCTAGAAGAATTCGACAAATAAATAAGAGAGAAAGAATAAAAATAGAATTAAAAATAAAAGATCACAAGAAAAGCCAGGAGAAAAAACTTTATCTCTCTCTTTTCTTTATATTTTTCTCACCCAAAAGCTGTATATGATGCGGCTCTAACAAGGCTATTTATAGGCCTTCATCAACCCTACTCACGTGAATTCCTCATTAGATAAGGATCCATAGTCGGCTAATAGAGTTTCAGAATATTTAGAAAGCATGTGAAGCTGATTCCCAGTTACAGGGACCATTCTAACAGAGTAAACCCATCTGGTGATTATCTAGAGTGCGCTGGGACCCAAATAAGCAAGTATGCTTTCTTTTATGATTGGCTGCGCATCTAACTTGGTGTACGTCAATGTAGCAAATCCCCATTCTTTACCTTCTACGCGTGAGACAAATTCTCGAACATATAAACTCTCTCAACCTCTTCCAAGATTTATCCCAACTGAATTCTCGGCCAAGTTTTAGAGTCGCGTTGTTTTCTTTCTCCTTGACTCGAGCTGCACATCCACTTGATCCATGGCTTAGCTGGCATCAAACCCTTGTGACATGGTTTAGAAAATATGGTTAGAAACCCACCTTTCTTCCCTGTTCTTCATACCATCTCGGACTCGAGCTCTACCATTCCCTGTTGTTGATGGTGGATTTTCATTTAAGGGCTGAAATTGTAAAAGACAATATTATGGGCTAACATATTGCAAAAGATAAAGCCATTAATAAGTGATGAATACTTCTTCACTTTACTAATTCACCTAGAATAGAGCATGTGGCAACAATCCCAGTATTCTGTGAATTAAATACACAAAATTCATCTAGGTTGTAGCATGTAGCAACAATCCCATATACCCCGTGGAATTTGACATTATTAATTAATGCATGACCAGCCTCGTATTTCCTGTACTCATTACCGGTGTGGCATGACGACTGAGTGTTGTTCTCAGCAGAGCAACACGAATCTCCAAGCATTAATAATGAAGCATGTACGAAATACGCATACAGGCTACGACTCTCGGTATGTTATCCTAGCCTGATTGAGCATATTTGAACCTGAACTGACCATATCAGTCTCAAAAACGATCACGACCATCCAACTTCACCAGCATGATTGGATGGCTTAGATTGAATCCATGACCCTAAGCAGGTATTGGAATATTCACTACCCACCCAACGCGGACCCTCATGGTCGGTCTCCCCTTGCCAAACCGTCCAAACCAGAGCAAAGGTGGGACGAAAAACCCTAAATTAGGGTTTGCGGCACATTACATGTATCGCAAAATAGTCTCAACCATCCATCTTCGCAGGCATAGATGGAGGGTGTAGATGTAGATTCAAAGAGCCCGAGCATGTCAACACAAACACCGTGGGGCCCGCCTAGATACTGACCGATCGGTTAGGACCAACGATGGTTGGTCGTCTTGATTCGTGCGCCCCAAACTGGGTATGACACACGGCCGACAAAACCTAATTAGGGTTTGTGTCGCGATCACGAGCGTCCATTTTCTCCTGCACGAATGAAGGGTCCAGGAATAGACTAAGCAGAGTCCTAAGTATCAACACGATCACTGTGGGCCCACTTATCTCCACACCCGATCGACCAAGAACAAGCTTGGTTGTACACCTTGATTCGCGCGCCCAAGCTAGGCGTGGTCACACTTCCCAACCGCAAACTGATCTCGACCGCTCAAGTTTACCGGACAAATTGAGTGGCTTAGATCACGTTTCTATGGGACGATGAAGTACATGTATATACATCATCCCACCGTATGAACGCCGGGCTGATCGGCCAAGACCGACCAAGCTTGGTCGTCTTGGAACGCGCGCCCAAAATTGACATGATGCGCGGCTTTTGCGGTACCAAATTTCTGTTGCAAATTGATCTCGACCACTCAACTTCGCCGGACAAATTGAGTGGCCAAGATCACACTTTCACGAGACAATGAGATATGAGCGCCTACACCGTCATGTTGTCTACACACATGCACGATCGGCCCTGTCAAAATTGTATCCCAAGCTTGGATTCGACCAAGCTAAAGAGTGATGCTTGCGCACCTCTTCAAAAACCCTAATTCCATCAACGGTCGCAGATGAGTGTCTCAAAGATCATCTCGTCCGTCCAACTTCACCGGCTTGGTTATACAACCCTAGTTAGGAGTTAATTGGTCAGTGAGGCGTCATGGTGATCACCACCCGTCACTTTACCACACCATGATGCGCACTGCATAGAATACACACGGTACTTCACAAGTATCGACTTCCTAAATAACTTAGTTATTAATCTAGCATTACATGCTACTTTCATGGGTCCCCACGATCCACACACTCGAGAAATCAATCATGTCACAACCGGGGGTACATCGGGATATTGGTGCGGCGGTTTACGGCGTGCAACACGCCATCACAAGAACGTGTCGAAGTCGTGGACGGTTAGAGATGACGGGAGAAGTGGACAAGACCGGTCGCGGTAACACTAACACACAACTCCACTACTCCATCACTCCACTTCCTCCACTTCCCATGAGAGACGTGAATAAGGCTCAAATGACTTGTATAAATAGGTTCTCCTCCCTATTTCCAAACAACAAGAACAAGTCCTGCATACGTGAGGCAAGTGTTGATACCATCGTATTCAAACACCGGGCCCGATAGCTTACATCCCGCAAGCCGTTCAGCTTTTTCTGATACAAGTCATACATAGCCAACACCTTCACAATCTCAACACCTTCTTCGCTTCCCTCCCTAAGATCAACCCCATCTCCTTCACTTTGTGACCGAAACAAGTCTGGAACGGCCATTTCTTGGTTTAGGCCGGATATGCACAGATTGATTTCTCGAATCTACAAGCACTCTCCTGCAGTGCATTTGTTTAAGGTTTAGACTCATTTCTCATCCACACACCCCAAATTACCAAAACCGGCAGAAATAGTTTTCACCCATAAATAATTAGCGACCACAGCGGGAGGTTGATCTCTCGGTTGCAAAAAATTGAATTCTCAATTTTTCGGTTTTCATCTCGCGATGTATCCTCACCCGGAAACCACAGATGGTTCAGATATCATGGGAAGTGTAGCTAGAATGCTGGAGGATGTCTTGGCAAATCAAGCCGGTATCGCTAGAAGACAGAGCGAGACATTACGCCTTTTGAATGATATAACAACAAGACTACAAGAAGGGTCGGTAGGCATCTACTCAGACAGTGCAAGAAACGTTGAATCCTTAGCCAGGAGTCACACCTTTACCAGTGGAGATGCAGAAAGAGCGCGTAATCACAGGGGACTCAGAGACGAACAACATGGTCTAGCCGACGACGAAGAATCGAGGCAACTCCACAGAGGAAAAGACTAGTCCTGGGTGCCACAATGTCTGTCGGATAAAGAAAGGGAGCCTGCAGCTTACGGAGCCCTGCTAGAAGATTTATATCTCAAGACTCTTGTCGAAACCCGGAAGACTGTCCAATCTGCATCGACCTTTCAATTAAGTGCAGAAATGCTTGAGGAAGGAGAGATCAATCAAGGAACACGAGAGTACAGAGGATGGGAGCGTTCAATCGATCACTCAGCAGTGATCTTACGACACCTTCCACACCCCGTCACCCAGGGAAGCGATCCGCGGATATGATGGCACTCACAAGTATTCCAACTTCATCTCCGGAACGTGCCCCACGTCGAATCCATTTAGAGACACCACAACGCCTACGAACCAGGGAAAATCTAGACTCGAAGTACCTACACTTTACATTCCCAATGGAAAAGATTTTAGAGTTCTTTGGAGGCGTGGGTACGGCAAACAGCAGAGGTGGAGCTACCTCCCGTGTGGCGTTCACCAACCGATCAAGAAGTAATGGACCCAAGGTATTGTCATTTCCACCTGGTTCCTTCACCACCCTACCAGTGAATGCAACGCTTTGAAACGCATTGTTCGTTAAGAAGCTTAATTTAGAGGGATAGCTTTCCTTCTCTGAGAGATTGATGCAGACGATTTCCTTAAATAGGCTACTTCAGTTTGATACAAGTAAGGCTTCAAAAACAAGTAAGTTCTATTCAACAATTTTACAAGAAAGATAGTTTTAGAATTCACCGGGGACTTGGCATCCGCACATAGAGAAAGAGGCTCAATGATCAAATGCCATGTTTGTCTCCCTTCATACTTCCCTTTTATACAACATTTGAAATTTCATATGATATGTGCAATCATTCACGACCAAAATGCAAATTCCATCTAAAATAATCTCTTCCAAAAAATTCATTCACAAAACTATCTCAAAATAAACCTATTCAATTACCTATTAATTCAAAACCGGAAGTCAAATTATGAAAGGAAATCCTCACTATCACTCAAAAAGAAAAGCATCTAAAAGAAGAGACAAGTATGTGGCACGAATCCTTCAAGGAAAGTCCTTCAAAGATCAACTCGTCCTTCTGGGCAAGAGTGACTTTCATCCTTTGAAGTACAACCTGCTTTAGCTTCAACTCCTTAGACAACTTTTCAACTTCTTTTTCCTGGCGAGTAACACATTCTACAGAAGGGACTTCATCTTGTAATTTATGGAGCTCCTGAATCTCGGAGAACCCTTTGAAGAACCAAGGAGCATTGAAATCTTACTGCACAAACACATCTCGATGGCACTTCCAGTCTTCAATCATCTCCTTAGAAACTGTTCGACCGGTCGTGACGTTCATCCCATGGATAGAAAATAAAGCTTCCTGAACGCGGTTGACCAATGCAAGACGACTTTTGAGCTTCGTAGTGGTAGCAATGTGGCCGTGCATCTCCCATATCGCCGTGTACAACCCTTGAATCGAGCTGGGCACACTGAATCCTCCAACCAACACATGACCTGGATAAGGGACAGGTGAAGGGAGGATCGAACAAAGCTCCAGGATGCATTACCAATACTTCACCAGTATGTGGAGCCTTGTCAGTTGCAGGGGGCCTTTCAGAAGAAGTCACCACGACAGCCTTATTGATTGGAACTTGCTCAGGACGTTCTTCAAGGGGAGCCACCTCAACAATTGCGGATGTTGCCTCTTTTACATTCCTCCCGATGTCTACTTCACTCTGGGTGCTAATTTCCATTATGGCCCCATCAACAAGATCACTTAGGGAGGCACCTTGTCCAACCGAGCTTGCGTCATCTTTGTCATTGTGCTGGAAAGGAACGGTTTCACCAGACTTCTCAAAGATGAAAATCGGTGTTACAGGACTGCATTTCGAGGAGCTTGGTGTTATTAGACTTCTCAAAGATGAGGATCGGTTTCACCGGACTTCTCAACATGAAGGCTAACGTTACCTGCACTTCTCGCTCGAATGCGCGCCAACCTTGTGAAAATATTCTCTTTCGAAATTCCCTGATTTCAAGCAAGGATCACTCTTAGAAGAATTCACTCTGGAGAAATGAAAGAATCGACAGAAAGAGATTTAAATACCTGCATATTGGAGGAATTGAGGATCACCGAATCACATGCCTGCCTCTTAGATCTTTCTCCCGCCGGGACCGCAATCATCACCTCCGGGTCCGTTTACCGGGTGGCTTCAACCGGAAATGCTTCTTCGTAATGTCGAAGATGGCTCACCACGGAATCATCACAACATCCTCCGAGAATTCTTGAAAAGCGAATAGTTGCTTCCTCCAAAATTCCTTATACTTACTCGGTTACCACCGGGTTTATCCCAAAAGAGGTTTAAGGGAAGACTCTGCATGCCAAGAACACGTCGCATCAAAGATACCGGAGAAGTTCTTTCGGAGCCTCCGACGAGACGGATAAATGGAACACCCTGGTCAAATACCATTTGACGAGAGCAGCTGTCAATGTTGTACGGAGTCACGGAAGAGCTTCGTTGAATAGAGACAGGATATATCCCTAATGCAAATTGTGAAGATAAATAAGTTCTCCAAATTTCATAGTCTTGGCATCGAGACGCAACACAAAGATCGGGACCCAGGTGGAAGCAATATCAAAAGTCTTTGGCTGAACAATGGAAGAGTGGATCGGCCCCCATGGGCGGAAACTTACGGAAGACACATTATCAAAGATGTCCACGAGTTTCGCACCGGTTATGGGACGCCTCCTCTGCCAACGGAGTATTCTCGAGCCACCATATAAATTGCTGAGCGAAGTTGCAGGAACAGAAGCATAACTTTTGAAATGTTCCCACAAGAATGCCTGAAGAAAACCAAAGTGGACGTACGACTCCACCTTCTTGTACCCGTTGGAAACATGCATGTCCATTGCAAAGGCGTCAGGATGAGAATACAACGATCCGAGGAACAAGGCACCTAAGGGAAGAACTTCACCTTTGCTAGCTTTATAGCAATCCCGACAAGGATACCTCTTATGGTCTTCTTTCCGTAACCATCGTCAATATATCTCCTGGATAGCCACAAAGACAGAATGCAATCACGCCGAGCTCGTTTTCCAACTCCCGATCCGGTTCGGGTCCGCGGGAGACCACTCCGATACCCACCAGTGTAAAAGCATCTTGTGTCTTTTTCTCCTCCTTGTCCAGATTGTCGAACTCGCCACCTTTCGGAGTAGAAGGCCATAATCACGTTGTTCCGTGTCGAAAGCTCGTAATAAAAATTTCCAAGAACAGCGGTGTTCATCAATGCAGCTACGCTTTCCAGAGTAATAGTCATCTCTCCCCATCTAGATATAGCTGTATGAGTAGAAGGGCGCCACCGAGAAATGAAAGTAATCAAGCCTGCAACATCTTTCTTAATTTCAAGAGTATTAGATGCCATGGCTGCATTGAGGATTTGCGCTTTGGTCAATGGCTTTAACGTCCTTATTATTCAACATGCGTCTCATCCACCTTCATAAGAACCCAGCGGAGTATGACAAATCTTAAAGTCGATGGGGAGAAGGCGGATATTCATTTCTTCAAGATGTAACCTCATCACAAGTGCCGAAGGAAAAGATGGATCAGCTTCCATATTTTCTGAACCGGAGAGCAGGACTATCCTATGAGAGGGATGTTTCCTAATGTTTGGAAAAGGCAAGGTGAACAAATTATCAGCAATGTTCGGCATATCTTTGAAGATGTCAACACTTCCTGACTTAGCACCAGCATTATCTCCAGAAGACATCTCAACAGGAGTTCTTTTCTTCATTCTACAATTGATAGGTGTAGAATACACCGTATTTACTATATAGAGTTTATGCTTTCTTTGCTATTTTTCTTGTGAATTATGTACCTTACGCGTGCTTTTGAGTTATTAGGTACTCTGGAGTCGCACGGAGGAAAAGAAGCGGAAATCATCTCAATTTGAGAAAAAGGGCCAAAGATCCAGTGGAACTCGTTCAAATACAAGATTTCTACTTTTCATTGTGTAGAGGACGAGAAGATGAAGACAATGGCGAAAGAACGGAGTTATTCTGAGCTCGTATGAAGAAGTTATGAGCAAAATGAGAATCGGAAAGAAAAGGGCAAGATGGTCATTTTAGTGGTGAATGCTATTGGCACCCCAATTCAAGTTAAGGGGCTGCCATCAGGTTAGCCCTTATCAATGTGACCAGATACTGAATAACCTACCTCATTTAATCTAACCCTAAATCGAGAAAAGAGTTCTCTCTTCCCAATCATTTTCTCATTTTGTTTCACCTGAAAGACAGAGAAGAAAAATGGCACCAGTGCTTGAGAGTTGAGCTGTGTTGCAAATGAGTCAAGAACACAGGAATTCAGTGAATTAATTAGGGTTTGTAGTGGTGAATCGGTGGGAGATTGATATCTCGAGAAGATGGGTTCATGGTCAGAATCGAGAAGGAAGAAGAAATTGTGAGATTAAGGGTTTGCTTGAGGCCTGAGCTTGTGAATCGAATGGAAACTGTGGGTCATGAAAGCTGCAGAATAAGATGGAAATGGGTTTCTGCTGCTGTAGATCGCGAGAAGAAGGAGATTGAAGATGGGTCAGACAAGGCAACAGAATCAAAGAAGATGAAGAACACAAGAATGGGTTGATTGAAATAGAGATTTGGTAGATCGAGTTGAATGAAGAAGTATGGTGATGTTGAAGTGAAGTTAAGAACAGTAGCTGCTTGAGGAAATCGCTGTTTTGATTTAATGGGTTAATGGTGAAGTTGATTGAAAACTCAGGGGGGTTCATGGCTCAGATTTGATGTAGTCAGCTAGCCTTTGTTGAATTACAGGGCAGCTTGAATGGGTCTGCTGGGAAGGAGAATGTGGCTGTGTGTCGTCTGAAAGTGCTAGCTGAGGTTGTGCGGAGCTGTTGATGTTAAGGTCAGGGTGAATGAATGGTCTAGTGGTATAGGAGGGTGACTGAGATTTTGTTGCTGTCATGAAGATTGAGAAGCAAGAATGGAAGTGGTGACAATACAGGCTTGGTGTTGCAGCTGGAGGAAATGTTGCAGCCTGGCAATGGGGTTGAGAGTTTAATTGCAGAGTGAGCTAAGGGAATGTTTTGTGATGCTGCCATGGTCACAATGGCTGGAGCTGCAATGGACTAATAGTGCAGAGATAGAGCTCAGGCTAGGGTTGTAGGTGATTTGTTGCCATGAGCTGAAACTAGTGTTGTTCTTGGGGGCCGAGATGGCTTTGGGAGACATTTGAAGTGCAGGTGCATAGAATGGATGGGTTTCAATTATGAAGGTGGTCTGTGGTGTTGAACTCAGGGGAGTATGCATAAACTACTGGTGCTGCTGGATGAATGGAAGAGCAGGCTGTGGCAATGTCCGGGCTCTAGAGCAGGCTAATGGGACTGGTTGTTGCATTGGTGGCACTGCAATGATGTTAGGTTGCGGCCCGAAGCGGAGATGGAGTTGAATCGGGCTTAAGTGCAGTGTGTTTTATTGCTCGGGAGGATGCATTAATATTGAGCCGGTGGTTGTTGCCTCGGTGTTGCTTTGTGGAATGGCACGAGCTCGAGATGGCTCCGAGCCCCCGGTGGATCGTGGCGGAAGCAGGTTATGATGTGATAGCAATGCAGAGGGAATGGTGCGGTGGTTAATATGGAGGTTCGGGATGATGGCAATGGCATTACAAGTCTGCGGTGGCTATGAGTTTCGTGTTCAAGGAGAAGTGCAGAGCTGGTGTTGTCAGAGTTGTAGGACTGATTCTGAGCTGAGCTAAAGAGAGCTGGCTTGTGAACTGGAACTGTGATTGAAGTGCACTGGATTGGAGGCTTGAAGCAAGCATGAGTTGTGGTTATAGAGGATGACTGAGAAGGAGTTGCAGAATAGCCATATTGGCTGTGGAGTGTAAGAGCAAGTGGAAGCTACAATTGGTACAACACAGAAGATTCAGAGCCATTTTGGCTGGGAAGTGAGATTGCAGGCAGTGCAGGTGATGGATGGTATTGAAATTAGATGAAAGGCCATTATGGCTGGAAATGTGCTGGCTGCAGCACAATGATTGCTATACACAGTTCTGGCCTGTGCAATGGCCTAACCTGGCCAAGGCAACTCAGACCACTCAGCCTTGACTAGGGAGCTGACTTGGTTACCTGACTCGCCCAAGCTGACTCGTTCCAGCTCAGTGATCTCTGACCCGTCTGACTCTTCCCCGACCTTGGCCCCGACCGAGTTAAATCATTTCGACCCGTTGACCGGTGACCGGCGGACTAAGCCGTCACCGAGCGATTTCCAGCGACTTTTTGGCCGATTTCTACCACAATCCTGCAATTCCGGCGACCGCTTTTGGGGCGTATTTTCTACACGGGTTTCTCGTCCTTGTGGGCTTGGTGGACTCTCACCTAATGGACTTTGAAGACTAAACCTAATTTTGGAAGGAGAGAAAGGCTATAAAAGGGAGGTTTTCTACAACACATGAGATATCTTTTTACTTGGAATTCTTTTGGAGAGCCACTTTTGTTTACACTTCTAGGGTTTGGTTTTGTTCTTCTTCTTCCTTGTTTATTATTGAATAGTTATGATGATGAACTCCATAGCTATGAGTAGCTAAACACCTTATTGGTTATGGGATAAAAGTTGATTTCTCAACATGCTTTTGATTCAATGAATTAGTTTTGTCTCAGTAATTATTGTTTGTGATTCACAATTAATAGTGTCATAAGATTTGAAAACTTGTTAGGTTGAGTCCGGAATCAATCCGATTTGTGTTCATCTCTAGAGCTATATTAGGGTTTTCAATACGAAAAAGTTGTTTATCCACGATTCTAAGTAGCATAATTGTGGTTAGTGCTTGTAGTGATACATCCTATTAGTCACAAGTGAATCATAACTTTTGTTAAAACGTCTAGTGCTTTTACACATTCGTTTGCATTGATGAGTCTTATTCCATAAAACTTAATGCTCTTAGGGAGTTAAACTTAATTGTGCTTTTACACTTTAGGTTGCTTTCGACGAAGAATTCACATATGCATCTTTTAATGTGGTTGTGATGAAAACAGGAATTAACGGGTTATACTTGCGATCAAGGTATCCTAGGACTTTTAATAAATACGAGATTAAAATACCAATTCTAATCATTGATGAAAATACATGTTTGTGAATGATATTATCCCTTGACCAATATCTTCTCCTTATTGATTTCTCAAAATTATTTACTTTGCTTTCAACTACTCTTATTTTTTTTTAAACAACAAACATACCTTGGGTTATTTTAGAAACCGAAATTTACATAACAACAAACGCCTCTTGTGGATACGAACTCTTCCTTACCTTGTGCTTCATTTAAATTTAGTGCGTAAGAAAGTGAAATTATTTTTGACGGATTGACACACGGTCAAATTTGGCGCTGCTTCTGTCAGGAGGCATACGGCTTGTTATTAAGTTTTTAGTTTCTTTTTACAATTTCTCGCTTTTATCTTTTGCTTTTTCGTTTCTTGTCTTGTTTCTCACTTGTTTGCGAGAATTATTTGCAGTGCATAATCTCGGCTTAAGGATTGGAATTATCCAAGGTGCGGGATAGCTACTAGACGGCACAATACTCCAACCAAGTAAAGGCACAACGGACGAGCACGAGGAGGAAGTAGGAGAAGAGATTTTCCGACAACGTGAAGAAGAAGAAATGGGTGATGCAAATCGTTCACTCAAGGACTTAGCTTCTCATAGGCTTGATACACAACAAAAAGGGGGTGTATTCAAACGAACTCTACTTTTGAGATAAAGCCAGGGGTTGCTTCGAGAATTACCTAAATTCCATGGCATGGTGAATGAAGATCCTAACAAACATCTTTTGGACTTTCACACCATTGTCACGGCTATGCTTCCGGCAAATGTTGAGGCGGATGGTGCAATGTTGAAAGTTTTAGTTTCTCTTTAATGGATAGTGCTAAGGATTGGTTGTACTATTTACCTCCAGGAAGTGTCACAACATGGAATGGGTTGAAGAAACTCTTTTTGGAGAGATATTTTCCGCATCCAAGGCTACTCAAATTCGCAAAGAAATTTGTGGGATGAAGCAAAACGTGGGAGAATCCTTATATGAATGTTGGGAACGGTACAAGAGATTGGTTGCAAGCTGCCCTCACCACCAATTTAGTGACGCTATGATCATCCAATACTTCTATGAAGGACTCCAATCAAGTGATAGGAATCTTATTGACGCTGCGGGTGGTGGTGCACTAGTTAGCAAGACGGTGGCACAAGCTAGAGAGTTGATTGAAAACATGGCGGCGAACTCACAACAATTCTTAAGTCGTGGGTCGGATGTGATTCTAAGAAGGGTGAGTGAAGTGAGCGAGGTGGAGGACCTTCGTCAACAAATGGGTAACATGAACGCAATGCTTCAACAAGTTGTGCAGCGGTTGTACCAACTTCTTCTCAATCTTATGAAGACGAGCAAGCTAATGCGATCTTTCCGAATCAACCAAGACGGTATGATCCCTACTCAAACACTTACAATCCGGGATGGAGAGATCACCCCAATTTTAGCTATGCCAACAAGCAAGGTGCGGTTCAACAACCTACCTTCAACTCTTCAAGTGGATTTCAACCTCAACAACAACAATTCCAGCCGAGGCAACAATTTCAGCAACCTCAAGCACAACAATCAATGCAAACTCAAGGTGCTGATATTGATGCAAAGCTTCAAACTTTTATGCAAGGTATTTCCACCATGTTCAAGGAAAGTCAACAAGAGACTAAGAGTGCTATTAAGGAGTTGCAAACACAAATGGGCTCCATAGCGGTTGATATCAACAATTTGAAGGCACAAAATAGTGGGAGACTTCCTTCTCAACCTATTAACCCAAAAGAGGGTGTCAATGCTATTACGTTGAGAAGCGGTACACAACTTGTGCCACCCGAAGTTCCGATTCGGGCAAGGTGGAGACACCAAAGGAACTGTTTTGGAGGAGAAAGTCGAGGATTCTCCCCAAACTTCCGAGGTACCTATTCCTAACTCTAAAACTCCGGTTTCTACTTATGTTCCTCCTCTACCTTTCCCTCGCAGATTTGCAAGTTCTAAGAAGGCGGAACTAGAAAAGGAGATTTTAGACGTTCTTAAAAAGATCCACGTGAACATACCACTCATTGATGCTATCAAGCAAGTTCCAAAGTATGCAAAGGTGTTGAAGGACTTGTGTACCAACAAACAAAGGCTCAAAGGTAATGAAGTGCTTAGTGTGGGGGAGAATGCTTCGACAATCTTACAACACAAACTCCCACTTAAGTGCAAGGATCCGGGTAGTTTTGACATTCCGTCACAATTGGTAACACAACTTTTAACAAAGCTATGTTGGACTTAGGTGCTTAGTTAATGTTATGCTGCGTCAATGTATAATTCACTTGATCTTGGTCCTCTTAAAAAGGTGAAATTGTATTGCAATTGCGATCGCTCTAATGTTTACCCAATGGGTATTGTTGAGGATGTTCTTGTGCAGTTAATCAACTTGTATTTCTGCGGACTTTTGTGTGTTAGAGATGGATGAAGGTGCACGGACTCATCTCTTCCATTGCTTCTTGGGCGTCCTTTCATGAAAACGGCGAAAACCATAATTGATGTGGATAAGGGAACGCTAACTATGGAATTCGATGGAGAAATAATACGTTTCAACATTTTCGAGACGATGAGATATCCTAGCGATGTCCACTCTTGTTTCTCCATTGATGTGATGGATACATTGGCACAACAAATGTTCGAATTAAACGGTGATGATGCTTTGGAAGGTGTTAACTACATCCATGGATAATGGTGTAGAGTGTGGTAATGAAGTCAAGGAAGCTCTTGGTGATCTCAATTCACTACAAGAATGCCCAAAACTCATAATATCTCTTTTATTTCTTTACCATGCAGTGATGAAAAGCTTGTACCTTGATTATTAAATCTCGATTTTAGAATTGAAACCTCTTCCCGACCACCTTAAGTACTTGTACTTGGGTGATAATGAAGAGTTACCGGTGATTGTTTCTAACAAGCTTAGTGATTTACAGGAGCAAAAACTTCTAAGGGTGCTAAGGAAGTACAAGACGGCCATAGGATGGACAATTGCCGATATCAAGGGTATTAGCCCGCCATTTGTATGCACAAAATTCGTTTGGAGGATGATGCAAAGCCTAAAAGAGACGCGCAACGTCGTTTGAATCCTCCCATGATGGAAGTTGTGAAAAAGGAGATACTCAAGCTTTTGGAAGTGGGTGTTATCTACCCCATATCCGATAGCAAGTGGGTGAGCCAGTACAAGTAGTACCAAAGAAATCCGTGTGACGGTGGTGGAGAATGATAAGAATGAACTTGTCCCCAACTCGTGTGCAAACCGGTTGGAGGGTTTGTATTGATTATAGAAAATTGAACGCCACCACTAGAAAAGATCACTTTCCTTTACCTTTTATTGATCAAATGCTTGAACGTTTTTGGACACTCATACTATTGCTTTCTTGATGGCTATTCGGGTTATAATCGATTTGTGATAGCACCGAGGACCAAGAGAAAACCACTTTTACTTGTCCTTTCGGTACTTTTGCTTATAGAAGGATGCCTTTTGGCTTATGCAATGCTCCAAACTACTTTTCAAAGGTGTATGGTGAGTATCTTTTCGGAATATGTTGAAAACATAATTGAAGTGTTCATGGATGACTTTAGTGTCTTTGGTGATTCATTCGACCTTTGCTTGAACAACTTGTCTCTAATCCTTGAACGATGTGTTGAAACAAATCTTGTGCTAAATTGGGAGAAGTGCCATTTCATGGTAACTCATGGCATAGTTTTAGGCCATATAATATCTTCTAAAGGTTTGGAAGTTGATAAATCTAAGATAGACCTTATTCGTGCTCTAACCCCTCCCACTACGGTGAGGGAGATACGTTCTTTTCTTGGTCATGCAGGTTTCTATCGTAGGTTCATCAAAGACTTTTCCAAAATAGCGTCACCACTTTGTAACTTATTGCAAAAAGATGTGGTTTTTAACTTTGATGAGAAATGTATGGCGGCATTCAATCGTTTGAAAGAACTTTTGATCTCAGCCCCTATCATTAAACCACCGGATTGGAGTAAGCCGTTTGAACTCATGTGATGCTAGTGATTATGCGGTTGGTGCGGTGCTTGGGCAGCGTGTGGGGAGGCTTCCTCATGCTATCTATTATGCTTCTAGAACGTTAAATGAGGCTCAACAAAACTACACAACCACTGAAAAGGAGTTATTAGCCATTGTTTTTGCTTTAGAAAAGTTTCGCTCTTATCTAATTGGTACAAAAGTTGTTGTTTTTTCTGATCATGCAGCGCTTAAGTACTTGCTTACAAAGAAAGAGGCGAAAAGAGGCTCATACGGTGGATTTTAATCTTGCAAGAGTTTGATATTGAAATCAAAGACAAGAAAGGGATTGAGAACACCGTTGCGGATCACTTGAGCCGACTTCTTTGTGGAAAAGGAGATTATCCCGTTGCGTGAAAGTTTCCCGGATGAGCAACTTTTCTCAATTGCCCTTAGAGAACCATGGTATGCCGATATTGTGAATTACTTAGTGTCTAAACAAATCCCAGAACTTGTCTCGTGCTGAGAGGGACAAACTTAAGAGGTTAGGGAACCAATACATATGGGATGATCCATACTTATGGAAACATGGTAGTGACCAAGTAATACGAAGGTGCGTGCAGAATCAATTTAACTCTATCTTGTCTTTTTGTCACTCTTATGCTTGCGGAGGACATTTTGGGAGTAAGAGAACCGCGCACAAGGTACTTGAAAGTGGTTTTTATTGGCCAACTTTGTTTAAGGATGCACATATATTTTGTACAACTTGTGATAGGTGTCAAAGAACCGGCAATCTAGGTGTCCAAATCAAATGCCACAAACTTTTATTCAATTTATTGAAGTTTTTGATGTATGGGGTATTGATTTTATGGGGCCTTTTGTCAACTCCCATGGGAATTTTTATATCTTACTTGCGGTTGATTATGTCTCGAAATGGGTGGAAGCTAAAGCCACCCCAACTAATGATTCTAAAGTTGTTTGATTTCGTGCAAGCTAATATTTTGCAAGGTTTGGAATTCCAAGGGCGATAATTAGCGATGGGGGTTCTCACTAAAAAAAAGGTTCTTGCAAAGCTTGTTAAGGAAGTACAATGTGTCGCATAAGATTGCAACACCTTATCATCCCCAAACCAATGGACAAGCGAGGTGTCTAACAGGAGGTGAAATCAATTCTAGAAAAGACGTTGAACCCAACAAGGAAGGATTGGAGCATGCGACTTAATGATGCTTTGTGGGCGTATAGAACCGCATATAAAACACCTATTGGGATGTCTCCTTTTAGGCTTGTGTATGGTAAACCTTGTCACTTACCCGTGGAAATTGAGCATAAGGCGTTTTGGGCTATTAAACAATGCAACATGGAGATGGATGGGGCTGGAAAGCAAAGGAAGTTACAACTCCAAGAGCTAGAGGAGCTTCGCAATGATGCATTTGAAAGCTCACGGATTTACAAAGAAAAGACGAAAGCATTCCATGATAACATGATTTCTAGGAAACAATTTTGTATTGGGCGGAAAGTGCTTTTGTTTAATTCTCGCTTGCAATTATTTAGGGTAAACTAAGGTCACGATGGATCGGACCTTTTATTGTTATTAATGTGTTTTCTCATGGTGCGGTGGAAATTCGTAGCATAGCTACGGGAAAGAACTTAAAGTTAATGGGCACCGGTTGAAACCATATTATGAGAACTTCACTTAGAAGTGGTGGAAGGAGTTAACTTTGTGGATGTGCTCCCTCGGGAGGAGTCATAGAAAGCAAGGAGATAGTCGGGTGACGACTTTAAACCAAGCGCTAATTGGGAGGCAACCCAAAGGATGAGTATTTCTTGTCTTGTATTTATTTCTTTTCTTGTTTTTAGTTTTTCTTGTTTTGTTTTTACTTTGTTTTTGCTGATTTCTTATTAGGATTTCCCACCTTGACTTACTTTGGACGATTCAATTTTACATTGAGGACAATGTAAAGTTTAAGTGTGGGGGAGCATCTATATGTTTTAGTTTGTTTTATATAAAAAAAAAAAATCAGAAAAATAGAAAAACGTAAAAAAAATTTGTGCTTTTGAACTCAAGAAATCTAGAACTTGTGCCTTTAGGATGACACCATTAGTGGATGAAACCATTTTGAATGGGGAGTTGAGGAACCAATTAACTAAAAGGGACGAACATAGCTCGAAATCACAAATTATATGATAGTTGTTACCATATCTCGGAATATCACCATATCACATTCTATTTTTATTTTTCCATATTTATCTATTGTTCTCTAAGTGCTTTGGTGGGTCACTAAACATCGACATGTTATTACTGCTAGGATGAAATAGAGTGATTGAGTTACTAGAAAAAGAAAAAAAAAATTGAAAAACAAAATGATAAAAAAAAAAATATGTGAAAAAAAAAAAGAGACCGATCAATTAGACCAAAACGGAATAAAAAGACACTTGGGAATAGCAGTATGTGTGAAACGTAGTCCCTGTCTCCGTCGCCTAAACAAGCGTGGAATGCAGGATCCAAGGCAACTATCATGTACTTGCTGACAAGAAGCATGCGCTTGGATCCAAACGATATAATCATGCCGTCTAAAAAAAAAAAAAAGAAGAGAAATTGGATCCAGTTTGATCCAATCAAAAAAAAAAAAAAAAAATATATTATTGTGTTGAATAAAGTCACTTTTGGTTCCCTTGTATATGCCAATTGATTGATGTAGCATTCAGCAAGAAGTATACTCAATCCAATAGGATTAGGTTCATCTTAAGGTGACCTTGAGACAGGATATGGGAAACATCGAACACTTGTGAATATCCGCCAACATCTACATCTTTATCCATCTTCTTAATCTTTCATTGTGATTGTGGTTTGTTAGTTTCCGAGTATTGTGGCTTGTTCAACTATCTAATTAGAGTTTATTTACTAATATTTGAATTGAATTTGCAAGGTACCTCCTCCGTAGTCATTTTGGATTCGTTCATTGATTTGTCACGAATATAGACGGAGTTTGAAATATAGGTTTTGTGGGTAGATCTCTAGTAAACCCTCACGAGACTATAACTCGTCTACTAGGGACACCTAGGGGTTTAAAGGCTTGTTATTTACGCTAAAAGTGACCGTAGCCTCGACGACACGGAGTTGTTGTATTTTATTGTTTTGTTTGATTTGCTCGAGGACTAGCAAAGTCTAAGTGTGGGGGAATCTGATAGGTGTAGAATACACCGTATTTACTATATAGAGTTTATGCTTTCTTTGCTATTTTTCTTGTGAATTATGTACCTTACACGCGTGCTTTTGAGTTTAGGTACTGAGAGTCGCACGGAGGAAAAGAAGCGGAAATCATCTCAATTTGAGAAAAAGGGCCAAAGATCCAGTGGAACTCGTTCAAATACAAGATTTCTACTTTTCATTGTGTAGAGGACGAGAAGATGAAGACAATGGCGAAAGAACGGAGTTATTCTGAGCTCGTATGAAGAAGTTATGAGCAAAATGAGAATCGGAAGAAAAGGGCAAGATGGTCATTTTAGTGGTGAATGCTATTGGCACCCCAATTCAAGTTAAGGGGCTGCCATCAGGTTAGCCCTTATCAATGTGACCAGATACTGAATAACCTACCTCATTTAATCTAACCCTAAATCGAGAAAAGAGTTCTCTCTTCCCAATCATTTTCTCATTTTGTTTCACCTGAAAGACAGAGAAGAAAAATGGCACCAGTGCTTGAGAGTTGAGCTGTGTTGCAAATGAGTCAAGAACACAGGAATTCAGTGAATCAATTAGGGTTTGTAGTGGTGAATCAGTGGGAGATTGATATCTCAGAAGATGGGTTCATGGTCAGAATCGAGAAGGAAGAAGAAATTGTGAGATTAAGGGTTTGCTTGAGGCCTGAGCTTGTGAATCGAATGGAAACTGTGGGTCATGAAGGCGGCAGAATAAGATGGAAATGGGTTTTCGCCGTAGATTGAGAGAAGAAGGAGATTGAAGATGGGTCAGACAAGGCAACAGAATCAAAGAAGATGAAGAACACAAGAATGGGTTGATTGAAATAGAGATTTGGTAGATCGAGTTGAATGAAGAAGTATGGTGATGTTGAAGTGAAGTTAAGAACATGATTTGCTTGAGGAAATCATTGTTTGATTTAATGGGTTAATGGCAGAAGTTGATTGAAAACTCAGGGGGGTTCATGGCTCAGATTTGATGTAGTCAGCTAGCCTTTGTTGAATTACAGGGCAGCTTGAATGGGTCTGCTGGGAAGGAGAATGTGGCTGTGTGTCGTCTGAAAGTGCTAGCTGAGGTTGTGCGGAGCTGTTGATGTTAAGGTCAGGGTGAATGAATGGTCTAGTGGTATAGGAGGGTGACTGAGATTTTGTTGCTGTCATGAAGATTGAGAAGCAAGAATGGAAGTGGTGACAATACAGAGCTTGGTGTTGCAAACTGGAGGAAATGTTGCAGTGACACTGGCAATGGGGTTGAGAGTTTAATTGCGAGTGAGCTAAGGGAATGTTTTGTGATGCTGCCATGGTCACAATGGCTGGAGCTGCAATGGACTAATAGTGCAGAGATAGAGCTCAGGCTAGGGTTGTAGGTGATTTGTTGCCATGAGCTGAAACTAGTGTTGTTCTTGGGGCTGAGATGGCTTGCTGGAGACACTGAAGTGCAGGTGCATAGAATGGATGGGTTTCAATTATGAAGGTGGTCTGTGGTGTTGAACTCAGGGGAGTATGCATAAACTACTGGTGCTGCTGGATGAATGGAAGAGCAGGCTGTGGCAATGTCCGGGCTCTAGAGCAGGCTAATGGGACTAGTTGTTGCATTGGTGGCACTGCAATGATGTTAGGTTGCAGAAACTGAGCAGATGGAGTTGAACTGGGCTTAAGTGCAGCTGTGTTTTATTGCTCAGGAGGATGCATTAATATTGGAGCTGGTGGTTGTTGCCTGGTGTTGCTGTGGAATGGCCTGAGCTCAGATGGCCTGAGCCCCTGGTGGACTGTGGCAGAGCAGGTTATGATGTGATAGCAATGCAGAGGGAATGGTACTGGTGGTTAATATGGAGGTTCAGGATGATGGCAATGGCATTACAAGTACAGTGGCTATGAGTTTCAGGTTCAAGGAGAAGTGCAGAGCTGGTGCTGTCAGAGTTGTAGGACTGATTCTGAGCTGAGCTAAAGAGAGCTGGCTTGTGAACTGGAACTGTGATTGAAGTGCACTGGATTGGAGGCTTGAAGCAAGCATGAGTTGTGGTTATAGAGGATGACTGAGAAGGAGTTGCAGAATAGCCATATTGGCTGTGGAGTGTAAGAGCAAGTGGAAGCTACAATTGGTACAACACAGAAGATTCAGAGCCATTTTGGCTGGGAAGTGAGATTGCAGGCAGTGCAGGTGATGGATGGTATTGAAATTAGATGAAAGGCCATTATGGCTGGAAATGTGCTGGCTGCAGCACAATGATTGCTATACACAGTTCTGGCCTGTGCAATGGCCTAACCTGGCCAAGGCAACTCGCACCACTCGGCCCTTGACTAGGAGCCGACTTGGTTACCCGACCGCCCAAGCCGACTGCCCACCTCGTGATCTCCTCGACCCGTCGACTCTTCCCGACTCCTGGCCCGACCGAGTTAAATCGTTCGACCGTTGATCGGTGACCGGGCGGACTAAAGCCACCTGAGCCGATTCCGCGACTTTCCGACGATTTCCCCCCACAATCCCAGATTCCGCGACCGCTTTTGGGGGCGTATTTTCACACACGGGTTTCTCGTCCTTGTGGGCTTGGTGGACTCTCACCTAATGGACTTTGAAGACTAAACCTAATTTTGGAAGGAGAGAAAGGCTATAAAAGGGAGGTTTTCTACAACACATGAGATATCTTTTACTTGGAATTCTTTTGGAGAGCCACTTTTGTTTACACTTCTAGGGTTTGGTTTGTTCTTCTTCTTCCTTGTTTATTATTGAATAGTGATGATGATGAACTCCATAGCTATGAGTAGCTAAACACCTTATTGGTTATGGGATAAAAGTTGATTTCTCAACATGCTTTTGATTCAATGAATTAGTTTTGTCTCGGTAATTATTGTTTGTGATTCACAATTAACAGTGTCATAAGATTTGAAAACTTGTTAGGTTGAGTCGGAATCAATCCGATTTGTGTTCATCTCTAGAGCTATATTAGGTTTTCAATACGAAAAAGTTGTTTATCCCGATTCTAAGTAGCATAATTGTGGTTAGTGCTTGTAGTGATACATCCTATTAGTCACAAGTGAATCATAACTTTTGTTAAAACGTCTAGTGCTTTTACACATTCGTTTGCATTGATGAGTCTTATTCCATAAAACTTAATGCTCTTAGGGAGTTAAACTTAATTGTGCTTTTTACACTTTAGGTTGCTTTCGACGAAGAATTCACATATGCATCTTTTAATGTGGTTGTGATGAAAATGAGGAATTAACGGGTTATACTTGCGATCAAGGTATCCTAGGACTTTTAATAAATACGAGATTAAAATACCAATTCTAATCATTGATGAAAATACATGTTTGTGAATGATACTATCCCTTGACCAATATCTTCTCCTTATTGATTTCTCAAAATTATTTACTTTGCTTTCAACTACTCTTATTTTTTTTAAACAACAAACATACCTTGGGTTATTTTAGAAACTGAAATTTACATAACAACAAACGCCTCTCTGTGGATACGAACTCTTCCTTACCTTGTGCTTCATTTAAATTTAGTGCGTAAGAAAGTGAAATTATTTTTGACGGATTGACACACGGTCAACAATGAAAGACAGGAATCAGTACTTATATAAAAAACGCATGGGATTTGTGGTCGCACACCTACGTAACACACATTCACGTTGGAATACACAAGTCCGGGATTGGGTCCAAGTCTGGTATTGATCGAGTTTCAAGTCTGGTATTGATCAAGTTTCAAGTCCGGTGTTGCCCAAGTTTCAAGTCCCAGATTGCTCAAGTTTCAAGTCCGGCGTTGCTCAAGTTTCAAGTTCTGGTATTGATCAAGCCACAAGTCCTATTGTTGCTCAATTTCCAAGTCCGGTGTTGGTCAAGGACATGAGGCTGGTATAAAGGTGACATTGATGTGCATACACGATATGGGACCCACGTTCAATCGAGCATGTATGGCGGGACCATATTTATTTGCACAACACGGTTCTCTTATGTCATGGGAATCACGTTCACGAAATTCAAGCCGAGTTCCTTTCCAAGTTACAACCTAAGAAGCTAGGTTTTGTATGCAACAATGAAAAAGGAGGCAAGACACAACATATTCATGGATTCACGGCTTGTTTTACTAAGCAATCCTAACAAATGTTGGCGTATCAATCTTGGTGGAAGAACTAAGCATAGTATATATCTTGCAAAAGGTATTTACCTAGCAAACTAGGGTTTTACCTTAAAAAAAAAAAAAAAAAAAACGCTTACCTTGCTGCGGACGGACGGACAGCGACGGCAAGCTCCGGCGGCGGCGACACCGGCGGTTGGCGGCGGCAGTGGAGATCACGGACGAGAGCTACCGAACAAAAAAAAAGAGGAGAAAAAGTGTGAAGAAAAAAGAAAAGGGGTCGGTCTTTTTATAGACAAAATTTGGAAGAATCCCAATAGAATAAGGATTCCTCTTTTGCTTGGATTCCTCTTTTGATTCAAACACGCAAGGAAGGAAACCGGTCCCACCAAAGAATTCAGCGCCACAAGAACGGCGTTTACATGGACAATCGCTAGCGATCGGTCAAAATTCCTTCGGGTAAATTTTCTTTATCTGTCTTCTTCACATAAGTATGTCACCATCGCATGCCTACCCCACAATAGCGCAACCATTATGCGCTAGGCGAGGGGACTTAATGTTGATGGTGGATTTTCATTTAAAGGTCAAATTGTAAAAGCCAAAATTATGGGCTAACATCTTGCAAAAGATAAAGCCATTAATAAGTGATGAATACTTCTTCACTTTACTAATTCACCTAGAATAGAGCATGTGGCAACAATCCCAGTAGCATGTAGCAACAATCCCATATACCACGGAATTTACAAGATTATTAATTAATGCATGACCAGCCTCGTATTTCTGTACTCATTACGGTGTGGCATGACGACCGAGTGTTGTTCTCAAGCAGAGCAACACGAATCTCCAAGCATTAATAATGAATCATGTACGAAATACCCATACAAAGCTACGACTCTCGGGTGTGTTATACTAGCCCGATTAAGCATATTTGAACCCGAATCGACCATATCGGTCTCGTAAACGATCACGACCATCCAACTTCACCAAAGATGATTGGATGGCTTAGATTGAATCCATGACCCCAAGCGTGTATTGGAATATTCACTACCGACCCAACGCTGGCCCCGCATGGTCGGTCTCCCTTGCCAAACCGTCCAAACAAGAGCAGTATGGATGAAAACCTTAAATTAGGGTTTGCAGCACATTACATGTATCGCAAAACAGTCTCAACCATCCATCTTCGCAGGCATAGATGGAGGGTGTAGATGTAGATTTAAAGAGCCCAGAGCATGTCAACACAAACACCGTGGGCCCGCCTACATACTCGATCGATCGGTCATGACCAACTATGGTTGGTCGCCTTGATTCGTGCGCCCTAAACCGGGTATGACACACGGCGGCAAAACCTAATTAGGTTTGTGTCGCGATCACGAGCGTCCATTTTCTCCCCGCACGAATGAAGGGTCCAGAATAGACTAAGCAGTCCGGTAAGTATCAACACGATCACTTTGTGGGCCCACCTATCTCAACACCTGATCGGCCAAGACCAAGCTTGGCTGTACACCTTGATTCGTGCGCCCAAGCTAGGCGTGGTCACACTTCCCAACCGCAAACTGATCTCGACCGCTCAAGTTTACCTGACAAATTGAGTGGCTTAGATCACGTTTCTATGGGACGATGAAGTACAGGTATATACATCATCCCACCGTATGTACGCCGGGATGATCGGCCAAGACCGACCAAGACCAACCAAGCTTGGTCGTCTTGGAACGCGCGCCCAAAATTGACATGATGCGCGGCTTTTGCGGCACCAAATTTCTGTTGCAAATTGATCTCGACCACTCAACCCACTAGGACAAATTGAGTGGCCGAGATCAAACTTTCACGAGACAATGAGATATGGGCGCCTACACTTGTCATGTTGTCTACACACATGCACGATCGGCCTGTCAAAATTGTATCCCAAGCTTCGATTCGACCAAGTCAAGAGTGATGCTTGCGCACCTCTTCAAAAACCCTAATTCCATCAACGGTCGCAGATGAGTGTCTCAAAGATCATCTCGTCCGTCCAACTTCACCGGCTTGGTTATACAACCCTAGTTAGGAGTTAATTGGTCAGTGAGGCGTCATGGTGATCACCACCCATCACTTTACCACACCATGATGCAGTACCTGCATAGAATACACACGGTACTTCACAAGTATCGACTTCCTAAATAACTTAGTTATTTAATCTAGCATTACATGCTACTCACGTGGGTCCCAAGATCCACAAACTCGAGACATCAATCATGTCACTGGCGGGGGATACATGGGTATTGGTCTGGCGGTTTACGGCAGGCGGCGTGCAACGCGCCATCACAAGAACGTGTCAGGAAGTCATAGACGGTTAGACATGACAGGAGAAGTGGGCAAGACTGGTCGTGTAACACTAACACACAACTCCACTACTCCATCACTCCACTTCCTCCACTTCCCATGAGAGACGTGAATAAGGCTCAAATGACTTATATAAATAGGTTCTCCTCCCTATTTCCAAACAACAAGAACAAGTCCATACAACAGAGGCAAGTGTTGATACCATCGTATTCAAACACCAGAACTGATAGCTTACATCCTGCAAGTCAGTTCAGCTTTCTGATACAAGTCATACATAGCCAACACCTTCACAATCTCAACACCTTCTTCGCTTCCCTCCCTAAGATCAACCCCATCTCCTTCACTTTGTGACCGAAACAAGTCCGGAACGGCCATTTCTTGGTTTGGGCCGGATTTGCACCATTGATTTCTGAATCCACAAGCACTCGTGCGGTGTATTTGTTTAAGGTTTAGACTCATTTCTCATCCACACACCCCAAATTACCAAAACCGACAGAAATAGTTTTCACCCATAAACAATTGGCGACCACAGCGGAAGGTTGATCTCAAGGTTGCAAAAAATTAAATTCTCAATTTTTCGGTTTTCATATCGCGATGTATCCTCACCCGGAAACCACAGATGGTTCAGATATCATGGGAAGTGTAGCTAGAATGCTGGAGGATTTCTTGGCAAATCAAGCGGTATCGCTAGAAGACAAGAGCGAGACATTCCGCCTTTTGAATGATATAACAAAGACGACTACAAGAAGGGTCGGTGAGGCATTTACTCGCATGCTGCAAGAAACGCCTGATTCTTAGCCAGAGTCACACCTTTACCAGTGGAGATGCCGAAAGAGCGCGTAATCATAGGGGACTCAGAGACGAACAACATGGTCTAGCCGACGACGAAGAATCGAGGCAACTCCACAGAGGAAAAGACTTGTCTGGGGTGCCATAACGTCTGCCGGATAAAGAAAGGGAAACTGCAGCCTTACGGAGCCCCCCCTAGAAGATTTATATCTCAAGACTCTTGTCGAAACCCGAAAGACTGTCCAATCCGCATCGACCTTTCAATTAAGTGAAGAAATGCTTGAGGAAGGAGAGATCAATCAAGGAACACGTGAGTACAGAGGATGTGAGCGTTCAATTCGATCACTCAGCAGTGATCTTACGACACCTTCCACACCCCGTCCCCCAGGGAAGCGATCCGCGGATATGATGGCACTCACAAGTATTCCAACTTCATCTCCGGAACGTGCCCCACGTCGAAGCCATGTAGAGACACCACAACGCCCACGAATGGGGAAAAGCTAGACTGAAGTACTACACTTTCCATTCCCAATGGAAAAGATTTTAGAGTTCTTTGGAGGCGTGGGTGCGAAACAGAGATGGAGCTACCTCCTGTGTGGCGTACACCAACCGATCAAGAAGTAATGGACCCAAGGTATTGTCATTTCCCGGTTCCTTCACCACCCTACTGCTGAATGCAACGCTTGAAACGCGTTGTTCAGAAGAAGCTTAATTTAGAGGGATAGCTTTCCTTCTCTGAGAGATTGATGCAGATGATTTCCTTAAAGAGGCTACTTCAGTTTGATACAAGTAAGGCTTCAAAAACAAGTAAGTTCTATTCAACAATTTTACAAGAAATATAGTTTTAGAATTCACTGGGGACTTGGCATCCCGCACATAGAGAAAGAGGATCAACGATCAAATGCCATGTTTGTCTCCCTTCATACTTCCCTTTTACACGACATTTGCAATTTCATATGATATGTGCAATCATTCATGACCAAAATGCAAATTCTATTTAAAATAATATCTTCCAGAAAATTCATTCACAAAACTATCTCAAAATAAACCTATTCAATTACCTATTAATTCAAAACCGGAAGTCAAATTATGAACGGAAATCCTCACTATCACTCAAAAAGAAAAGCATCTAAAAGAAGAGACAAGTATGTGGCACTAATCCTTCAAGGAAAGTCCTTCAGCAAAGAACTTTCGTCCTTCCAGGCAAGAGTGACTTTCATCCTTTGAAGTGTGACCTACGCGTGAGACAAATTCTCGAATGAGGATAAACTCTCTCAACCTCTTCCTAGATTTATCCCAACTGAATTCTCGGCCAAGTTTTAGAGTCGCGTTGTTTTATTTCTCCTTGACTCGAGCTGCACATCCATTTGATCCATGGCTTAGCCGGCATCAAACCCTTGTGACATGGTTTAGAAAATATGGTTAGAAACCCACATTTCTTCCCTGTTATTAATACCATCTCGGACTCGAGCTCCACCATTCCCTCGTTCATCGAGCATCACGGTGCACGTGAGACCATTCTATGTTGGATCGAAACCATGATCGCCAAAACTCTTTCTCGTAACTCCATGAGCTCCATCTCCATCTCGTCATAGATCATCACAGACCAAACCCGAAAGAAGCAACTATCAACATAACCAAGATCATCGTGATCATCATACAAAGATCGACATCACAACAAACATTCATTGATATTCCATACTCATTCGTTCTCGGCACTACCACCGAACTATAATCATTATGATCATCATCGGCTCAATTTCATTCTTTCTCTATCGTGGAGTGTGATCAATCACTTCTACGTTGAGTTCTTCCATCAATAACTCACTGTAATCAGTCCTTTGTTCTTCTCAGCTCCTTCGTATCCCATTGGCAGCAACACACAAACCGTGACGATCATCAGCGGCATAAAGCTCAACCAGAACTTATCTGAACTCGGCGGACAAGTGGGTGGAAGTTGAAGGTGGTGCCTGATATAATAAGGCGGATGCCATTAATGCATTTCAATCGAACTCCCCCTTAGTAAATGACATGACTTCTTTTAGCAGTTCCTTTAAGGCAGTCCACCCCTTAATGTAATGACTACCCCTTAATGTACAGTGCGGTGCCAATATCACTTGTCCCGAAATGACCATTCTGCCCTTTTAGTCTTTCAAGTTCTTGTTTTGCTCATAACTTCTTCATACGAACTCAGAATGACTTCGTTCTTGAACGAGTTCCACTTGGTCTTTGGCCCTTCTCCACTCGTAGTTAGCTTCTTCCCTTGCACAATTAAGTGCATATTCACTTCTTTTGGATGATTCATCTAATAAAACACAAATAAGAGAAAACAAGCGTAATATACAATAATTTGCAAGAAAACCAACAAATACTAGCATGGAATTGACACTAAATATATGTGAAATATGCACTTATCAAATTCCCCACACTTGCCTTTTGCTAGTCCTCGAGCAAACTAAACTAGACTACAACAACTCCATTTCGCGAGGATACGGTCACACTTAGCATGTGTAACAAGCCTTTAAACCCCTAGGTGTCCCTAGTGGACGAGTTATAGTCTCGTGAGGGTTTAAAGAGAGGTATACCCACAAAACCTACTCCAACTTCAAAGTGTTCCAGCTTCCCAAGCATCCAAAGAGCTATGAGGACATAGAGTTTTCGCATGCTAGTAATAAGAAGTTAGAAATACCAAAGAACATATTCTCATTCTTAAATGTTGAGTGAGAAATAACCACACCATAATGAGAGAACGCGTGTTTGAGAGCGATCAATAATCATTTCGCCTCGACTTGGCCTCACTTAAAAGGATTTTATGATAATTGCACTCAATAAGACGACTTTTTTTATGGGTCTAACATGTGTTCGGGTAGGAATGAAGAAAGAATTCTACACACGTTGAATGGTGGGAAGGAAACCTTCCAAAATATTTCTGGAGACTCCACAAAATCGTGGGAAACAAAGATATTTTTTCGATGATCTCTAAGAAAGGAAATCAACCATTATTGCGAGGATGAGAGTACTTACCACCTTCACATCCGATTGCAATGATGAAAGCACCACTCTCATAAACATCCAATAGAAACGTCTTCCTTCGGCTCCTCTTCTTCATCTTGGTCTTCGTCTTTGGTCTTCAACTGTTGATGATAAACTATTGAACTTCATATAACTATGACAATTTGTAATACTTTTCCTCTATTCCTTGTTGCTTGAAACTTCCTTATAGATTTTTCTTCCCCATGGCCTTATTGAACAAATAACAACCTAAATGAATTTTTTTTTGTATTTTTCTTTTCTTTTCATTTTCATTTTTTTTTTTTTTTTTTTGACAAAAAGATTGCAACTACAAAAATAATAACGAAATTAAAATTAACATGGCCATAGAAGAAGTACTTTACCACTTTGATCTTCACAACTTGCATTGTCTTCGTATCATAAACTTCAATAATTCTCATCTTTTGATTTTCTTCGCTCTTGCAAATAAGTCTTCATACTTGGATATAATTTACGCTCCTGATGTGTAAGTCTTCAACATATATATAAAAATCTGCTCATTGTATGTTGTTTTACTTGGATATGAAATTTTTATCTTCTTTATATATAATGTTGCTTGTAAACCTTAAACGTCGTCAACTTTCCTTGCAGATTTTGATGTCGCTCCCTTGTTGATGATGATGGTGTTTCTATGGATCTGTTGTTAGCGAGAGAGAGAATGATGCTAACTGCAAATCAAACTACAAGAAGGTGGTTTTCATCTATAGACGTCACCCTCATGATTGACAAAATTAGCACTCAAGATATCAAAAATAGTGCTTCTATTGGTGGGAGGTTGGGTAGCTCACCATTCTACCCGGAATTAACGTACGGTGACACACTCAAAAGAAAGCTCTTTAGTCAGCTACAAAGAAAATTTGGTCTTGTGCCTCTGTTGATTTGAAAATAGGTAGTCTCCACTAATGATTGATCAGCAACTCTAATAATGCATTTCTCCCTGCTCCTAATTTGCATCACCGGCATGATTAAATCCATCATTTAACACTCTAACAAGCAAGAAATCCGAACGTAGTTCCCTAACACTTCCAAGTTTAGTTATGTCGGTCAGAATTCTCTATGTAAACATACCTAGAAGTATGCTAGTGACTCTAAAATCTCTATAAGTTGGAGTTTTTATTCAAATATATACAAAAATTTTGACTCAAAAAGGCTAAAAACTTTATATGCAAAATATCCAAACACTCCCCCACACTTAAACTTTACATTGTCCTCAATGTAATTGACTCTTCCTAAGTAAAGTCAAGGTGGGAAATCAAAATATGATATGAAAAGCTAAGAAAAATAAAATACAAAAGATAGAGATACAAAACCGATGGGTTGCCTCCCATTTAGCGCTTAGTTTTACGTCCTCAGCCCGACTTGGCATTCTCCAAATTACTCCTCCAGAGGAAGTAAATCACGAAGCTCAATCTCATAAACATCCACTGTAGTGAATTTCTCGTAGTATGGCTTCATTTTATGGCTGTTTATCTTGAAAACTTTTCCAGTTTTGGGACTAGAAATTTCAACTGCACTATGAGGGAAAACATTTGTAACAACAAATGGTCCCACCCATCGGGACCTTAGCTTGCCAGGAAATAACTTCATACGAGAATTAAATAAAAGAACTTTCTGCCCCACAACAAAACTTTTTCGAGAAATCATTTTGTCGTGAAATAACTTCGTCTTTTCCTTGTATATACGAGAGCTCTCATAAGCATCATTATGTATTTCCTCTAGCTCATTTATTTGTAGCTTCCTTTGTTTCCCAGCTTCATCATACTCCATGTTGTACATCTTTACCGCCCAAAAATCCTTATGCTCAAGTTCAACTGGGAGATGACAAATTTTGCCATAAACCAACCGATATGGAGACATACCAATTGGTGTCTTATACGCCGTTCTATACGCCCAAAGTGCATCATTAAGCCTGAAGCTCCAATCTTTTCTTGTAGTATTGACATTTTTCTCTAGAATGGACTTGATTTCATGATTTGAAATTTCAGCTTTCCCACTAGTTTTTGGGTGATACGGCGTGCCAACCTTGTGAGTAATGTTATACTTCGTGAGGAGAGCATGAAAGGATTTCTTGAAATGCGAACCTCCATCATCGATAACCAATCTTGGTGTAACATGTCTAGAGAAAATATATTCCTTCACAAACTCACAAACAACTTGAGAATCATTAGTAGGGGTGGTGGCTTTAGCTTCCACCCATTTAGAAACATAATCCACAGCAAGAAGTATATAAAATTTTACATTCGAATTAACAAAAGGTCCCATAAAATCAATACCCCACATCGAAAATCTCTACATGAAGAATCGGTGTGAGTGGCATTTGATTTCGAGCACCTAGATTTCCGTGACGTTGACATCTATTACAAGATTTGCAAAAGCATATGCATCCTCAAATAGGGTAGGCCAATAAAAACCACTCTCAAGAACTTTGAGAGGTACGTTTAGAACCAAAGTGACCACCACAAGCATAAGAATGAAAAAAAGACAGAATTGATTGAAACTCGAGTTAGGTACGCACCTCGGATAATCCGATCAAGAAGTATTTCCACAAGTAGGGCTCATCCCACCATCTTGTTTGGCTATTTTCTTAAGCTTAAGCTTTTGAAAATTAGACATGGTACTAGGTACTTGCCTTGTAACCAAATAGTTCACTATATCAAGATACCAAGGTGTTGATTCTTTAATCGAAAAGAGTTGCAAATCTGAAAACGATCCTGTAAGGGAAGTTCTTCTTCGGAAATAACAAGTCTACTAAGATGATTAGCAACAATATTCTCAACACCTTTCTTGTCTCTGATTTCAATATTGAATTCTTGTAGCAAAAGAATCCACCGGATAAGCCTTGGCTTAGCGTCTTTCTTCTTTAGTAGGTACCTGAGTGCTGCGTGGAAAGAATATACAATCACTCTTGTACCCACCAAATATGATCTAAATTTTTCTAGTGCAAATACTATATCTAGCAACTCTTTTTCAGTGGTTGAACCTCATTAAGGGTCCTTGATGCATAAAAAATAGATCACATGCGACCTCTTGTCTACTTTCTGACCCAAAACAGCTCCGACTGCATAATCACTTGCATCACATTAACTCGAACGGCAAACTCCAGTCAGGTGACTTAATAATTGGTGCAGTAGTCAACATCTCCTTCAATTTTTCAAAGGTATCCTTGCACTCCTGATCGAAGTTAAAAGAAACCTCCTTTTGCAGTAATTTGCACATCGGCATTGAGATCTTGGAGAAATCTTTGATAAACCGCCTGTAAAAACCTGCATGACCAAGAAACGAGCGAATCTCCCTCACCGAAGTGGGGTATTGTAAGTTTCTAATATTCGGCCATGTACATGTTAGGGTATGTTTTTACTGTTCTATAATGGTTCTTTTTATGTATTTAATCACCTTATAATAATGATTTGCTATTAACGAAATGGAATCCTTTTATCAAAAGAATTCTTAAACAAAAATAACTTTTGAGAAGAGACGATTTTTAAAGAATAAATAGTTATGGACCGTAACACTTTTTTTATGGTGTCTTTGTTGACAAACCAAATAAAGTTAGTTTTCACTTTGTTAGGTTGATGCGCGTATATGTATTTTTTGTCACCGTTTTACTTTCTAACTGGAATTTGGTCAGTAACTCCTTTTATTTTTGTGGAAATTGAAAAAATACCCCTCCTTTTTCAGGGTCTTCACAAATACCCTTAAGGATTTCACAAATACCCCTAAAGGGTATATTTTAAGTTTTTAGGGTATAGTTTCGACACATCTAAAATTATATTAAGTCAATTCAACCTCCGTAGGAGGTTGGGTTGACGTTTCACGCGTCAAGAACATACTAGTTCATTTTCATTATCCAAAAAAGTACTAGTTCATTTTTATTATCCACTTAAAAAATACCACTTAGGGGTATTAATAAAATGGACAGGGGTATTTGTGAAGGCCTTATATTTTAGGGGTATTTAAATAATGTTCCCTTTATTTTTTTGATAAATATTTTCATAAAATTTGATAATTAATAGCAAAAACTTCCATCAAAATTTGTGAAATATTCAAGTTTTGCAATCTAGTTGAAGAAAATAAACTTTACTATGGCCATTTTATTTTGTCCCCGCTTTTTATCGTTTAGGCATATGGAGTGAACAAAATTATCAATCAATTAAATGGCTAGCCGACATTTGCTGACTTAAGTGAGGATATAAAGCCGAAAATTAACGAAAAAGAGGAGGAAAAAGATATACAAGTTGAGTATTATAAAGATCATTATGAAGCGTTAATGAAAATGCATCAAGAACAATATGAAGCTGCAAATATGAATCAAAAAGAGCCAACTAGTTCTGAAAATGGTTTCTCAGATATGCCTTCTGATCGTCAGGTTGGCACGAACTAAACGTGAGGAAGATGCCCCAGGACTTCTACTGAACATTACAAGCTACACTATTTGAATTTTCCTGTACAAGAATCAGAGGAGGATGGGATAGACTGGGAGTACGGTCAAATGAAAACCACTTTCAGGGTCTAATTTTTTTTTCCTTCTTCCAAAGATTGATTTGTAAAAAGGAAGATATATCAAACCTCGAGTTTGGATTTCTTCCAAACCTTTAACTTCTGTCATGTGCTTATATGAACAAGAATTTAGACATTTGACAATTCTTACAAAAAATTCCGTGAGGGAGGGAGGACGTGTGCATATGACATTTGTTAAGAATTTAGCTAGTATCATTTTTCTGAAATGGGCCAGTTCGAGATTCTTCAACATTGCAAGTGTAAATTTGCATGGCAAAGTGCATTCCTCCACATAAGAGAAGTTCGATAGCTGTTGTTGAAGGGGCATATTTGCATACTGGTCAGCGCGTGAGAAGTCTGGGTGATACCTCAGAGATACTTTCCTAATTGGTGTTTGATTGAATTTTGCAAGCGTTTAAACTGTTATATTAACCTATCATAAAAGCGGTTTAGCCTATAGCCCCGTGACACCCAGTAGGTTTAGAAAAGAATTTATTTTAAAAGAAATAAAGTTCGCACACACAATCTTTAAAGTATGACTTTCTACCAAACAACATTCCCCTTTTACCCTCCTAATATAAAGAAAGATATATTCTAAGATCTTCGTGTCTTGGTTTTAGAGAAAATAATTAGCATTTCAAATGGCTAGTCTACCTGATCCTAATCTTGAATGTAAACTAGAGCAGGTACCTGACTGTTATTGGGCTAATCTTCCTCTTGTAATTTTAAATGTAAACCAGAGCATGTGCCTGGTAGTTATCGGACAATAAAGAGCGATAATGTCTGGGTACTGGAACCTTCTCTGTATGTTGCGAATGACGTTAATAGTCATCTAGCTGTAGATTTAGAGGGTTGGCAACCACCTGCACTTGGAAACCACCAAGTTTTGTGTGATGCATAATACACTGAAGATGAATTTGTGCAGCATATGGAGTAAATCTTAAGAATGACGTGGGAAAAATATTAGCATATACTTACGGCCCTCCAAAGCGTGGGCATAAAGGAGGAGTCCGTGTTTATGAGATATTAACAACGCAGATGAGAGTTATATAATTAGCCGATGAAGTTAGAAACCTACATTTGAAAGTTAAATTAGCTGATGAAGTTAATAAGCTATTTGAGATCAAACATATTGAAGTTGTTTCGAATAATAAAGAAGCAATTGAAATGATACAGAAAATGAGGAAAGAAGGATCAAGTATTTCTAAACAACTGGATCATGAAACAACTATAGATACTGATGAAATCAAGCGTTTAAGAAGCTTTAGGAATAGGATCATCAGAACATTTGGCCTTGGCAATGTTTCATTTCACTGGCTTGTTAGGGAAGGTAACTTCCTTGCAGATATGCTGAGGAGGATACGGACTTTTGATCAGATATTTGTTTTTTAACGAATTATTTGAAATTAAGGAATTTTCTCAACAATGGTTAAAAAAATGTTCAAATTCATAATAATATTGTATGCGAAAAAATATTTATACGAAAATAAAATAAATCATACTGCACTAGAAAAAGTACATATAAAAAGATATTCATCAACAAAAACAAAAGTTCGTATGACATATTATATTTTTCACACGTGAGACACATTTTGACAATTAAATTTGCGAATAGTAAATGTATTCATATACTTAGCTTAAATTTTATATGCAAATAATCAAATGCAAGAGAATAAATCATGCTATAAATTTCGCATGTGTAAACTAACTTTTCTTTTTTAAAATATAACATTTTTCTTTAGCAACTTAATAGTGGCGCAATCTTCATAAATATAAATAAATTTGGGATTTCAAGAGATACCACACAGGTTTTACTTTTTCTATTGGTTTGATCCATGGAAATTCAATATAATACCCACCCGGTTTAAGTAGAGCATACATACAAATTGTATTCCTTTATTGTGTGTTATAAATGAACTTGAATGGAAATTGAAAGAGATGTAGCTCCAGTTCTTTCGGAAAAGATAAGATCTTTGACGCAAGAACGCAAGAAGAAGGGGTTAATCTCTATTGCAAATCCTAAATTGTAAATCACTTTAGATTTTATGAAAATTTTAATTAAAAGAAGTTTAATGTGTAAAGAAGAATTTAGAATTTGTAATATGGGTAAACACGTATTATCTCGAATCCTTTTTGTATGCGAATACAAAAAATATGCATGATAATAGGTAATAGAAATATATCTCTATTCATCAACTCAAGCGCATCCAAAGAATTTCGTGAACTCGTAAAAGAGAAAATTTCTCTTGAGGCTTAACAAGAAAAATTCTCGTAAGACTTTTTGAGCACTTGAGTTCGCGAACATAACCTTTTTCAGTTCCCGAACCTAAAGGCTTGAATGTTTCCTGTAACTTCATTTGTGTTTCAGTTATCGAACCTATAAAGATTGTGAATTCTATTTTCTCTTTTATGAGTTCACGAAATCATCAGCTAAGTTCACGGACTTAGAAAATAAACATGTCAACCTAATAAACTATTAGCTTTGAACAAATACAATCTTCTTTAATTTTTAAGGAAAAATTTTCATACACTTAAGATTTTTTTTCTTTTTTTGAATCAATTCCTTTGTATGAGAAGACTTAATATCTTTATAAGAATTTATCTAGCTTGAGATTCAAGATTTTAGATCTTCTTATAGACAACTGCATATTCGTACACATTGTATATTCTTAGTAGTTTGAAGTTAGCTTTATTAGTAATTCTTTTAATAGGATGTACTTGAGCTAATAATAATGTACAACTTCAAACTATGGAAATAACCTCATTGCAAGTTTAACTCTTACCACAGAAATAAATTTATGTATCTACTTTTCCAACAAATCCTCCATACTAGTCCGAACCCTTCCCCTTAAGATTTGCTGGGAAACTTATCAAGGGATTTATGAACCCACTTTTTTAATCCTAAAATTCCATGTGTGTATATATATATATATATATATATAATTTTAATATTTTAAGGGTAATGCCAAACAACACACAGATCTAAGACAAAGAAACTCTATGAATCTTAGATGTTTTAACTCAGTTACCAAACGCACGAGAAATTTGCATAAATGCTGGGATTTTTAATCCCACTGGATTATAAATTCCTCGAAATTGTGAATTCTGCAACCAAACCCACCATAATCATTTTTTTTATGGTTACCATAACTATAAGATTTTAATTAGTTTTTTTTTTTTTTTTTGCTAAATCTCCTATAATTCAAACCCTAATCATAATAATTATTCCATGAGTGATCCAGTAAGATCGAGGCTAAACCTTTGGATGAATCAAACAAAAATCTAGGTCAAAACCATTTGGCAACGTGTTGGAAAGTTCAGAGAACTTATAATCTTCTGGTACTGAAATTGCTCTATAATAATACCAACTTGATTAAAATCTATGGGGTTCAAGTAGAGAACCGAAGTGTAGGGTATAGGTAGTGGCTCTTTTGGGAGAAGGAAAATTGATGTAATACATGGATCTATGGTTGTACGGTCTCGTTGGGCAAGTTTGGAAGGTTTGGAAGGTTGCAACGTCATGGACTCATAAAAACCAAATGATTATATTACGAAGGTGACTATCTAACGTGATCTGATCAAAAATATCGGAAGATCTGTTAAAAATATTTCAATTCAACCGGTCGATTAGTAGATATATTTATTAGTGCGAAAGAAATAGCCAACATGATCTTCGGTTGTATATAAAAAAAGAATGGATTGCATTTAACTAATTACACAAAAAAGGACTTTTATTTATTTAGGGCTGCATTTAACCCAATCGAAGGTTGTAATTACATAAAAAACGACATTATAATGCTTCACAAATAAAAGAAAAAAAATCCAAGTTGTAAGAAAAATTAAAATTGGGCCCAAACAATGCAAGGCTCTAGGCAATCGCCTAGCTGACCTAGTCCATACGACGGCTGTGAGAGGGAGTAGTGCATACCCATTCTTACTGCTGTTTAGATTACTAACAAATTCACGATGTAGTAAGATACAAACATCATCCCATGAAGAAAAAAATTCAAGCTTGACTAAAGGAATACAGTTCAAGAATATCTATGCCCTGGTTGCCACAGAAGGTATAATTCTTTGGATGCGCTTCATCTAATTTCCTAAACGGGTGAGGGTTTTCACTATGAAAGTTGTAACGGTAAACTCGTTGCTGAGGGTGATGATTTAGATTCTAACAAGTTGAGGGAAATGCTTAAACAAAAGGTCAAACAACAGTTGAAACCATTAGTGAAACAACTCGAGAATGTGAAGGATTTAACTTGTCCTGAATTTTGTACTCTCCAAGCGTGGGAGATGGATGATGCGGCAGTGAAAGAAGAGGATATCAAACCTAATGGTTAGAGCGATAAAATTCTTGGTTCCTTGGATGATCAGGCAGCGCATGAATCTCACAAAGGAGTAACGGGGAGAAGTCACTACTGGGGAAGAGGTGGACGGAAAGCCGACATTTGTTGACTTAAGTGAGGATAGAAAGCCGAATATTGGCGAAAAGGAGGAGGAAAAAGATATACAAATTGAGTATTATAAAGCTTATTATGAAGCGTTAATGAAAATGCAGCAAGAACAATATGAAGCTACAAAGATGAATCAACAAGAGCCAACTAGTTCTGAAAATTGTTTTTCAGATATGCCTTCTGATCGTCAGGTACTCAGGTTGGCATGAAATCTAAATGTGAAGGACGACGATGGCGTTGAATGGGAAGATGCGACAATAACAGGAACTGCAACTAAACATTACAAGCTACACAATTTGAATGTTCCTGTAGAAGAATCGGAGGAGGATGGTATAGACTGGGAGGACGGTCAAATGTTAACCATTGTCGGGGTTTAATTATTTTTTTCTTCCAAAGATTGATCACTAGAAGAAAATAAGGATATATCAAACCTCGAGTTTGGATTTCTTCCAAACCTTTAAATTCTGTCATGTGCTTATATGAACATGAATATAGACATTTGACATTTGTTAAGAATTTGACTAGTATCATTTTTCTGAAATGGGTCAGTTAGAGATCCCTTCACCATTCCAAGTGTAAATTTGCATATCAAAGTGTATTCCTCCACATAAGAGAAATTCTATAGTTGTTGTTGAAGGGGAATATTTTCCTACTGGTCAGAGCGTTCGAATTCCTTCTATCTACATATCTATTCATTATTGCGATGGAATGGTTTTCAAGAACTTTATTAGCTGCTCATGATTCAAATGAAGTAAAAGGAATTACAGCTGCAAGAGGAGCTCCACCTATTAATCATCTGCTTTTTGCGTATGATTGTCTCATTTTCACTCATGCTAATTTAACCAGTATGAATAATCTTCTTAAAATTTTTGGAAGATTTTAGTTCTCAATCTAATCAAGTCATTAATTTTGACAAATCTTCAGTATTCTATAGCAATAATATGGATCCATCATTTGCAATACTCTCAGTCACATTTTGGGAGTTCAACTTATGAAGGAAAATGAGAAATATCTAGGTTCACCTCTTCTGATTGGAAGGTCCAAAGTCAAGTCCTTTGAAGAAATTCAGTCTCCTTTTGAAAGAAGATTGGGTAATTGTCAAGGTATTAACTTACATCAAGCTGGCAGGACTAACAAGGGGTAGTCAAACAAGATTTCTATGGAATTTCATAGATTTTTAATTTGAGTGACTTCTAAAGATTCTCTGAAAATATAGAGATTTCTAGTGATTCTCTAAGAGAATTTTAGAGAGTTTTTGTGACTTGTAGAGACAAAAAAGGGACGGGATCGACTAACAAAAGCTTTTGACAAACACTCTTGACAAAACATACTGACGGTAGGATCTTAAATATCTGACTGCTGCTATTTTTAATTGCATCCGGTGATCTGTACTTTTGGGTTCTGTTTGGTCGGAAACAAATTTAAGGAATATGTATCAGTTTCTTCCGATAATCTTCTCCCCACTGTCATTAACGATTGAAAACTCTAACCCTATATGTCTTCAGATCTGCCATATTAGCTAGTAAATTCTATATTCATATTGTTTTCCTTCATCAGCAAATTCATACTTATATTGATGATCTTAAATGGGAGCAAGGACTCAACGACAATTTCATTTAGGCCTATAAAAATCATCAGGTTCATTAAAAAAGGAAAGGAAAAGAATCACATTAAAACTTGAATACCAATCAAAGTTTTAATTTTCCCCTTGAATAAAAGTCTGATATATATATCTAATGATGATTGAACAAGATCTGTTTCTAGTTTAGCGTTTTATATACACGTAATTGATCAAATTAAGATATTTTAAACCATCATCAATCAAAAATATAAACTAATAGGAATCATGTGTTTGATTAAAACTTCCGATAGATGAAGGAGAAGATAAGTCAGATGATAGAGTAGTTGAAGAGGAGCTCGAGAGAAGATGAGCGAATACTAGGATTGTGTTAGGTTTAGTTTGCATTATTACTAAGTATAATTTGTTCACAACCAAACACAAACTAAAAAAATATTTTGTGGCATGTCACCAAACATTTAAGCCGTACGATATTAAAGATCTAACGGCTGATGAGATTAGTCAAAAAGTTTTGTCAAAACCATTTGTTAACGGATCCCCTCCCGACAAAAATGAGATTTGTAGGGACAAAAAAATGAGACTTATAGAAAGTTTATGTGATTTGTAGAGACAAAATTGTATAATATTCCCTGATTAATTCTCTAAATTACCAATTTTTTTATTTTTCATGTTACAGTAATAATAAAAGTACCATGACCACATAATGAAATATTTGTCCATTGTCAAAATAAATCTCACTGCTGTTCTATGCCTAAATTTTCATTCACTTTATTCTGGTCGTCCCACATTTTATTTTCACCAATTTAAAAAATCACATTATTCCACATTTTGTCTTGATTACCTCTTTCCAAGTGGCCCTTAAGTGTATTAAGGCACAAGGAGAGAAAAAAATGGTTCACTCCCAAAACCAAAAAGTCTCCGAATTTCCAAGTCTCTAGAAATATCACCTCTTGAGGAGAGATTTCTACCATGCCTATTTTTAAGAAAAAGTCTCTCCAAATCTCTGAAAGCAACAAATCAATGACTTTCAATTCTCCTTCGAATAACATGAGCGTTGGAGTAACTATTCTGAAATCCTAATCCAATAACATGGAGTTTCAGAGAATTTAAATGACTTAAAAAAATTCTCTAACCAATAACAAGATATTAAGAGACTCTCCAAAAGTCTCTATGGACTAACAATAGATTTACGAACTCCCTAGAAGTCACTAAAAATCTTATTTGACTAACCCCCTGTAAAATGGTAAAAGCAGTTCTTAATGCAATACCTATGTATTAGATGAGTACCTTTACGGTGCCTAAAAAACTTCTCAAAAAACTAGATATTGTACAAAGAAAGTTCTGGTGGGGATATAAGTCTAACAGAGGCTTATATTTAATAGCATGGCAGAACATGTGCTTGTCAAAAGATTTGGGAGGTTTAGCTTTTAGGGACATGGAAATGCTAAATCATGCTCTCCTCACTAAACTAGCTTGGAGAATATGTCAACATTCAGATCACTTATTGTCTAGACTCTTCAAGGCCAAATATTTTTTAAAATTTGAGTTTCGACATTTAATAACTGAAAGAAATAACTCATCTTGGACTTGGAAATGCATTGAACAAGGATTTTCTATACTTCAAAAGAATTATTGAATGGAGGTGAATAATGGAAAAGGCACTAAAATTTGGGTTGATAGATGGATTATTGGGTTAGACTCTAAAGATGAGCCTTTTCATCCTTCGCATCTTCAATATGTGTTTGTTAGTGAACTGATCCTTCCTGATACTAATGAATGGAATATTCCTCTTCTCAACACTTTATCCATTCCTGTCGGTGTTGAGAAAATCAAAAGAATGCAGCTGTCTACTCAAGAAGATGATATTGTGCAGTGGATGCCTTCAAAGGATGGTAAATTTACTGTCAAGAGTGCTTACAATAAGCTTATGAAGGTCAGAGTTCATCACCAAGCAGCTTTAAATGTGGTTCCAAAATCAGTTTGGAAATCTCTATGGAAGAAGAAACTACCACATCGCGTTAAGTTATTTATCTGGAAGTGTCTGAAGGACATTGTTCCTACAAGAATGAGATTGATTCAAGCTATGCAGGACATTGAAACTCATTGTGAACTCTGTGCAAAGGAAGAAGAAACTCTTTACCATCTGTTAATAAGTTGCAAGCATGCCAAAGTAGTCTAGAGATTGCTGAACATAAATATTGATCAAGTTATTAGTAACTGTCAGACTGCAAGAGATTGGATCGTATCTTGGTTTCTAGATGTTCAACATATTGGTGCAGATGAACTTCAAAACTGGAGAGAGTTGTTAATGGTTGGATGCTGGATAATTTGGAAGGAAAGTTGCGACTGCATCTTTCAAGATAAATATCTTAACCCTATTAACACCTCTTATAGTATAAAGTATCAACTGCTTAGTTTTAATACTTATGTGCAGGATAAAGTAGTTAATCCTTCTAGTTCACGACCAACATCTGCATATCTTGAAAATCATGCATACGATCACTTGCACACCACCCTTAGAGAAGACACCGAATCTTACAAATTATTTGTTGATGCCTCTTTTGATTTGGATACTAATGAGTGTGGTTCTGGAATTGTCTTACTTAATTCTTCAGGTAATCGTACAGGGTTCAAAGGAACCTATGCAGCTGGAGAATGTAAAGCTATGCTGGAGGGATTAAAATGGGCCAAAGCTATGGAGCTAGACAAGATACACATTACTGCTGATGCTGAGTTCGTTGTCAATACTATTAATAATTGTAATATGGGAAAATTAGAAGACATAAATCTTTACTAAATTCTTTTTCGTGGTTTAAAGTCTATGTAAGTAGAAATGTGAATCAACTTGCTGATTCCATTTCAAAAGCAGTTAGGAAGGATAAGATAGAAGTAGAAGAGTTTAATATTGATCTTATTCACATTGAAACTCTGTTATCCAGGTTTTATGAACCTGACAAGATTTATTGAATATAAAATCCTGGAGTTATCTAGAAAAAAGAGCGTGCGATGTCCGGTGATACCTCAGAGATACTTCCATAATGGGAATTTGATTGAAGTTGGCAAACATTTAACATGTTATATTAGCCTATCATAAAAGAGGTTTAGCCTACAGGCAACAGCTCCTGTGACACACAGTAAGTTTAGAAAAAACAAAAACAAAAAAAGCTCTTATTCAATTTTTGGCCCTCTTTGATAGCTTTCTGGGCTTTTTTCTGTTCTTTTGTTAGGCTGGTCATGGATAGCTACAACCCATTCAGGGATGAAGGAGTAACCCCATTACACCATTATTTACCAAATTTGTATATCCCAGCTGACAGGAATTCAGGTCTCCTTCTACCCAAGCACGCGAAGATTTGAACGAAGATGATGGCAATGAGAATGGTTGCAAATCACGTATCTTGAGGAACAGAAGGAGAAGTTGGAAGAGTGAAACTTTTCTGATCTGCAAGAAAAATAAATCTGTCAGATGACAGTAATTTTTGTAAAAAGAAAAAGACAGATTGCTTCTACGAAATATAGTGACAACCCAAAATAATTGATGTGGCATACCAGAATGGTGTTTTATACAATCATTTGCCTTTCCGACGTTTTTGCAAGCCAGCACAATCCGAGCAATACCACTTCCCTCTGGGGTGTTCTCTCAAGCCAACACAGCCGAAGTGAAACCATTCTATCTTGCACTAAGAATATTGAATGAAAAAGGATTTAAAATCAAGAGAATTTCAAATGAAAAAGGGGTTAGATTTTGTCAAACCACGTCTATGATGGGTATAAACAACACCACCATGTAATTTTGGGGATGACCAGTCATTGTCACATTACATGATGGGTTCTTCTTAACCCACGTTAGACTTGTCAACAAATTTGAACTGTAAAACAAATATTCTATGAAAATAGAATTACATACATCTGGGTTGTCACATGCAACCATCTCCCCGAAACTAACTTGGTTGCAAAAACAGTACGTGGGTTCATTTGGATCCACTGGCAAATCTAGATCCATGCTTGGTGTCTCTGCTGGTACTACTACTTCTGCTGCTGCTGCTGCTGCCGCTGCGGCTGCTGAGCGAGTTCTGCATTAAGTAATGTCAGATGCAACTCAAGGAAACCAACTAAGATGTTTTGCAGCAAAAGAACTAAAGAGATAAAATAGGAGTAGGGCCAAGAATATATAGATGAGACGAGTAAAACTGTTTTCCACTGCCTATGAAATACATACAAAAAGCTTGTTAATCAAACTCTTTAATGAGGTCGGCATTTCATATCTGTTATTATAAACTAAAATTCTTTGCTAGACTGGTCAACTCACAGACCCGAATTGCTTTTAAGAGAGACAGAAGCATGTAAGATTTTGTAATAGAATTACATCTTTCGAGGTTGATAACCATTAAATAAATAGCATGATGATATTCGAAAAATGGAATATGCAAACCTACATCAACTACAAGCTTAGTGTACCTGAGCAGTACTACTCTACTGGCATTTCAAACATTTAGAAGGATAAACGTCAAAGAAAGAAAGATACATACTTCTTACGTCTTCCTTTACCAGTACCAGTATCGCCAGAATTCACACTAGTATCAGGGTTCACGACAGCTGTTCGAGAAGCATCTGCAACATCTCTCTCTGTCAAAAGCCACATTTCCATGTAATAAAGGTCATACTTCTGTGACTCATAGCAGGGATGTTGGATGGTGATAGGCCAATCTACCCAGCATTCAGAAAATTTGAAGAAAGAAAAGAAAAAAAGGATATGAGTACCTCGTCTTTGCTCTTCATCAAATTTTCTCAGATATTGATCAAGTTGTTGAATATGCTCATCCACCTGTGGCATGATAATCTACTTAATTAACAGAGAAGATAAATTGACACCTCTTGGGAACAAAATTCAATTTTTTTTGGATAATAGTCTGAAACAAGATAGATGGAAGAATGGCATATACTGGATGATCGCTATTCATTGTAACTTAAAAAACCTTGAGATTGTTCAGACTGCACTATTGCATTAAGGTCCTGTTCGAGTTAAAGTAGATACTATAAGGATTCCTAACCAGATAATGCATGTCTCAAACAAGAAAAGCTAAGTATATCAAATAACCAACTTTCTACAACTGTGAAACAGGCTATGATAAAGCCTGGTCAAAATATTGATGCAATGAATAATTTGGGCAGGTGGAAATTAAATTAGTTTACTAAATTCCCGTTATTTCTGAATTATTAAATGCAGGAATAATTCTATATGGACGACCTTTCTTTTCAATATTGGAGATTAAAATAAGTAAATCAAGAAAAATGTCTAACTTCCAAGAAAGCCCTAGTTATTAAATCCATGGAATGTTAAACATGGAGGAAATATAAGATAAAAGTACATATTAAAGGGCATTATTTAAAGGATTTTATTAAAAGCTTGACCAAAATGATATTAGCAAAGGGACACAAATATGCCTGGTGATGGAATCACCGAGGCCATAAGAACTTGAAAACTAATTTTGATGGAGAGAGTAAGTAACCCTAGATGGAGATAGTAGCTAACTCTAATGGCATATTCTTCTAGAGAAGTTATTGGTCAAGACTGGTGAATATATTCCATGTTCTGGGATCCAATTTTTAGGATATAAGACCAATGGTTTTTCTGTATGGGTCTTCCGTACAGAAAAGTAAATATTATGGTACTTTAGGTTCCAAAAATCTGTAAAAGACACTTTAATCAAACAGTTCAACATACATATTCAAGACTACACCTAGAAAGTGAATAACAACATTTTGGGCTCATTATTAAGTTGTTTAAGAAACATATATACTGAAGCACCAATGTATAACCCACAAATGCAAAGCATATTCGGTGATTAGGTAGAGAAATTGAGTTCCTACCACATCATACGCCTGAAGAGCCAGGGCAACCTTTTCATCAGCGATTCTAATGCAATGCTTTTGCTCTTCAAGGGCTTCATCTGAGAATTTGATGAGTGGAGTATCTGGCGTGATGTTACCAGACTTTACACGTCGCTCCATGTCCTCTATTTCTTGTTCACAGCGCTGCTCATTTTGACGCTGACTTTCTGTTGATGTTAACAAAAGAACATAAATTGCATAAAATGCTCCAAGACATTAAGAGTCCACAAGCAAAAAGAAAGAAGCTATAAGCCATTTTGATCAGGCTCAGAATTTGAATGAACAGGAACGAATTAGTGAAGGGTATGGTCTTTATTGTGGCTGAATATAAAATAATACTGGATTTCTAATTATCTAATATATCTAGCCCGTCAACGCGATCAATGACTCCACAAGAATGTACTTTGGACAATTAAAGTATTCTTTCAGTTATTTCAAATATCACATATAGGTACATTAGCTAATCTGACTTCTACGGTGAAAAACATAGTTTCAAAACTAACCAAGGAACAAATGGAATGAAAATATCGTTGTAAGGGATGTTTTACGGATTAAATATTCATCGTTTACTTGATGTAGTCGCCAAAACTACCTAATTCTTCAAAAACCTACTAATACAAAATCTCATACTTGTGTAACCAACATCTAATTAAAAAACAGAAGAGCGTGGCTACTTTGACTGCGGTTAGATTCTGACTTCAGACCTTTTCTGGTTGGAAGGGCATGATTAACGAGCCTTGGAACTAATGGGTTAGTGCCATTTAGCTATGGTAGTGCACAGGAAGTTATAAAAGTAGGAAAAATTCATGCAAAGCTAGAGCCGAGTTAGCTCATTTCTTCACCAGATGGAACTAGACTCGCATGTATGGCTGTTTATCCGTGGCTCGATTGGATTGACGTCATAGTTGTTGTGATTTTAATAATAGAAATGACATCCTAACCTAAATTCTTGATCATTTCCCAACTAATTCTAAACCAATAGAACAGCCATATATAAATTACGCATAAAATCAAAAATCAGAGTTTTAAAACTAAAGTATCTAGAATTACAGCTGCAAATGATAGATAAATACCGTGTAAACTTCTGTCCAAGTCCCGCATCAATCCATATTTCTTCTGTAGCACAATTGGTAATGATTCTAAACCTGGAAAGAAGAAGAAGAAAAACCCAAGTTAACGTTATTAGCATACGATTAATTAAAATTGAGATTACAGTAAATAAATAAAACCCTAGAAGAAGAACTTACTATTTTGAAAGTCTTCAATGAAAGACATTGCAATTTTCGTCTTCTCGGACCTAGAACGAACAAGGGGGAATTTGAAAGAGAGATATTGATAAATTATTATATGAGCACTTTTGTAGTAACAACTGGGGGCACCCCTGGTACACCTTCCCTTCTTTTATAAGCCCTTAACTGAGACCAAGGCACTTTTCTTAGTTTTAGCAAGGCCAATGACTCATTTCTTAGCTACTCCCTCCGTCCCTAATTAGATGAGCTACTTATAGTTTGCACAAATTTTAAGGCAAGGAGGAAAGTGAAGTATATTTAAGTATTTTTTATAATTATACCCTTATGGGCAATAATTAGTAAAATTTAGAAACGATTTATCTCTTAAACTATACCACGGTTTTTTATAAACTTTATACCGTTGAAAATTATTTTAAAACACCTACGCAACGAATATAAACATGACTATCAAATTATACATATTTCTTATAGAAAAAATAACCAATTAAAAGGGTAGTTTGAGAAATATCCCCTTGGTTAGTGAAATAGCTCATCTATTTGTGGACAAAACTAAAAACCAAATAGCTCATCTAATTAGGGACGGAGGGAGTATATAAGAAGCGACACAGGCAATTCAGGAGGAGTGCTGGAAGCAGCTATTTGGGCGCACGAGAAGGGTCTCGAGAAATACAAACATTGAGGAAGGCGTGAAATCCTCTTTCGCAACAATAGCTCATTTATGCAACAATTTTTTGGGTTTTCACTTTGGCCCAAAATTAGGAAATATGGTAGCAGACACTTTAACAAAATTTATTAGGAATTTAAATTCAACGGTTTCATGGGAAACTTCCCTCCTTCTTGTATTCAGCATCATCTATCAGTAGATAAATCTAATATCAAGAGATCTCTTCATGGATCAATATCGGATGGCTCTACTTCTTTTGTAATGCAGACTTCTCTGGAGTCTTAGTTTGAAAAAAAAAAAAAAAAAAAAAAAAAAAAAAAAGCTTAAGAACCCGCCGCTAATTTATCCTGAATAACATATCTTTGTAAACCGAATCATATGGTTAGTTTAGCCCGTAGACTATTATACTAGTCTATATTGTTTTCGTAGTTATATGTCGAACATACAAAATCGGGTAGATTTTTAAAATAATGAATCATGGTGGCATACAATGTGCTAATAGATTATCATAATAGAGCTTTGTGTTTCTTTTTTTCTTTGTTATGATAAGGGAATCGAGGGTTTTTTGTTGCCAAATTCCAGTAGGATAGATTTGAATTTTAGTATGATTTGGATTCTGGAATGAATTCTTTTTTTTTTTTCTTTTTTTGTTGCCAAGTTCTAGTAGGATAGATTTTAATTGCGCCCATCATTGATTTTCCGCCAAAGTAGAATGGTAACATAGCCACAAGTGTTTCCGCCAAAGTAGAATGGTGACATAGCCACAAGTTATTTGCCTTAATAACAATAATAAAATAAATTCGTCATTTAATAAATCATGATTCGAAAAAAAATATGTAATAAACCTTACAACGGATCATAAAGTATCCGAAAACTAATGAGATTAACAGTGACAAACAATTCACGCTTGCCTTTCAACATTTGGTCACGTCATCTAGATTCAGTCTTTCAACACAGTTTCTATAGTGAGGTAACTAGCGAACTCAAAGTGGGCCTCCAACATCAACTAAAACAATCCTCAAACTTTCTCGTCGGAATGGAGAAAAACGTTCATATTTCAACACAGTCCCTGTTTTGGTTTGCTCCAATGTCTCAAAACCTCTCGTTAGGCATGTAAACCGTTTTCAATAATCCTTAACATCATTTTTTTTTTTTCCTTTTTTGCTTTGGTTCTTTTGGAGAAAAAAAAATGAAACCCGTATACTTTGACATGAAAAAAAAGGTAGTGTTTCTTTTTTCCTGATCGAAAAAAGTGCTTTTATAAGTGTAGATGAACATGAAAAAAACTTCCCATGTTAGCAGTGCAAGAATGCTGAAAGGTGAAAACTAAAAATTGATGACCAACTGATTTCACCGTTGAAAGTTGAAAATGCAACTGTTCGGTTTAGACAGAACAGGAATGGGAGTTAAATGAGAGAAAGAGAAGGATTTCCTGTAACTGGGGGGCACCTACCAGTTCAGCCCTTTTGAGTTTCGCGATCATTCAAACGTGTATGTCACTGGGCAAGTCCTAGACTGACATAAATGTACTTGTGCCATAGCTTGCATCATCATTATACAAATTCAATTTAAACCATCCACAACATTGTTGAACATATTTAGCTAGGTAAAAATGATTCTCTATGAGTAATTACACAATGTAGGAAAGAATTTTCTGGCTTAATATACTAACAAAGAGTCATATTTCCTTGCTTAACATATACATGTAAATTTAGAAGAGTTCCATCCATTTACTTACGCGTGTAAAAAACTTTTTTAGGCGCCTCCAAAATGAAATCCAGGTTCCGTCACTGGAAGCTGCAACAGTTTATAAATCTCGGGCACAATGTCTCCATATAGTTTCATTGCCCAAATCCATAAGATTGATGCCCTTAGCTTTCAAGTCTTCCCTGATTTGGTCACTTTTCAAAAATTCACTGTTTTCCCTTGCCTGGGTCCTAAGTTCTATTTGTTGCAACACATCTTCCTCGGTCAAATTTGCTCTCCTCAAAGCCTTAGCTTTCAATTGTTCCAGAACCTGTATACAACACCATATAGGTAGTAAAGACAAATGACAGAATTTATCTTGATTGTTTTAAACTTCCAGTGGAATATTCCTTGAGAGGAGATAAACGGACTACCAATGGCGTAAGACAACTTACCTCTGAATAGGATAAAGATGACAGCAGTCCAAGGGTATCTAGAACCATCTTCACTTCTTTCTCCATTTCAGCAAGGGACAGGAACAACGACTGCTGTTGTTGTTTTGCCTGGAAATGCACACAACATAGGACTCAGCCAAAAAGTAGGAATACACGGAACACCAATGCGTAACTAAGGTGGAAAACTATAGAACCAGATGAAGTTTGCCATGCTGGTGTTTCTTACTTGGAAACTAGTCAACAAGCATCTTGTTACACAAGGTGAAGTGCAATGGTCAGTCAGCATAGGCACAATCTAGATCGTTTTAGACAGCAGGACTCACATATAGATAAGTGCAGGTTGCAGGGAAGGTGTGGTTTTGTGAATGAGATATGATACATTGTGTTTTAGAACAAGGAATAATAAGTACCACATAGGAAATACATTTAAGAAATTCCAGGAAATACCTTCTTGAGCTTGTTCAGTGAACTGTTCATGAGCTTCAAAATTTCCTGAAGAGCACCCTTCAAAAAATCTTGAGTGTGGAGATCATCTGACATTTTAACGTAGAAATCATTCTTTAATTTATTGATGCACTCCTGGGCCTCGAGAGTTATTCGAATATTTTTCCCCTTTGGTACTGATCCCTCGGGATTTTTCTCTAGAAATGAAAATAAGGCCTCTTCACAGTCCAGCAAAGTCTAAAAGACATGACCAACAGTTCAAGTTAGGAATATATTATTACACAGGTATCCACTATACATATCATGTGTGATAGACAGCTACAAGATGAGGCACGGAATAAGGACTTATGCAGCACCTAGCAGATCTAGGGTGGGTTTGGTAATGTTTTTTTTTCTTTTTCCAAAAACACTTTCAAAACCTATATATGTCAATAAATTTTGAAGTTGGTGTTTGGTAAAAAAAAATCAAAGTGCTTTTAATCCAAAGCACTTCTCAAATTCCTCAATTTTTAAAAGCTGGGGAGGGGGAGCTTTTAAAAGCTACAAAAGCATAAGCTTTGGTCCCACCCAAAATTAATGCTTGATTTATCCTTTTTGTCCCTATTTTATTTTATAAATGACAAAAATTACCCTTAAATATATATATACAATCAATTCCTACCACCGACTAGAAATTGTATTAACATATAATTGTTGTATTAATCTTAACCCTCCATCTATTATAAAGTAATAATTTACTTATTTCTTATATTTTATTCTTTAAATATTATTATATTTTATTTTCAAACTATTTTATAACATCCTCAAAAATAAAAATAAAAACAAATATTAAATAATTACTTAATTTTAGTTTGATTTTTTGTTTGAAAATATATATATATATATATATCAAAAATTGGTTAAGTAAAATATTTTTGTTTACCAATCATAATAATAGTAACAACTAGTAAACTTAATAAGTTTATATAATTTTATATTTATATTTAATAGTAAAAAAAATAATTTTTTTAAACCCAATAAAATTGAATAAAACTATTTTCAGAGATATGTCTGTTTTTGTCATTTGCCACAACAATAATGGTTGAATATGATATTTTACCAAACATACTTTGATTGTTTTCTTAATCAGCTTTAACTTTAATTAATATTTTACCAAACGTCTAACTGCTTATTTCTCACAGCACAGCACAGCAACGCACAGCAGAAAAGTGCTTTTATAAAAGCTGCAGCAATACCAAACTAAGCCCTAATCTATCAAATTTTCATAAAATTCATCAGTAAAAGTAGCTATTTACCTGATACAAGTAGAAAACAGTTGCAGACGCAGTTTCTAGCTGATCTAGTGAATAATTGACAGGTGACCGATAGTGCGTACCCATCATGAAATACCTCAATGCTAATGGATGATACAATTCGGTGACCTACAGGGGAGATGAAATGGTTAGAAAACAGTAGAATAAATAAAATTAAAATGACAAAATAATGAGTAATCACTTGCCTCACGAATAGTAAAAAAGTTTCCAAGGGACTTGGACATTTTCTCCTTGTTCACAATGACAAAACCATTATGCATCCAATGTTTAATCTCACAAGTGTTAGGTCGTGCAGCGCAATTCTGAGCAAGTTCATTCTCATATCAGATCCATTCCTCCACCATGAATATCAAAGGAGGAAGTCAGATAACGGTCACTCATGGCACTGCACTCTATGTGCCACCCAGGTCTGCCAGGTCCCCAAGGACTTTCCCAGCTAATCTCTCCCGGCTTTGCAGCCTGCAAGCACAAGCACACAAGGACAATAAGCCACCAAAAAGAGAACAACCATAAGCATGCTAAGCGCACGTTCTCTCACCTTCCATAATGCAAAGTCATTTTCATTTCGTTTTCTTGAAGTTAAACTGTCTTGAGTTCTTCCACCTCCACCAACTAGATTGTCTTCTAATTTTCGCCCAGATAGCCGGCCATAAGCAGGAAATTTGTCAACTGAAAAGTAGACATCTCCATCAGCAGCATAGGCATAATCATTTTGTAAAATCTGCCAGAAAGAACCAGACCAAATTTCAGGTTACATGCCTAAAACCCCTGCATAAAATTAAGGGACGTGAACCATAGGGTAAGGCTTCAATAAAATGCTCCCCCCAGCCCCACCCCCACCCCCACCCACCGGTCTGTCATCCTCATAAAAATTTAAAAGATGAAAAAGTAATGGTAGCATCAGCATACGAGATTTCATTGTTTCTCAAGGTGGTAACAAGATAAGCAGATGGCAAATAGCTTTAAATGAGCAAACAAAACCAAAAAAAAAAAGAAGCAATGAACCATATTTTTAATGTTCACACTGGCGAGCCATTATACAAACAATTCTGAAAGATACAAAATGAAGCATAAGGGGGATTAGAGTACCTCAGCTATCATATTTTTAATTTCGACCATGTTTTCAGAAACACGGGGTTGTTCTGTAGGAAAAAGGACGTTAAGATCACTCATGTCCCTAAGATACTCATCACAGAAGCGTTTACTCAGATCCAATGGTTCCTCCCCTACTTCCTTAGCCTGTTGAATTATCTGCAAAGATACAGACATAAGTCGCATATTAGACTGTATTTTCAGAATGTAAACACGTATGTAACACACTGCATCCGAGACAAAGATATTTTTTTGCTAATCATGTAAAAGTGACTAAGAAGAAGAAAATAGATACTCTAAAAAACATGCTCACCTTGTCATCAACATCAGTGAAGTTGCGTACATATGTAACTTCATAGCCCAAATGTTTTAGGTATCTGCTCAAAAGGCAGCAAAATTAAAACATGATCAAGCATGCACTAATCATCTTTCAATGTAAAATGACATGAATAATTAAATTGCTTTTTCAGTGTGAAATCAACTAAGTATTTAGTTTCAACCCCATAGGGCACCTGGATGCTCCTTTAAGAAGGATATGACACAAGGATAAACCTTATTGCACTATAAAGACCTTATGGCACTGTAAACAAAAACCCCGTTCTCTAAACAAAAATTCCACTATTTGTTCCCGTAATGAGGTGTATCTACTAAATATTCCCACACAGCATTGATTATCACTTTTCCTCAGAACAAACAAAACAAAACCATTTTCTTCACGCCAAAGGGAAAGACAGAGAAAAAAAAGATGAGAATTATACCTATAAAGGACATCAAAAGCAATATATGCACGAGCGTGACCGATATGGCTGAGATCATAAGCTGTAACACCACAAACATACATCCCAACTTTCCCTGGTTCTTTAGGTATGAAAATCTCCTTTTGCTTAGTCATACTATTGTACAACTGAAACTCTCGCATCGCCATTGATGACAATCGTTTCAGATTTCTGCAACACAGAACCGTAATTTTGAAACGGTGATCAATTCCAGACAAACAGTGATTAGGACTACTTCTAGTTATTCTAATAAGTAATAAGAACTCCCGATGTTTGTAATCTTCTAAATATAGAACTCTTAACTATTCCTCCTGTACTGGGAATAGAAATCTACTTCTAGAATTGATACGGACACGCGTGTTGGTTACCCAAAATAAATAAATTTATACTCCCTCCGTTTCTGGAAAAGAGATACTTTCACTTTTTCAATTTGGTCTATTTTTAGGCTAAAATGAAAAAGTGAAAGTATCTCTTTTCCAAAAACAGAGGGAGTATTTTAAAAAAAAAAAAAATTCCCAAAATATAGGAGTTTGACTGTGAATATTCTCTGTGTATATCTATTGGAGTAGTTTATAATAGTAAAGTTAAATATTTTCTTCACTGTGAGAAGATTTACTAGAAGGTATTTTCTTAAGGGTGCTTTACCTCTAGATTTTCTTGTTCTATGTGATGATTCAATGGACAATTGAACTACAGCTACATCTAAGAGACCATGAAGATAAGTAATACTGTAGTAGAATATGAGTACCCCATCTTAGCTCTTCATCGAATATTCTCAGATATTGATCAAGTTGTTGGATAGGCTCATCCACCTGTGGCATGATAATCTACCCATTAGTAAGGAAGATAAATGGACACCTGTTGAGCACAAAATTCCAATTTTTGGACAATAAGAATAGATGGAAGAATGGCGGCATATACTGGATGATCGCTAATCAATGTAACTAATAAACCTTGAGATTCTTCTGACACTGCTGTGCGAGCTAAAGTAGATATTGTAAGGATTCCTAGCCAGATAATGCATGTCTCGAACAAGAAAAGCTCAGTAAAGTATGTCAATTAACCAACTTTCTACAAGTGGAAATCAAATTAGTTTTAGAAATCCCTGTCGAAATTCATGAACCTTTCATGGAACGTTAAACATAGAGAAAATATATCAGATAATAATAGTACATCAGGGAATTCAGGGACAATATCTTAAGGATTATATTAAAAGCTTGGCCAAAATGATACTAGCAAAGTGACATATCAAATATGCTCTAGATGGAGATAGTAGTTAAATCTAATGGCACATTGTTCTAAAGAAGTTATCGCTCAAGACGAGTGAATATATCCCATGTTCTAGTCCCCAATTTTGGAGATAGTAGTTAAGGGTCTTCCATACAGAAAATAAATACTTAGATTGAACCAGGTTACAGAACTCTATAATAGAAACACTTCAATCAACAGTTCAATAGATCTGTTCAAAACTACACCTAGAAAGTAAATAACAATATGTTGGGCTGAATTATTAAGTTTTTCAAAAATATAGTGTAGTATATTCTAACACCATGCATAAATGCAAAGCACACGCAATGTTGGTGTAGAAAAACTGTGTTCTTACCAACTCAAAAGCCTGAATAGCCAGGGAAACCTCTTCATCAGCAACATGCTGCAATGCTTTCGCTGATCAAGGGCTTCATTTGAGAATTTGATGAGTGGAGTATCTGGTGTGATATTAACAGATTTGACACGCCGCTCCATGACATCTATTTCTTGTTCACGGCGCTGTTCATTTTGACGCTGACTTTCTGTTCGTGTTAACAAAAGTACATAGTTAGCCTAAAATGCTCCAAAACATAAGTGTCCACACTCCACAAACAAAAAAGAAAGAAGAAGCTTTGAGCCATTCTGAATGAACATGAACGAATTAGTTAAAGGGTATGGTGTTTAGTCTTTACTGTGGCTGCATATATTGAATTTCAAAGCATGGGTTAAATTTTCAATGTTTACTTGATCCAGTCACCAAAACCACGTACTGATGCAAAAATTCATGCTTGCTTAACCAACATCTAATTAAAAAGAACAAGAGTGTGGCTACCTTGACTGTGGTCCCTGTTCATTTTGGAAGGACATGCTTAACGAGCCTGGGTTATTGCCAATTAGCTATCTTAGTGCAATGGAAGTTTATAGAACACTTAAGAGCCTCAGAAAAAATTCATGCGAAGCTAGAGCCAAATTAGCTCATTTCTTCACCAGATGGAACTAGACTCACTTGTGTATAGCTGTTTATACTTTATAGATTGGGATATCATCATGGTTTTTGTGTTTTTAACAATGGAAATGACATCCTAACCTAAACTCTTCACCATTTCCCAACTAATTACTGAAAAATACAATAGAACAGACACCATATATCTACAATTTCAGCCAAATTGAAGAAGAGTCAAATAATAAATACCGTGTAACCTTCTATCTAAGTCCCGCATCAGTCCATTTTTCTTCTGCAGCATAGTTGGTAATGATTCTAAACCTGGAGAGAAGAAGATGAAGAACCCAAGGTAACATTATTAGCATACAATTAATTAAAATTGAGATTACAGTAAATAAATGGAACCCTAGAAGAAGAACTTGCTATTTTGAAAGTCTTCAATGAAAGACATTGCAATTTTCTTCTTGTTTTGATTTCCCTAAAAAAACAACGAAGTAGTGGGAAATAGAGGAAGAGAGAGATTGATGATTTATTATATGAGCACTTTTCTAGTAACTGGGGGCACCCTTCCTTATTTTTAGGCCCACTTTTCTTACCTGGGCCGTCGTCTGCCTTTGCTTAACCACGGATTAATATTCCTTTTAATTCGCAAAATTTTTCATTAAAGAAATAAATTGTTAAATTTGATTTTTTTTTAAGATCACTGCAACAAAAGTATCAGACTGTTTTGTTTTATACGAGTTTGATAACTATCGTATGATTTGAAAGTCCTTCATCTAATTGGAACTTCCTCGGCGGAAGGAGTACACATACCTTAAACAACAATGGAGGGTTATAAAGCTCATTGAACATTAAATATATTATTCGACTAGGCCGGTTTACAACCACACACTGAGTTTCAACAACATTATTGCTTTCGAAAAATTCATGCATCTTCATTAATCCAAAAATTTTTTTTTTTCTCGATGACATTACTACTCATAAGTGGAAGAAGAAACACATAACATTACTTCAACTCTCCATAAAAACATTTTACTAATATATTAAAAAAGAAATCAAGAAACACACACAGTGTGATCCACATCAATTATTTTTATCATCAAATTTTCCATTGAGAATAAGAAACCTTTTGATGCCTTCACAGTTTCTCGTTTTTGGTTTTCTCCGATGTCTGAAAAGCTATCGTCAAAGAAAAAGCATGTAAATTCATATTCGAGGCTTAATGTGATAGGCTAGTAATTCATTTTATTTTCCAGCTTTGATTTTGTTCGAGTCGAAATGATTCCAAACGATAATAAGGTATGAAAATAAAAGTAGTATATTATAATTCTATATATCAAGTAACAACAAGTGTAGAGGAACATGCAAAAAGCTTTCCATGTTAGCAATGCATGAAAGCTAAAAGGTGAGTTAAAAATTGGTGACCAGCTAGTTGTTCACTGTTGAGAATTCAACAGAACTTGGTTTAGATAAAACAAGAAGGGAACTATTACATGAACACTTTTCTAGTAACAGAAAGCATCCACTCGTGCAGAATCCCTATAAGAAACTCCAACTAAGTAAAATCCCTACCAAGTAAAATGGATAATTTAAAATTTGCAGAATCTGATCCACAGTTGCTTGTGTTCACAATATAAATTCACCATTTGTGAAGGCCTACATATTCAGTCCTCATGAGAAACACCTATCCAGTGATTGTCTCAACTGAGAATGAAATAGAAGATTAGGAGATCCTCATTTCCCTTATATATAATATATATATATATATTATTTTCAAGAACAAAATGATAACATATGGTCCAACGACAAGTAAAACCATATAACACATATTTTTTTGCTTGCCTTGATAAGAAAAAGGGGTTATTTTGTTTTTGGTACTTATAGATTTTGTCTAATTTTAGAGTTTGATCTAACATTTGTCCAACATTGCGTTTGGTACTTGGAAATAATGTTGACCCGAGTTGACTAAGTTAAATTTTGACTTTTAAAAAAATAAAATAAGTTTAATTAATTAACGATGTTAATGGCGTTGTTAGGAGTTTACAGTCCAACTGAAAAAGGTTTTTATGTTCTTCCTCAAATCCAAACTGAAGAACCCTAATTCAAAATTCACCCATCTATTCTTAATTGAATCAGTTTATCAAAACAATTAAACTGAATTAATGTATCTGCAACAATATTTGTATCCACAATTTCTTCAAACTTTCAAAAACAAAAATCACCATCATCAGATTTATACATTATATTCCCCAAATTTATAACCAAAATAAAATCCTAATTTCATCTTCTTATTTTACAATATCCGTTCACACGCAATCCCATCATTCTTAATTATACAACCAATTCTTTTCAGCACTTCAATTTACCTCCTATCATACTCTCATCAACATCAACAATTATGAACAAATGTCATACCCGTATGGCTCTGATTGCAATACAAGGCTTGTTTTGGTGGTTGTCGAGATGGTAAAAATGTTTGATTCTGAATTATCACAACGATAATTAATCGTTACCCATTCTTGTAGTGATCAGGTGCACCATTAATAAAGGAGTAAGGACCGATCATATCAATCTTTGTAACTTACTTCCCTTTGTTGAATGATGCAATTGTAGCCGTCATGTGAGTGGTAAAATCAAACCTCAAGGAAAAAATTATTTTAGTATTCAAAATATTAAGAATCTCTTATTCTAATTTAATTGTTTGATTTTGTTGTTGTGTTGATTCTGAGAAGAAGAAAGATATCAAAGTCTAAAGAAAACGCGAATTGTTTGATTTTGTTGTTGGTGTCTTCTATTTTATGAAGAAGTAGAATAGAGATGAATAAGAAATGTTTTTTATCATGGTCGTTGAAATTTTAGATGGGTGGAGATTTAATATGGCATGTCCATGCGTATGATGGTTGAAGGACTTGGTTTGTCATTATTAGTAAAGTTTAAACTATTTTTGTAATTAAGTATTTAGTTGCCAAAAATTGATACACGTCATCAGTTGACACGGTCAACGCAGGTCAACGTTATTTTTAAATACCAAACGCAAAACTAGACAAATGTTAGACAAAACTCTGAAGTTGGAAAAAATCTAAGTACCAAAAACAAAATAACCCAAGAAAAACAAAAAAATGAGAAAGAAAAACGTGAAATGAAAGTACCTCATCTAGTAAACCTATACGGAAAACAAGCAGCGACGGTCTGGCAAACTATGATGTATATGGTATCCAAGCAGGAAACTACCCAACAAAAATATGGGACCATGCGAACCTAAATTTTATTAACCAAATTATATTAAGCGATTCTAGAGGAGTCACCTTCTCACGTGTAATTGTTAGAGCATAGCTCTGTTGAACCCACCAAGCGTTGGTATGTCAAGTTTAGTTATCATATTTTAGTGAACCAAAACTCATTTAAAGAGTCGCTTGATTATGTACTAGAGTCAACTTCGTATATGTTAGCTTGAAAGTATTAGGATATGAGACATTACAAGTATTGCGAAGACTTGAAGAAGTGAACAAGTAAGGACCTACAATGACAACATCATCCTTCCACTTGAGGTTAGTGATATTTGACTTGAACTGTTTCATTCCCTAACGTATCTTTCAAGTCGTGCATATTGAAAACATAATCACAAGAAGCATGAATGATTACACTATAGTTAGACGTAGTATTAAGGAATACAATACGAACTATAACGCTTATCTTTTGAACTTCGTATATAAGACATCGACATAATCGTTTGAATGCTATTGTGATTATGTATGGGTATATGAGGTGAATATTTCATCCGAGGAAACAATGTTTTACATTAGTTTAAAGGAAGTAAATTCATGAACTTGTTTCGTGAATCGAAAGGGAAATCGCTAGGCTTAGTGGTATTGTAATTCATTGCATATCTTTTGAACTACCAATATGTGTGATTAGTATAACCGCTCATGACTTGTTTATGCTCTTGGTAAAACTATTCACAAGGCCTGACTTTTGTATTGGTATGAATTTTTGATAGACACATTTTTGTGTCTAATTTGATCTCAATACTATATATTGTTGGTACTCGATTTTGTACTAATTATGGTTTTTTGTGTGTTTGTAGGTATTTTTGGGCAATAAACATTTTTGGAAAATTCGGCTCGAAAAGTTGTCTAAAGCACCCAGGAGGACATTTGTTATTCGGACTTTGAATGTTGGATAAGGGGCACCCCAGGACACCCCTTAAGGAAGCTGCTATTCGCACCCCCGCCGCTGATTAGGGGGAGGTCATCTTCACCATTTCAAATCAAGTTTTTGGCGGGAAATTTTATGGTTTCACGGCAGAATTAGGGTTGGATTTTTGGAGATTTTTGAGAGAGATTCAATCGCGGATTTTGGCTTGGATGGACTGTTAGAGCATAACGGGGATGGTATGGTACTTTGGATCAACTAGATTTGACTAAATCGACGAGTGGGAAGAAAACATGATTTTTGGTGGGATTGTTCATCTTCTCCGTGAAGTTACACGGTTGTGATTTGGACGAGTTTCTATTGGACTTTCTCATGGTTTCGGGTTGGTTTAGGCCTGTTTAATTCAAACAGGCTTGGTAAGAGTCTTGGATTCGAAGAAAAAGGAAGCTTCCACGTATTAGACCAAAAACAGGGAAGAGAAATATTTTCTATATTCTGTTAAGAGTTATTTGGGAAATGCGTGAAGATATAGCGTGTTTAACAGATTTCGAAACATGTAAGGAACGTGTTTGGATGGATTTCTTCCATTTGCAAACGCGTGAAGACGATATAGAAGGAAAGAATCACGTGAAAATGGCAGAAAATGATCCCGAGTAAAAAGAAGATCATTCGCATTTATTACAGAGATTGAAGGACTCTAACGAATATAAAACAGGGTTCAGGGGATCAAGAGAGGGGACAGAGAGTTTTGGAGGTTTTGGGGAGACTACAGAGCAAAGAATCGAGAGTTTGAAAACCTGCTGCTGCTGCCATTGAAGAGAGCTCGAAGAACATACGACGCACGAGGAACCGTCGTTCTTCAACAGTGTCAACGACTCGCATATGTGGGTCGTAGTTAGGAGACAGACTTAAAGAAACCGTAACAGCGACAGTTAATAGTTATCATTCTCTGTAACAATTAGGTTTGTAACAAAAATAATTGTTACAAACCCGATTTTTCATTATTTCTCCCTTATTCATCATTTGTAAACCATTTTCGAGCAATGAAATCAACTTTTGAGCGTGTTTCCAACATGATGAGCTAAACCTAATCTCCGGGCGAGGAGGAAGCCATTCTTCCAAAAGTTATGTGGTAAAATTTATTTAAATTTATTTATGCAATTCTTTTATGATTGTTTGCCTTAGAATGAAAATTGAGTAAATGATTTTTATTAATTAGTTGTGTTTTCTCTTGATGAAGTATGCTTAGTTTAGGGCTTTTGATACTTCATGCTTGCGATTAACAATTGATGTTTTGAGAATCTAATTTTGGCAATGATTAGAATCACAATTTCTTTTGATTGGAGTTATATTGTCTAGAATTGCATGATAAACATTAACATTAAATCACATGAATTTTGGTGAATGGTGAAATCCTAAACCCCGGTCTCTCCATAATTTTCACAAAACTTTATATTGAGTTTGTTATATTTTTGCTTTAAAAATTAAGTCTAAAAATCTGCTTTCACAAGTCTCAACGAACCTATTACTACAACATCATTGAAAATATCCATCAATTTTTGGCGCCGCTGCGACGCGGACTTGTCTTTAGGCTAGAGTTTTTAGATTTTTTTTTTTTTTTTTTAGGTTTTTATTTGTTCTTCTTTACGTTTTGGGTTTTTGTCTTTTCCTTACAGAATTTGGAATTGGACGAAAGAAAATTTTGCCAAACCTTTTGGTGAATACTTAAAGACTGGGAGTAAAAGGCAAAGCGAAAGGAGCGAAATAAGAAGATTTTTTTTTTGTTTATAAAAAAGAGAAAAAAAAAAAAAAGAGGCATTTTTTTTTTTTTTATAAAAAGAAAAAAAAAAAGAGGCATTTTTTTTTTTTGTATATATTTTTTTTTTTTTTAGACTTTCTTTTTCTCTTGCACTTTTACTTTTTGGACTTTTGACTTGGACATTTGGACATTCTTTTATTTTTAAACCCTACGGAAGGGTAGTATTAAATATAAACTGTGTGCGAGAGAAGGACGGTGATTACGATATCACCTCGGCCCCTCGGGTTCGTACATGACATAGGAGTCGTGGCCCGAGTCGACCACGGCGGTTCATCACCCGTGCAGTACGGGAGGTAAGTTTGTCGAAACACTCGCGAATCCCCTGTCGCCGAGTTCTTGTATTCCTTCGTTTGCATATATGTCGAGGACTTGAAAACTAATTTGTTTTAATTTCCTAGTAAAGGGCAAGGACTGGCCATATAAGATAAGGTTTGGATTTCATCACCGTTCTCTTCTTGCCCGCCTTAGGAAAACGATACTTAACACGAACCTAAGCTTTAAATTTTGGAATAGAACGAGACCTATAGGGTAACGAGCTTAGTAGGAAAGTCGCTCGAAAAATATTGGTTACTCTTTTAAGCCTACTTCGAAGTTCATGATGGTTTCTGTGAGTTGAATGCGTGACTGCGCCGCCTTGTAATGCGGTGAGGCCTTGGGTATCAAAGCTCCACGTAGCTTCCCTCGCCTTGATTCAACTTACTTTGACTCGGATTGATCCGAGAGGGGTTTGCTTAAATTGTAACGAACTCCCTTTCGAACGTTTAGAAGCTGGTCTAGAAAACAATCTAAGTGGAGCCATCATGCTTTTTGTTTGCTAGATATCATTAGGTTTGTTGTGGTGGAGTCGACCTTGTTTGTGTTTGCATAGAACCTCCCTTCCTTTTAGGATTTTTTATTTTTATTTTTATTTTTCTTTTTCTAGTGTATGCCCGAGGTCATTAGAGAACGGGCTTGGAAAAGAAACACTCTAGGTCGTTTGATTAGTGACAAACCTAGTAGTTCTTCTTGTGAAGGCGAGGAACTCGAAGACTCTTCTTTTGAGAGCCCGTTTTTGGAAACTTGATTTTGAGAATTTGTCTCTTTGTGAGGAAAGTACCCCTAGTACTTCATTTGTGCGCCGATGGCTACTTTGAAAGATTACATGTTCCCAACTAGGACCAACCGAGCTTCGTGTATTAAATTGCCGCCAATACGGCTAATTTCGAGATAAAACCTAGTCTTCTTGGATGATCCCTATATTCTTAGGAAAAGATGATGAGAACCCTTATTTTCATATTAGGGACTTTGAGGAAATTTGCGGGACGGTTAGAATAAAAGACCTTGCGATGAAGTCTTGAAACTTAAGATGTTTCCCTTTTCCTTGAGAGATAAATCCAAGACTGGTGAACAACCTACCATCTGGATCCATTGAAACATGGCAGGAAATGATTGCAGCTTTCTATATGAAATTCTACCCTAAGCATAAAGCTGCAGTGTTAGGCGAGAAAATTAGTGCTAGTGTGCAACAAGAGGGAGAGTCTCTTTATAGGTTTTTAGAGAGATTCAATGATCTCCTATCCAGTGTCCTCACCATGGATTTGATAAGATGAAACTCGTAGAGATTATTTATGATGGTTTAGACTATTCGACCAAAGCCATGGTCGAGTCTATGTCTTGTTGGTGAGTTCACTAGTAAAAGTCTTTGAGGATGCCTTTACCTTCTTAGGAGTTGTTCTTTGAGAAATCCCAACAATAGGAGTCTTGTGTTGAACCCCCTAAAAGACTCTTGGTCAATAGAAGTGGCACCAATGTGGTAGATACAAGCTTCGAGTCGGATGCTAAGTTTCTTTGCTTTGTCTAGAAGGTTAGAAGCTTTGGAAATGGGTCGGTCTAAAAATAGGTCCCTTGTTGAACCTAATAGAGCCTCTCAAGTCTCTAGTTGTGGAATAGAGCCAGATAACTCATTTTGGGAAGGTTATGTTAGTGAAGAACAAGCTCATGCTGTCTATAACAACGCTAGGTTTGAGAACCGTCGAAGTCGACCCCTACTCGAGACCTACAACCCCTGGTTGGAGAAACCATCCTAATTTTCTTGGTCTAAGGGCCAGAATCAAGGACAGTCTAGTAATTCTCAGCCTCCCCCAGGTTTTTGTTATACTCAGAACCCTTCAGGTCAAACCCAGTTTCAGAACACTTCTGAGAAAAAGATCTCTACCCTAGAAGAAGCTCTTACTATGTTATCAGCCAACCACCTTAGCTTTCAACAAGAAACCAGGCAGAACCATAAGGATAGTTCCCAGGACTCTTGCTAAATTAGAACTTCAAGTCGGCCAAATAGCTAAGTATTTAAGTGAGAGAGAAGAAGGTAAGTTTCCTAGTCAATCTCAACCCAATCCTAGGGGGTCCATCAAATATACGTAGTTGGTGAGGAATCATCAAACCATGTAAACTCGATAAAAACCCTTAGGAGCGGTAAAACGGTAGACAATAAGGTATCCATGCCTAGTGGACATACTATAGTTCCACCTTCTACGTCCCAAGAGGAACACACAGGCGAGGAAGCCGAAACAATCCCTAAGGAGTCCCAAGAAATTCTGTTAGGACTACCTTTGTGCCTAGAGCCCCATATCCGCAGGTTGTTATCCCCAACAAAGAAGGAGTCGACATTCAACGAGATAATGGAAACATTTAAGCGGTGAACATCAATATTCCGTTATTAGAAGCAATTAGGCGGATGCCCCTTATGCCAAGTTCCTTAAAGATCTTTGTACACGAAAAACGTAAGCTTAATGTCCAAAAGAAAGCCTTTTTAGTTTGGTAAAGTAAGTTCCATTCTTCGAACCAAACACCTCCTAAGTATAAGGACCCTGGATGCCCCACCATATCTTGTGCGATTGGTAATCACATGGTCGATAAAGCTTTACTTGACTTAGGAGCTAGTGTTAACTTACTCCCGTATCATGTATACTGATAGACGCATTTATGTGTCTATTTTAGTCTCAATTCTCTGTAATGTTAGTACCCGATTTTGCACTTATTTTGGTATTTTATGTCTTTGTAGGTGTTTTTGGAGAAATAAGCTTTTGCGGCGAAATTGGCTCGAAAAGTGGTTTTTGCGCTCGTGGGAGAAAATTACTATACGGACCCCCATTTTGGATAAGGGGTAACCTAATTACTAAGGGGCATCCCCAAAGGGCATCTGCTAAAGGCACCCTTACTCTGGTTAAGGTGCAACCCATCTTCTCCAATTTGAAACTCAAATTTGGCGGGAAAACAAGTTCACTCACTGGCAGAATTTAGGGTTGGGATTTGGACGTGTTTTAAGCTGATTTAATCGTTGAAACTTCTTGGGAAGACTCTAATGGGCTAGACAGGAATGGTATGGGTGCTGAATCCGCTCCAATTTGGCTAGATAATCCAGCAATCAATGAACTCAGGGCTGATATTTTCCCGTGAAAATATTCTCGGAACTTCTATTTTGGGAAGAATTCATGGGACAGCACGAGTCTACAACGTTTTAATCTAAATAGAGAACGTGTTTCAGTAAGTTTGGAGTGTGTAAACAACACATAGCAGCGTGAGGAATTAAACCTGGGAAGAAAATATTATCGGAATATTTTCTTTCAATGCCGACTAAAGAGAATTATTCTGGAGTTATTGGCGAGATTTTGTGATGCTGTTGGGTATAAAAATGGAGCTTTGGAATCATGTAAGAGGATGGAGAGATTGGGAGAAGAAAAGAGCAATAAAAAATCGAGTTACACAATTCTGCTGCTGCTGCTGTGAAGGAAGAACACGAAGAACATCAACGCACAAGGAACCGTCGTGTTCTACAGTGACAACGACACTTCTATGTGGGTCGCAATACGGAGGCAGACTTAAAGGCAGTAACGGTTTTAACCTTCTTTGTAACAGTTTTTGCAACACTTATAATCGTTGCAAACACTTGATTTTCATTATTTTCTCCATTTCATCATTTGTACACCATTTTTGAGCAATGAAATCAACTTTTGAGCGTGTTTCCAACATGATGAGTTAAACCTAATCTTCGGGGCGAGGGAGGAAGCCATTCTTCCAAAAATTATGTGGTAAAATTTATTTATGCAATTCTTTTATGATTATTTGCACTTAGAATGAAAATTGAGTAAATGATTTTTATTAATTAGTTGTGTTTTCTCTTGATGAAGTATGCTTAGTTTAGGACTTTTGATACTTCATGCTTGCGATTAACAATTAATGTTCGAAAATCTAATTTAGGCAATGATTAGAATCACGATTTCTTTTGATTGGACTTATATTGTCTAGAATTGCATGATAAACTTTAACATTAAATCACATGAATTTTGGTGAATGGTGAAATCCTAAACCCGGTCTCTCCATAATTTTCACAAAACTTTATATTGAGTTTGTTATATTTTTGCTTTAAAAATTAAGTCTAAAAATCTGCTTTCACAAGTCTCAACGAACCTATTACTACAACATCATTGAAAATATCCATCAATTTTTGGCGCCGCTGCGACGCGGACTTGTCTTTAGGCTAGAGTTTTTAGATTTTTTTTTTTTTTTTTTTTTTTAGGTTTTTATTTGTTTTTATTTGTTCTTCTTTACGTTTTTGGGTTTTTGTCTTTTCCTTACAGAATTTGGAATTCGGAGCGAAAGAAAATTTTGCCAAACCTTTTGGTGAATACTTAAAGACTGGGAGTAAAAGGCAAAGCGAAAGGAGCGAAATAAGAAGATTTTTTTTTTTGTTTATAAAAAAGAGAGAAAAAAAAAAAAAAGAGGCATTTTTATTTATTTTTGTATATTTTTATTTTTATTTTTTTAGACTTTCTTTTTCTCTTGCACTTTTACTTTTTGGACTTTGGACTTGGACATTTGGACATTCTTTTATTTTTAAACCCTACGAAAGGGTAGTATTAAATATAAAGCGTGTGCAGAGAAGGACGGTGATTACGATATCACCTCGGCCCCTCGGGTTCGTACATGACATAGGAGTCGTGGCCCGAGTCGACTACAACGGTTCATCCCCCGTCTGGAACGGGAGGTAAGTTTGTCGAAACACTCGCGAATCCCCTGTTAGCGAGTTACTGTATTCCTTCGTTTGCATATATGTCGAGGACTTGAAAACGTTGCTTTAATTTCTAGTAAAGGGCAAGGCCGACCATACAAGATAAGGGTTCGGATTTCATCACCGTTCTCTTCTTGCCCGCCTTAGGAAAACGATACTTAACACGAACCTAAGCTTTAAAATTTGGAATAGAACGAGACCGATAGGGTAACGAGCTTAGTAGGAAAGTCGCTCGTAAAATATTGGTTACTCTTTTAAGCCTACTTCGAAGTTCATGATGGTTTCGTGAGTTGAATGCGTGACTCGCGCCGCCTTGTAATGCGGTGAGGCCTTGGGTATCAAAGCTCCACGTAGCTTCCCTCGCCTTGATTCAACTTACTTTGACTCGGATTGATCGAGAGGGGTTTGCTTAAATTTTAACGAATTCCCTTTCGAACGTTTAGAAGGTTTGGTCTAGAAAACAATCTAAGTGGAGCCATCATGCTTTTTGTTTGCTAGATATCATTAGGTTTGTTGTGGTGGAGTCAGCCTTGTTTGTGTTTGCATAGAACCTCCCTTCCTTTTAGGATTTTTTATTTTTATTTTTATTTTTATTTTTCTAGTGTATGCCCGAGGTCATTAGAGAACGGGCTTGGAAAAGAAACACTCTAGGTCGTTTGATTAGTGACAAACCTAGTAGTTCTTCTTGTGAAGGCGAGGAACTCGAAGACTCTTCTTTTGAGAGCCCCGTTTTTGGAAACTTCAGTTTTGAGAATTTGTCTCTTTGTGAGGAAAGTACCCCTAGTACTTCAATTTGTGCAACGATGGCTACTTTGAAAGATTACATGTTCCCAACTAGGACCAACCGAGCTTCGTGTATTAAATTGCCAGCCAATACGGCTAATTTCGAGATAAAACCTAGTCTTCTTCAGATGATCCCTATATTCTTAGGAAAAGATGATGAGAACCCTTATTTTCATATTAGGGACTTTGAGGAAATTTGCGGGACAGTTAGAATAAAAGACCTTGCGATGAAGTCTTGAAACTTAAGATGTTTCCCTTTTCCTTGAGAGATAAATCCAAGACTGGTGAACAACCTACCATCTGGATCCATTGAAACATGGCAGGAAATGATTGCGGCTTTCTATATGAAATTCTACCCTAAGCATAAACTGCATTTGTTAGGCGAAAATTAGTGCTAGTGTGCAACAAGAGGGAGAGTCTCTTTATAGGTTTTTAGAGAGATTCAATGATCTCCTATCCCAGTGTCCTCACCATGGATTTGATAAGATGAAACTCGTAGAGATTATTTATGATGGTTTAGACTATTCGACCAAAGCCATGGTCGAGTCTATGTGCGTTGGTGAGTTCACTAGTAAAAGTCCTGAGGATGCCTTTACCTTCTTAGGAGTTGTTCTTTGAGAAATCCCAACAATGGGAGTCTTGTGTTGAACCCCTAAAAGACTCTTGGTCAATAGAAGTGGCACCAATGTGGTAGATACAAGATTCGAGTCGGATGCTAAGTTTGTTGCTTTGTCTAGAAGGTTAGAAGCTTTGGAAATGGGTCGGGTCTAAAAATAGGTCCCTTGTTGAACCTAATAGAGCCTCTCAAGTCGCCCGATAACTCATTTTGGGAAGGTCATGTTAGTGAAGAACAAGCTCATGCTGTCTATAACAACGCTAGGTTTGAGAACCGTCAGAAGTCTGACCCCTACTCAGAGACCTACAACCCTGGTTGGAGAAACTATCCTAATTTTTCTTGGTCTAAGGGCCAGAATCAAGGACAGTCTAGTAATTCTCAGCCTCCCCAGGTTTTGGTTATACTCAGAACCCTTCGGGTCAAACCCAGGTTTGAACACTTCGAGAAAAAGATCTCTACTCTAGAAGAAGCTCTTACTATGTTATCACCAACCACCTTAGCTTTCAACAAGAAACCAGCAGGAACCATAAGGATAATTCCCAGGACTCTTGCTAAATTAGAACTTCAAGTCGGCCAAATAGCTAAGTATTTAAGTGAGAGAGAAGAAGGTAAGTTTCTAGTCAATCTCAACCCAATCCTAGGGGGTCCATCAAATATCTGTAGTTGGTGAGGAATCATCAAACCATGTAAACTCGATCAAAACCCTTAGGAGCGGTAAAACGGTAGACAATAAGGTAGCCATGCCTAGTGGACATACTATAGTTCCACCTTCTACGTCCCAAGAGGAACCCGTAGCTGAGGAAACTGAAACAATCCCTAAGGAGTCCCAAGAAATTCCTGATAGGACTACCTTTGTACCTAGAGCCCCATATCATGATTGTTAGCACCAACAAAGAAGGAGTCGACTTTCAATGAGATAATGGAAACATTTAAGCAGGTGAACATTAACATTCCTTTGTTAGAAGCAATTAGGCAGATGCCTGCTTATGCCAAGTTCCTTAAAGATCTTTGTACACGAAAGCGTAAGCTTAATGTCCAAAAGAAAGCCTTTTAGCTGGTCAAGTAAGTTCCATTCTTCTGAACCAAACACCCCCTAAGTATAAGGACCCTGGATGCCCCACCATTTCTTGTGCGATTGGTAATCACATGGTCGACAAAGCTTTACTTGACTTAGGAGCTAGTGTTAACTTACTCCCGTATCATGTATACACCCAGCTGGGTCTTGGTAAGTTGAAATCGACCAAAATGACACTTGATTAGGCGATAGGTCTGTCCAAAGTTCCTCGTGGTGTCATAGAGGATGTTCGATTGAGGTTGATAAGTTTATTTATCAAAGTGGATTTCGTTGTTCTAGACACCCAACTCGTTCGGGACCCAAGTGCTCAAATCCCGGTGATTCTAGGTCGCCCATTTTTAGCCACGGCCTAATCATGTCATCAATGTAGGATGGGCTTATGAACATATCCTTTGGTAATATGACCACTGAACTAAATGTATTTAATGTTACTAGACAACCTTCTGAGATAGATGATTTAGAAGTGGTGAACATGATTAGCACTCTAGTTCCCGATCCTTTAGCCTGCACTATGTTTGATAATCCATTATTTGATGAACCTTTCGGTGCCTCGGAGGAGGTAACCAATACGAACACCTTAGTTGATGAGCCTATATTAGAGATTTTCTTTGATAATCCCTTATATGATGATGTTGTTCGTTTAGATGACCGAGTCTCCCAAAGAAGCTAGTTATTGTCTTGACTTTATGGACCCTAGAATCCATCCCATAGATTTTGGTCTATCTCGAGGATTTTGTTCACCCTAAGTTTGGGGGTAATGATGACTCTAGTGATCGTCTTGTATCCCTAATTGAAGTCCCTAACTTGGGACTCGAGCTTTGTGCGTACGAGATATTACCCGAGTCTATTCGGACTCGGCAACCCGATCCTCCCGAGCATCTGTCCGGAGGTAACCCAGTATTAGAGACCCGTTTTTCGGATGAATCTATTTATCAAGATACACATATGAAGCTCAATTATGCTACCCGGATGAACCTAGTTGTCTTGGCGAAACCTTAGATGAGGATGTGCTCCTTCTATTCATTTATCCGAACCGGTGCGGTTATGCGATATTGGTGTTAGCTCTATTTGGTCTTATGGACCCCAACTATTTCGGCTATTGGTGTATGACTTTGGAAGGTGAAGATCCTTTTTGAGGTATTTGATGTCTGGTGAAGACTTTAAACTTAGCACTCCTTGGGAGGTATCCCTTGCTCATGCAACACGGTAATATTCTTCCTCATTTCCCTCTGGTGGTAACGGTTTCTCCTTGTTCATGTTTTTAATTTTATCTTTAGAACATTGAGGACAATATTAGATTTAAGTTTGGGGGTATGGGAGAAACTTTTTAGTTGCAATAAATAAAACTCTAGAGCCTAGAAATTTATGCTTATCAAGGATGGCACTAACCAATCTAAGTGGATGGAAGCATTTTGGTTGTAGGAGTTGAGGAACCAATCGATTAGATGGAAACATCTAAAGAGTCTATTCATAAAAGCACGAGCTCGGGTGTTAGAAATAACATGATAGTTTCACCATATCTCGTCGAGTCCTCTTCACTTTTGTTTTTATTTTGTTCTTAAACTATGTTTCTCTAAGTGATTAGGTGGGGCCCACGAATCAAGTTGTTACCGATGCTAAGGTGAATTAGAGTGATTGAGATAAAAAAAAAAAAAAAAAAAAAAAAAAAATTGAATTGAGACCAGACCATCGACCAATAGGAATAAATTCAATAAAGTCGACCACTTTGGAACCCTTGTATATGCCAGTTGTGTTGACTTAGAGTTAGGATTATCGACCACTTTGGTTCCCTTGTATATGCCAGTGTGTTGATATTAGTCAGACTAGTATCTCAGTCCAATAGGATAGGTTCATTTTGGCGGAGGCCTTCAGACAGATATGGGAAACACTTTTCACTTAGTAAACATCAAAACCATCTATGTTTTTCTTATATCCATCTTCTTGATCTATCCATGTGATTAGTTTTGACTCCGAGTATTGATGTCCATAGTGCGACTATCTGAGTAGAGCTCCGTGACTTATATATGAATTTTAGTATGCTTGAGTGCAAACTCGTGTACAACAATTGGAATTTCGCATCAGGGTACTTCCTCCTGTAGTCAATAAGTATGCCAACCAAGGAGATTCTTTAGTGCCTTCAAGGTTCTGCGTAAATAGCTAAGGTCCGGAGTAAAGGTTTTGTGGGTACACCTGCGGTAAACCCTCCCGAGACTATAACTCGGCCACTAGGGCCACCTAGGGGTTTAAAGGCTTATTGCATACGCTAAATGCAATCGACGATGCTCGCGATAAAGTGAGTTAGGATTTTATTTTGTAGATTTGATTTGCTCGGGACTAGCAAATAATAAGTTTGGGGGTATTTGATAGACGCATTTATGTGTCTATTTTAGTCTCAATTTATGTAATGTTAGTACCCGATTTTGCACTTATTTTGGTATTTTATGTCTTTGTAGGTGTTTTTGGAGAAATAAGCTTTTGCGGCGAAATTGGCTCGAAAAGTGGTTTTTGCGCTCGTGGGAGAAAATTACTATACGGACCCCCATTTTGGATAAGGGGTAAACTAATTACTAAGGGGCATTCCCAAAGGGCATCTGCTAAAGGCACCCTTACTCTGGTTAAGGGGCAACCCATCTTCTCCAATTTGAAACTCAAATTTGGCGGGAAAACAAGTTCACTCACTGGCAGAATTTAGGGTTGGGATTTGGACGTGTTTTAAGCTGATTTAATCGTTGAAACTTCTTGGGAAGACTCTAATGGGCTAGACAGGAATGGTATGGGTGCTGAATCCGCTCCAATTTGGCTAGATAATCCAGCAATCAATGAACTCAGGGCTGATATTTTCCCGTGAAAATATTCTCGGAACTTCTATTTTGGGAAGAATTCATGGGACAAAGACGAGTCTACAACGTTTTAATCTAAATAGAGAACGTGTTTCAGTAAGTTTGGAGTGTGTAAACAACACATAGCAGCGTGAGGAATTAAACCTGGGAAGAAAATATTATCGGAATATTTTCTTTCAATGCCGACTAAAGAGAATTATTCTGGAGTTATTGGCGAGATTTTGTGATGCTGTTGGGTATAAAAATGGAGCTTCGGAATCATGTAAGAGGATGGAGAGATTGGGAGAAGAAAAGAGCAATAAAAAATCGAGTTACACAATTCTGCTGCTGCTGCTGTGAAGGAAGAACACGAAGAACATCAACGCACAGGGAACCGTCGTTGTTCTACAGTGACAACGACACTTCTTTGTGGGTAAATAATACGGAGGCGAGACTTAAAGGCAGTAACGGTTTTAACCTTCTTTGTAACAGTGTTTGCAACACTTATAATCGTTGCAAACACTTGATTTTCATTATTTTCTCCATTTCATCATTTGTACACCATTTTTGAGCAATGAAATCAACTTTTGAGCGTGTTTCCAACATGATGAGCTAAACCTAATCTTCGGGGCGAGGGAGGAAGCCATTCTTCCAAAAATTATGTGGTAAAATTTATTTATGCAATTCTTTTATGATTATTTGCACCGAATGAAAATTGAGTAAATGATTTTTATTAATTAGTTGTGTTTTCTCTTGATGAAGTATGCTTAGTTTAGGACTTTTGATACTTCATGCTTGCGATTAACAATTAATGTTCTGAAAATCTAATTTAGGCAATGATTAGAATCACAGTTTCTTTTGATTGGACTTATATTGTCTAGAATTGCATGATAAACTTTAACATTAAATCACATGAATTTTGGTAAATGGTGAAATCCTAAACCCCGGTCTCTCCATAATTTTCACAAAACTTTATATTGAGTTTGTTATATTTTCGCTTTAAAAATTAAGTCTAAAAATCTGCTTTCACAAGTCTCAACGAACCTATTACTACAACATCATTGAAAATAACCATCATATACACCCAGCTAGGACTTGGTAAGTTGAAATCGACCAAAATGACACTTGATTATTTGATAGGTCTGTCAAAGTTCCTCGTGGTGTCATTGAGGATGTTCGATTGAGGTTGATAGGTTCATATATCCGTGGATTTTGTTGTTCTAGATACCCAACCTGTTCGGGACCCAAGTGCTCAAATACAGAGGTGATTTTAGGTCGCCTATTCTTAGCCACATCTAATGCCGTCATCAATTGTAGAACCGGACTTATGAACATATCTTTTGGTAATATGACTACTGATCTAAATGTCTTTAATGTCATTACGTCTTCTGAGATAGATAATTTAGAAGTGGTGAACATGATTAGCACTCTAGTTCCTGATCCTTTAGCCTGCACTATGTTTGATAATCCATTATTTGATGAATCTTTCAGTACCTCGGAGGAGGTAACCATGACGAACACCTTAGTTGATGAGCCTATATTAGAGATTTTCTTTGATAATCCCTTATATGATGATGTTGTTCGTTTAGATGACCAGTCTCCCAAAGAAGCTAGTTATTGTGCTAACTTTATGGACCCTAGAATCCATCCCATAGATTTTGGTCTATCTGAGGATTTTTTTCACCCTAAGTTTGGGGGTAATGATGACTCTAGTGATCGTCTTGTATCCCTAATTGAAGTCCCTAACTTGGGACTCGAGCTTTGTGCGTCTGAGATATTACTCGAGTCTATTCAGACTCAGCAACCCGATCCTCCTGATACTGTCCAGGAGGTAACCCAGGTATTAGAGACCCGTTTTCGGATGAATCTATTTATCAAGATACACATATGAAGCTCAATTATGCTACCCAGATGAACCTAGTTGTCTTGGTGAAACCTTAGATGAGGATGTGCTCCTTCTATTCATTTATCCGAACCGGTGCGGTTGTCCGATATTGGTGTTAGCTCTATTTGGTCTTATGGACCCACAACTATTTCGGCTATTGGTGTATGACTTTGGAAGGTGAAGATCCTTTTTGAGGTATTTGATAAACGGCTGAAGACTTTAAATTTAGCACTCCTTGGGAGGTATCCCTTGCTCATGCAACACGGTAATATTTTTCCTCATTTCCCTCTGGTGGTAACGGTTTCTCCTTGTTCATGTTTTTAATTTCATCTTTAGAACATTGAGGACAATGTTAGATTTAAGTTTGGGGGTATGGGAGAAACTTTTAGTTGCAATAAATAAAACTCCGAGCCTAGAAATTTATGTTTATTAAGGTCGGCACTAACCAATCTAAGTGGATGGAAACATCTTGGTTGTAGGAGTTGAGGAACCAATATGATTAGATGGCAACATCTAAAGAGTCTATTCATAAAAGCACAGAGCTCAGGTGTTAGAAATAACATGATAGTTTCACCATATCTCGTCGAGTCCTTTTCACTTCTGTTTTTATTTTGTTTTTAAACTATGTTTCTCTAAGTGATTAGGTGGGGCCCACGAATCAAGTTGTTACCAATGCTAGGGTGGAATAGAGTGATTGAGATACCGAAAAAAAAAAAAAAAATAAAAAAAAAATAAATAAATAAAAATTGAGACCAGACCATCAGACCAACCGGAATAAATTCAATAAAGTCGACCACTGGAACCCTTGTATATGCCAGTTGTGTTGACCTAGAGTTAGGATTATCGACCACTTTGGTTCCCTTGTATATGCCAGTGTGTTGATATTAGTCGAACTAGTATCTCATTCCATTAGGATAGGTTCATTTTGGCGGAGGCCTTGGACGAATATGGGAAACACCATTCACTTAGTAAACATCGAAACCATCTATGTTTTTCTCTATATCCATCTTCTTGATCTATCCATGTGATTAGTTTTGACTAGGGTATTGATGTCCATAGTGCGACTATCCGAGTAGAGCTCTGTGACTTATATATGAATTTTAGTATGCTTGAGTGCAAACTCGTGTACAAACAATTGGAATTTCGCATCGTGGTACTTCTTCCTGTAGTCAATAAGTATGCCAACCAAGGAGATTCTTTAGTGCCTTCCAAGGTTCTGCGTAGATAGCTAGGGTCTGGAGTAAAGGTTTTGTGGGTACACCTCTGGTAAACCCTCTGGAGACAACACTCCGCCACTAGGGCCACCTAGGGGTTCAAATGAATTTTATTTTCTGGAATAAATTTGCTCGAGGACTAGCAAATAATAGGTTTGGGGGTATTTGATAGACACATTTTTGTGTCTAATTTGATCTCAATACTATATATTGTTGGTACTCGATTTTGTACTAATTATGGTTTTTTGTGTGTTTGTAGGTATTTTTGGGCAATAAACATTTTTGGAAAATTCGGCTCGAAAAGTTGTCTAAAGCACCCCGGAGGACATTTGTTATTCGGACTTTGAATGTTGGATAAGGGGCACCCCAGGACACTCCTTAAGGAAGCTGCTATTCGCACCCCCATCACTGATTAGGGGGAGGTCATCTTCACCATTTCAAATCAAGTTTTTGGCGGGAAATTCTATTGTTTCACGGCAGAATTAGGGTTGGATTTTTGGAGATTTTTGAGAGAGATTCAATCGCGGATTTTGGCTTGGATGGACCTGTTAGAGCATAACAGGGATGGTATGGTACTTTGGATCAACTAGATTTGACTAAATCGACGAGTGGGAAGAAAACATGATTTTTGGTCGGGATTGTTCATCTTCTCCGGCGAAGTTACCTGGTTGTGATTTGGACGAGTTTCCATTGGACTTTCTCATGGTTTCGGGTTGGTTTAGGCCTGTTTAATTCAAACAGGCTTGGTAAGAGTCTTGGATTCGAAGAAAAAGGAAGCTTCCACGTATTAGACCAAAAACAGGGAAGAGAAATATTTTCTATATTCTGTTAAGAGTTATTTGGGAAATGCGTGAAGATATAGCGTGTTTAACAGATTCTGAAACATGTAAGGAACGTGTTTGGATGGATTTCTTCCACTGCAAACGCGTGAAGACGATATAGAAGGAAAGAATCACGTGAAAATGGCAGAAAATGATCCCGAGTAAAAAGAAGATCATTCGCATTTATTACAGAGATTGAAGGACTCTAACGAATATAAAACAGGGTTCAGGGGATCAAGAGAGGGGACAGAGAGTTTTGGAGGTTTTGGGGAAACCGTAACAGCGACAGTTAATAGTTATCATTCTCTGTAACAATTAGGTTTGTAACAAAAATAATTGTTACAAACCCGATTTTTCATTATTTCTCCCTTATTCATCATTTGTAAACCATTTTCGAGCAATGAAATCAACTTTTGAGCGTGTTTCCAACATGATGAGCTAAACCTAATCTCCGGGCGAGGAGGAAGCCATTCTTCCAAAAGTTATGTGGTAAAATTTATTTAAATTTATTTATGCAATTCTTTTATGATTGTTTGCACCGAATGAAAATTGAGTAAATGATTTTTATTAATTAGTTGTGTTTTCTCTTGATGAAGTATGCTTAGTTTAGGGCTTTTGATACTTCATGCTTGCGATTAACAATTGATGTTTTGAGAATCTAATTTTGGCAATGATTAGAATCACAATTTCTTTTGATTGGAGTTATATTGTCTAGAATTGCATGATAAACATTAACATTAAATCACATGAATTTTGGTGAATGGTGAAATCCTAAACCCCGGTCTCTCCATAATTTTCACAAAACTTTATATTGAGTTTGTTATATTTTTGCTTTAAATATTAAGTCTAAAAATCTGCTTTCACAAGTCTCAACGAACCTATTACTACAACATCATTGAAAATATCCATCAATTTTATTAGTGAAACCGATCTTAAGTAATCACCTGAGATGGTATGATCGATTTAGTGTTATTGGTATGACCAACTCTAGGCAAAGGGGAACCGATCCTATGAAGAGGTGCAACCGATCACAAGAGGGGAATCGATCCTTGTAAGAGGTGCAACACGTTTTTAGTATATGGGGGAACCGATCCTATGAACATGTGCAATAAGTTTTTAGTAAAAGGGGAACATATCCTATGGACATGTGCAGCAAATACAAGTATTTACCATAAGTATGTGGGGAACCGATCCTAGTACCTAGTCAACCGAATTTTTGGAAAGCTAGTGTGACTATGCACAATACTCACATGAAGGTAAAACCGAAACTTGTTTTGGTAGAACCGTGAAACCCATGATTTGTGATTGAGTGTTGTTAATCAATCACATAGTTCTTGAAAGTCAGATGAACCAATTCTAAACTCGTTTGGAAGTGTGGCAAATCGGTTTCAAGATTGTAAGTATGAAAGAGGACTTACAAAGTAAAGATGTCGACATACTTTGAACATGTGCAGTAACGCTTATCTTTTATTGTTCAAAGATATTCCTTAATAGCTAAAGGAAAATCCCGGATCGAAAAATAAGTTGAGAATCTTTTAATTAAGGTTTTAAATTTATTTTTGGAAAATCAAAATTGGTAATGTGCATTTACTAATTGGAGATTTTCTAAGAGATTTTCGGTCAATGTTTGGACAAAGTATTTCCGGGAATTATGGAAACCGAAACGGAATATATTGCATATCTTGAGAATATTTTCGGTTTTGGAAATTCCTTGGTGTCCAAACTTCCTTGGTCTATAAATACCAAAGTTTGCATTTCTAGCAAACTAATCCTCAGAGCCGGCAAAACTACCTAGTTGTGTTGTTACTGGTGGGGCCGCCTATTCGGAGAGGAAAGTAACCTAATTAGGCGAAATCTCTTACGGCCTCTCAGTTTAAAGACTTCTTTGTGATTGAGAAGCTCTATTAGTACCGTTGGTGGGAAACTAGATAATTGCGGTTTATTATTAGTTTTCGATTGATTTGATTGACTAACGGTTGTTGAACTTTGATTGCACCTAGTTTGTTTATGCTTGAGAATCTTCTCTTCTGATATAAGATTCACTCAAACTAGATCGAAGTTTCGACGGGGATCTTTAGACTGTTTGTATATCTAAAGACGTATTGTGATAATCCATTGTTAACAGACTCCGTTCTGTGCGTGATTGATAATAAGAGATTCAAGTTGATTGTGTGAAGGTATTTATTGAAGATCAAAGAAGATTTGAAGACAAAGAAGACTTTGAAGATTCCTGATTTGGGTTCATAATCTTTGGTGTGCATAATACTTGTTTCGGTTAAAAAGGATCCAACTATAATCATTTTATCCTTGTGGTAGATTGGATTGATTATTTGAGTAGATCGGAATCAATAAGTTTCTTTGTGATTAAAAGTATTGATTGCAAAATCTAGACGATTACTTCGGTAATTGTTAGTAGATAGATCTAAGGACCTGACAAAGGAGTTTATTGAGATAAATGGAAGAGTCTTTTGTCGAACTCACATCACTTGGTTAAAAAGAGTTTCTACCAAACAAATTTGTTGTTCCTTTACTGTTTGGGATACGAACCAAAGGAATTGTTCCAAGTACGTGACTTATTTATAAGTTGGAGGCGTGGGAATACAGACGGAACTAGGTGAACTATAAGTTTAGGATCTTGGTCTCAACTATACAAAGTTGGTTTGATATTGCATAACGGCTTAATCCTGAGAGTATTCAATTCTGGACATGGTCCCGGGGTTTTTTCTGCATTTGCAGTTTCCTTGTTAACAAAATCTTGTTGTGTCTTTTACTTTTTTATTTCCGCAATTATAATTTTTTTTTATTACAATTAGAAGTAAAATACACAAACGTTAATTCCTATTTACTTGATAGTAATCCTATTCTGTTTGGTTAAGTCTGAACCTCTTATCAAGTAAACATACTTCGTTGTTGTATTGTCTTGATCTTGTATCCATAGACGATCACACGAAGTGTGAACCGATTAGTTGTATTGCAGTCCATAGACTATCACTTTCGGAGAAAGGATTTATAGGTGGAAATTTTTTAGATTGAGTTATATTTGGGTACCTTCGTCTTTTCAATTGGTATCAGAGTAGGCAAACACGAAAATATCTAACAATCTGTGTCTGGTGCGATCCAACCTATAAGAAATTGAATCCATGTCTGATTCAGTTAATGTTATGCAAGAGTATGAATACTCAAAAAATTGAAGATGTTACTATTTCGTTGACTCGTGATCCAGGGGTTGCGAAAACATCTATGTTTATCTCTAATGAAAGAGAAGATGCTGATAAAGAGTTGATAAAACTCCTAAATCCTATAAAATCTCTATCTTCTAAAGTCCTTCCTCATATTAAAGACAGAGTCAAATCTTCTTAAACAGGAGATCAGAGATAAAGACATTCAACTGAATAGTCTGGCCAAAGAGAATATGGATCTCACTGTCAAACTGGAAGCTCTTGGTAAATCTCTTACTTTAGATAAAGAGACACGTCCTATGACTCTGACTAATGATGCTGTTGTGATTTCTTATGATAATGAGGAAACTAAAAGTCCTTGCTCGGCTTTTACAGATTGTGATAAAACCGGTTTAGTCACGTCTGAAACAGATCAAGATGAGGGTAGTTTGCCTAACTACATCAAGTCAGAAGAGGATGAGAAACCATCTTCTAGATCTACTAATGATCAAACGGAATCTTGTGCAAAGGAAACTTTGAATCAATTCCGTGTATGTGATATTAAGGAATACAACTTTCAGTCACTTGACAGGAAACTTATACTTCTTCAACATACAGTGGTAAAAATATTAAAAGAAGTTTCTTGTCTTAAAAAACTGAAAGATCATTCCTCAGTAGAAAGACAGATTATACCACTACCCGATAAGATAAACTCAAAAGAATCAGAGGAAAGAGTTGATAATCATTTCGGAAAAAGGTTCATCCTCACCCATATCAAAAAAATTCTTGTTTTGATGAAGAACGACTCCAGAAGAAAGGGAAAGAGAGAATCTCTGCCAAAAGAAACAATCAGGAATTTTCGATAATTGTTTCAAATAATCAAACTGATGCGGATCATAAGGAAGTCCTTAGAATGAGAAAATCATATGAAAATCTCATTGAAAGAATTAAGAGAGATTTACCTATCTCTGAGAATTCTCACATCAGTACAGTTTCTCCACATGATCATATCTCTAGAGTTAGAAAAGATCATCATCTTGGGAGAAAAATTTTGGGCAGAAATTCCCTAAGAGAAACATGAACTATATTTCTGATACTCACTGTAAGCTAGAAAAAGCTTACTCCGATGCAACTTAGTTGTATCAAAATTGTGCACTCTCATCCTCTTTCGTGCTCTTGTTCATGGATGGAAAAGGTACAATAAAACTGGAGCACATTTGTTTGTGTAGTTGTTTATCAAAAAAGTTGTGACACTTTATGGATATATGCGAATCCATGGTTGTCTGAAAAATGTTCATGATTAACATGATCTTCCAAAAATAGGTTTTATTTAGAATTTTTGAATTATAATAAACCTTCCAGCTTGATAAGTTCGGACAAAGGAAACGAAATATATTATTTAATATTTTCGGATTCTCCGATATTTTTGGTCTCGAAAGTTGTCTCTTATTAAGGAAAACTATCTCTTGCCCGTATTCGATACCCTGATCAATCCATTATATATACATACATATATATATATACATACATATATATATATATATATATATATATATAACCGAGAATGCCTCTAATAACTCGCAGTATCTCAAAGGATAATAAGGAGGAACCTCAAAAGGTTAAAGATTGTCAAGGAATCAATACAGAGAGGAAGAAGAAAAACATATCAAATATCATGTATGATTATGATTCTGATAGTTCAGTTGGATCACAAGATGAGTCATGTTTGTTGGCTTACAAACCTACAAGATACAACCAAAACCAAGTGGATTCGTTCTGATAGTATGATTGACTATATCCAAGGTCTTGAGGAACCAAGAACCAATCTCATAATAACGGTTCGAAATCAAGATTGGCTCAAAGATAAGATTGAGGAAACAAAAGCTGATATTGCTGATATGAAGGTTCAAGTTGAAAAATTTGAGAAAAAAGAAGTGGTTGCAGATAAGTCTCTTGAGACATGCTTCAAAAGTTTGAACACTGAAGAAACCTCAGTGAACAACAAGAGCACCACTAGAGATTAAGTTATATGCTGTAATACTTAATCCAGGAAAATAGACATCGATTTTTGATTTCTTTCAATGATTGTATTAGGTCTATTATGAATAAAACTATCTTATTATGAATAAAATTATTTGATTTATAATTTTTCTTGTGATAGTTTATATTTACATACCTATGCTTGAATGCTTTATCTTATTGCTATGTATGTGTATGGGATGTTTGATTTCGGTTTTCTAACCTTGATATTCGATCTCATATGTTGTGAACCCTTATGGTTTGGGTGACTTTTTGGTTTAGAAGGATTAAGTTCTAGCCCATGTTGGTAGGCTTTATCAAAGGATCATGAGGGGTTCTGACTGAAACAATATGTGAAAAAGTCACAATATGTTGAATCGTTTGGTTTAGCATAAAAGCATATGTGTTTCGTGGTTTCAACTTTTGCTTGCAATAGTTAAAACCGGTTTTCAACCTTTCTCTGGTAAAGGTTGGTTGTTGTTATTCTTTGGTTTTGCATAAGGATGACAACATAATAATATTTCGATATCAATTCTCCCTGGAAGAAGATGCAAACATATTGGAGAAGAGGATGCGAAATTTGAGGTAACGACTTTGTTAGTTAATCATTTTCCTGTTAAAAAAAAGCCTGAGTTTATTGCATATATTTATTGCTTTTGCTTAACAAAATTTCGGTACAATTGATGTTTTATTCCATTATTTGTATATGGATGTGTGTGTGATTCAATTGTTTCCGGTTAACAAAAACTATTGTTATCTTGCTTTATTGTTTGGTATCAATCGTTTAGGCTTACAAAATTTCGGTGCATTTGCGGTGCTTTAATGTCTATGTTGTTTCAATTGCTTTCGGTTGAGGTGAATAATTATGAAAGTTGATTTATTTGGTTTATATGAATTGTTCATGGCTTAACGAAAGAAAAGGTTTACGGGATGAATTGTTTAGTCCAATTCAATTCCGGATAAGAGAAATTAAGTTAATTCTGATCTTAGTTAGACTTATCAAAGTGGAGGTTTCGGTTATTCAAGTCTAATCGAATGCCTTAACAAGAAATTCTAGTTAACTAACCTAGTACTTGTCTTGTTTAAAAGTTAAAGGTCTAAGTTATATTGATAATTAGAACCTGATGAGAAAAATAGAGTTATCTTTATTTTGGTCTTATCGAACAAGCGATTGTATTTGTACAATCGGTTTAGCAAAGGAACTAAGGTGCTTAGTCGATTTTTGGTTTTCTAAACTATTAGGGAAAATTTCTTAGGGCAATTGTTTCCTTGGTAACATATCAAAACAAAATTACTTTGTAGTTTCGGTTTTGATATTGGTTATCAAAAATGGTGTGTGGAACCCTCGTGCTTAACTCTTATAGGTTTGCAAGTCTATTTTGAGATTTGTAAGATCCTTTCGGTTTGTCCTTTATTTGCTCGTTCCTTAGTCATTTTGTGACAAAAAAAGGGAGAAATATTTGGAGTAAACAAGTGATACAATTATTGATTTATATTGATTGGTATCACTAAGGGAAAGGACATTGGTGTTTAAACGTTTATCTAACGAAAGAGTAAAGCATAGACTAAGGGGGAGTAGCATATCATATGATACTTGTAGTTATATGGACTACAAAGGAATAACAAAGACGTGCAGATTGATAAAATCTACATATCTTACCTTTAGGGGGACTATTAGCTTTGTTATTATAATGTCAACAACGATATTTATGGATTGAATGTATACAGGTTATTGTGCTGTTGAATTTGGGAATCAAGCGTATGTGTAATGAATTCTTGTAATTTGTTTATCCATATGATGTAAGAGTTTTGTCACTAAAATTGACAAAGGGGGGAGATTGTTAGAGCATAGCTCGGTTGAACCCACCAAGCGTTGGTATGTCAAGTTTGGTTGTCATATTTTAGTGAACCAAAACTCATTTGAAGAGTCACTTGATTATGTACTAGAGTCAACTTCGTATAGGTTAGCTTGAAAGTATTAGGATATGATACATTACAAGTATTTCGAAGACTTGAAGAAGTGAAGAAGTAAGGATCTACAACGTCAACATCATCCTTCCACTTGAGATTAGTGATATTTGACTTGAACTGTTTCATTCCCTAACGTATCTTTCAAGTCGTGCATATTGAAAACATAACTGAAAATGAATGATTACACTCTAGTTAGAAGTAGTATTAAGGAATACAATACGAAGTATAACACTTATCTTTTGAACTTCGTATATAAGACATCGACATAATCATTTGAATGCTATTGTGATTATGTATGGTTATGAGGTGAAGATTTCATCCCAGGAAACAATGTTTTACATTAGTTTAAAGGAAGTGAATTCATGAACTTGTTTCGTGAATCGAAAGGAAAATCGCTAGGCTTATTGGTATTGTAATTCATTGCATATCTTTTGAACTACTAATATGTGTGATTAGTATAACCGCTCATGACTTGTTTATGTTCTTGGTAAAACTATTCACAAGGCCTGACTTTTGTATTGGTATAACTTTTATTAGTGAAACCGATCTTAAGTAATCACCTGAGATGGTATGATCAATTTAGTGTTATTGGTATGACCAACTCTAGGCAAAGGGGAACCGATCCTATGAAGAGGTGCAACCGATCACAAGAGGGGAATCGATCCTTGTAAGAGGTGCAACACGCTTTTAGTAGATGGGGGAACCGATCCTATGAACATGTACAACAAGTTTTTAGTAAAAGGGGAACCGATCCTATGGACATGTGCATCAAATACAAGTAGTTAACATAAGTATGTGGGGAACCGATCCTAGTACCTAGTCAACCGAATTTTTGGAAAGCTAGCGTGACTATGCACAATACTCACATGGAGGTAGAACCGAAACTTATTTTGGTAGAACCGTGAAACCCATGATTTGTGATTGAGTGTTCTTAATCAATCACATAGTTCTTGAAAGTCTGATGAACCAATTCTAAACTCGTTTGGAAGTGTGGCAAATCGGTTTCAAGATTGTAAGTATGAAAGAGGACTTACAAAGTAAAGATGTCGACATACTTTGAACATGTGCAGTAACGCTTATCTTTTATTGTTCAAAGATATTCCTTAATAGCTAAAGGAAAATCCCGGATCGAAAAATAAGTTGAGAATCTTTTAATTAAGGTTTTTAATTTTATTTTTGGAAAGGAAAATTGGTAATGTGCATTTACTAATTGGAGATTTTCTAAGAGATTTTCGGTTAATGTTTGGACAATGCATTTACAGGAATTATGGAAACCAAATCTGGAATATATTGCATATCTAGAGAATATTTTCGATTTTGTAAATTCCTTGGTGTCCAAACTTCCTAGGTCTATAAATACCAAAGTTTGCATTTATAGCAAACTAATCCTCAGAGCCAGCAAAACTACCTAGTTGTGTTGTTACTGGTGGAGACGCCTATTCAGAGAGGAAAGTAACATAATTAGGAAAAATCTCTTACGACCGCTCAGTTTAAAGACTTCTTTGGGATTGAGAAGCTCTATTAGTACTGTTGGTGGGAAACTAGATAATTGCGGTTTATTATTAGTTTTCGATTGATTTGATTGACTAACGGTTGTTGAAATTTGATTGCACCTAGTTTGTTTATGCTTGAGAATCTTCTCTTCTGATATAAGATTCACTCAAACTAGATCGAAGTTTCGACGAGGATCTTTAGACTGTTTGTAGATCTAAAGACGTCTTGTGATAATCCATTGTTAACGGACTCCGTTACGTGCGTGATTGATCACAAGAGATTCAAGTTGATTGTGTGCGGTGTTTATTGAAGATCTAAGAAGATTTGAAGACAAAGAAGACTTTGAAGATTTCTGATTTGGGATCATAATCTTTGGTGTGCACAATACTTGTTTCGGTTAAAGAGGATCCAACTATAATCAGTTTATCCTTGTGGTATATTGGATTGATTAGTTGAGTAGATCGGCATCAATACGTTTCTTTGTGATTAAAAGTATTGATTGCAAAATCTAGACGATTACTTCGGTAATTGTTAGTAGATAGATCTAAGGACCTGACAAAAGAGTTTATTGAGATAAACGGAAGAGCCTTTTGTCGAACTCACATCACTTGGTTGAAAAGAGTTCTTTCTGAAAGCAGATTGGTTATTCCTTTACTGTTTGGAATAAAAACCAAAGGAATTGTTCCAAGTACGTGACTTATTTATAAGTTGGAGGCGTGGGAATACGGACGGAACTAGGTGAACTATAGGTTTAGTTTCTTGGTCTCAACTATATGAAGTTGGTTTGATTTTGTATAGCGGCTTAATCCTGAGAGTATTCAATTCTGGACAAGATCTCGGGGTTTTTCTTCATTTGCGGTTTCCTCGTTAACAAAATCTTATTGTGTCTTTTATTTTTCTATATCCGCAATTATAATTGTTTTTATTATAATTAGAAGTAAAATACACAAACGTTAATTCCTATTTACTTGATAGTAATCATATTGTGTTTGGTTAAGTCTGAACCTCTTATCAAGTAAACATACTTCGTTGTTGTATTGTCTCGATCTCGTATCCATAGACGATCACACGAAGTGTGAACCGATTAGTTGTATTGTATCGACTCAGTCCATAGACAATCACTTTCGGAGAAAGGATTTATAGGTGGAAAAGTTTTAGATTGAGGTATATTTGGGTACCCTCCTCTTTTCAGTAATAACAATTTAGTTGTTTCATAATATATGCATGCTTAAAAAAAATAAGTAAACCTATGCTTCAAAAAAATAATAGTTTAATAAAACTTCCTGACAGAAAGAACACACCCTTAAACAACGGTAAAGCGCCATAAAAATACACTATCTATATTCGGTTCATACTTTATATTTGTTGAAAGTCCAAACAAATATGCAGTAATATGAAGTTCTTAATGCTTCAAAAGAAGAAAAAAAAACAAACTTCTTGGAACTTCATAAATCTCTACAATATTCGAGTACCTTCTATGATACAAACAATTAACACTTCTTATTTGGTTCTTCCTCACTTATATTATCATACGTGGATTTAGAAATCACACAACATTGTTATCGAATTTGGCGACGGATAAGTATTGGAAGGTGCAAGTTATGTATGCATATCAAATTTTCCATTGAAAATGCGAAAACCTTTTCATATTTTTACTCTGCCTCTAATTTTGGTTTTCTCCAATGTCCCAAAAATTATCACCCACATAAAAGCACGTAAATCCGTTATATGCATACAAGGCCTATAATACTTTTTCAAGGAAAAGATGAAACCAGTATGGTAACATGGCATGAAAACAGAAATACTCCTTTTATAATTCTACCGGCAGCAACAACCAAGTATTGATTAACACGAATGAAGCGTCAATGTTAGGAAATGCATGAATGCTCAAAGGTGAGGGTTAAAAATGGATGACCAACTAATTTGCTCACTCCTGTAAAAATGAACTGAGTTCAGTTAAGAGAGAGTAATGCACTATTATATGAGCACCGTTCATGTAACTTGTGGCACCCACTCGGTTCCACCCTCCTGTTTTTCGAGTTTCATGACCATCCAAACGTGGATGCCCGTGGGCAAGTCCAGGACTCCCATAAATTGGACAAACACATTTTAAAACCTTTTGACATGGGAATGGAAACTCAGTTAAAATCTGGGAGGATAGATGGGTTCCAAATTCGGACACACCACCTCAACCGCAAGACTCTCAGGAAACAACATCAACAACGGTCAAAGAGCTTATTAATGAAGACAATTCATGGAACCAAGAAAACTCGAACAGTACTTTACTCCGAAGTAAGAAACAAAATTCTAGCGATAACGCCAAATAAACAAGAAGAAGACAAAATCAAATGGTTACATCACCAATCAGGAACCTTCTCAGCAAAAAATATTTACAAATTTCTAGCGGATCAAAACAAAGAAGAGGATAATTTACTCATAAACTTTCCATGGAGAAACATATGGAAAATCCAAGCAATCCCAAGAATCAAGCTCTTTGTGTGGAAGTTAACTGGGAAAGCCCTGCCCACATCGTCAAGATTAGGAGCCCACAATCCGGATATTGATCAAAACTGTCAGCTATGCAACAATCAGACTCAAGAAACAGAAAAACACCTTTTTCTATCTTGCCCATTCACGAGAGCTATTTGGTTTCGCTTCTCTTTGAGTCATATAACTAATTCAGATAACACAGATTCTATCACAACATGGGTTAAAAAATGGATTACAAATCCTGATATGGATAATTTGAAAGAGAAAATAGCTACAATATCTTGGTTCATTTGGAAGTACAGATGCACGGTGGTTTTTGAAAAGATACCCCCAAACCCAAGACAGTTAATTGAGCAAATCAACAATTTCTTGCAGTCCATACCCCGGAATCATAAAATAAAGGATCTGGATAATAACCAGTTAACGATCAATAATTCCAAATGGTCAAGCATTGAATCCGATTGGATAATATTTATAGATGCTTCTTACAAGGAAGAAGATTGCTCAATGGGACATGCCCACATAGTCTATTCAGTAGATTATCAGTCCTTTATGCATGTCTCAGCGGGTTCAGAAACAGCCACGTCAGCATTCCATGCGGAAGCCAAAACTTTACAAAAAGCTCTCACATGGTTAAAAGAAAATGTTCTCTCCAGCGTTACACTAATAACAGATTGTAAAGTCTTGGCAGACTGCATCAACAAGGACTACACAAGTCCATTCTGGACAGCTGAAAACACGGTGGAAATAATAAAGACGTCTTTAAGAGAACTTCCTCAAGCACAGGTAAGATACACTAGCCGAAAATTCAATTTGGCAGCAGACTCAGTGGCCAAAGAAGCGAGGATAAAAAACCTTCAACAATTATCTTCGAAGATCCAACAAAGAATTAAGGTTTCTAGTACAATTTCTAATGTTTTCGATAAAAATGACATTGTAAACCTCATGTATTATATTTGCTAGTCAATATACTTCGTCCTTTCATCAAAAAAAAAAAAGACATGGGAATGTACAAACCACTAAAAGTAACTCTTTTTTTTTCGCTCATTTTTTTTTTCGTTCATTTTTTTAAGCTTGTTCTTCTGTTTAAGATTTCTCAAGGTGTTCGGCCAAGCGTAAATGGTTGTATCATTGCTTGCATTATCAGTACGAAGATTTAACTTGAACCATTCAAAAAAATGTTGAAAAAAATTTAGCTAGATAAAAAAAATGATTCTCTACAAATAACCGCCCAATGAAAAGGCATAATTTGTGTACCAGTAGCACGCATATTCACCTGAATTAATTTTAGGAGGAAAGGATCAGGTGATTAACTCGGTCCCGACTCAGTGAAAAAAATAATCTCAGAATCGACTATTTTTTTACCAATCAAAATCCTGCTAAAGTAAAGAGTGGTTATAATATTTGCAAAATCTGATCCACTCCTACTTGTTTCTTAATAGAAATATAGAGTTAAAGCATATTAATACTGATTGATATGCTTCCTTATTTTGTTTATCTTTCTTTCCTTATTTTCTTATCAATTTGTATAATTTGTAATTAAGGGTGATTGTGAGTGATTGGTGTAATTACGTATCGTATTTTTTTCCTAGATTGAAGTTATTCTTCATTTTAAATTCATTTTAATCTTCTCTATAAATTTCATCACTGCTTCAAATGTTATTTCCTAGTTTCTTATAGGTTTAGTTGTCTATTTTGTTAAAGTCCGTAACAGTTTGTTATATTTCTTATTCCTAGGTGCAACTCTTTAGTGTAATTTTCTTGTGCTTTCTCTAGCTAATATATTATTTAGATACCTGGGTTAGTTATATTTCCTGCATCAGCGAAGACTATATACGCCTTTCTGTGAAGTTGTTTGAGCCTAAATAATGCCACAACATAAACTCTCACACAGCAACTCAAAGTTCAAGATTACAAAGATGAGTGTTTTGGTGTGCAACTATCAAGGAGATGGAAAATTAATGTTTGGGCTGTACACCTCAACATATGGACGCAATTGCATGACTAGCAACATCAATCAAGCGCATCAATATACCTCTTCCATCAACTACGCCATTATGGACTTTGTCGTGTCCATCAAAAGTACAGCTTTTCTTGTGGAAAGCATTGAACGAAGACCTTCTGACCTTCGAAACCAATATCTCCTCCCGATGCAACTTTGATCCGAAGACCGCTACTCACACCCTGCTTTTCTATTTGGTTACTTTAGATTCATGGCATACCATTTCAATTGTAACTGATGAATCTCTGGGTATCATGTACCCTCGTGTAATAGCCCTCTAATTATCTATGAATTTCATGCTTCAAAAAAAATAAAAAAAATATCCATTATCTTTGGGTTGGTAAACCCTCAAGTAATATGGTACCACCTATTAGCAGCCTTTCACTTTTCTTACCTGGAGGCGTCTGCCTTTGCTTCATCACTGATTAACGTTCATATTAATTTTCATCAAAGAAAAAATTGTTAAATTTGACTTTTTTCTTTTCAATATTTTTTTTTTACTCAGAATTTGATAATTGCAACAAAATGTTTAGCATACAATTAATATTTTTGACAACAAAATTATCAGACTGCTTTGTTTTATACGAAATAGATAACTCTCGTATGATTTGAAAGTCCTTCATCTAATGGAACTTCCTCAGCAGAAGGAGTATACCCTTAAACAACATTGGAGGGTTATAAGTTCACTAAATATATTGTTCGACTAGGTCAGTTCACATTTTATTTTATTTTGAATATCCAAACACACACAGAGTTTCAAGAGAATCATTACCTTCAAAAATTCATGCATCTTCACTTATCCAAAAACAACTTTTTTCTCTATGACATTACAACTCATAAGTGGAAGAAGAAACATAAAACATTACATCAACTCTCCCCATAAATTTTTTACTAATATATTAATATAGAAATCAAGAGACTCACAAAGTATGCTCCACATCAATTATTTTTATCATCAAATTTTCCATTGAGAATAATAAACTTTTTCATGTTTTAATAGTTTCTCGTTTTTGGTTTTCTCCGATGTCTGAAAAGCTATCATCAAAGCAAAAACATGTAAGTTCATATTCGAGACTTAACGTGATAGGCCAGTAATTCTATTATTTTTTTCCTGCTTTGGTTTTGTTCGAGCAGATATGAAACCAATACGGTAATAATGCATGAAAATAAAAGTAGTCCTTTTATAATTCTATATATCAAGTAATAACAAGGGTAGAAGAACATGAAAAAAGCTTTCCATGTTAGCAATGCATGAAAGCTAAAAGGTAGGTTAAAAATCGGTGACCCGCTATTTGTTCACAGTTGAGAATTCAACAGAATTTAGTTTAGATAAGACAAGAAGGGAACTATTACATGAACATTTTTACGGTAACATGAAGCACCCACTCGTGCAGAATCCCTACAAGAAATTCCAACTAAGCAAAATCCCTATCAAGTAAAAGGGATAATTTAATATTTGAAGAATCTGATCCACTGCTGCTTGTGTTCACAATATAAATTCACCATTTGTGACATATTCAGTCCTCATGAGAAACACATATCTAGTGATTGTCTCAACTGAGACTGAATTAAAAGATTAGCAGATCCTCTTTTCCCTTATATATACATTATATTCAAGAAAAAAATGATAACATAGGGGCCAACGACAACTATAACCATATAACACATATTTTGTTGCTTGCCTTGATGAGAAAAATGGGTTATTTTATTTTTGGTACTTAGGTTTTGTCCAATTTTAGAGTTCGGTCCAACATTTGTCCATCTTTACGTTTCGTACTTGGAAATAACGTTGATCAGAGTTAACTAAGTTAAAATTTGACTTCCGTTTAGTAATTATTAAAAAAACAATAAGTTTAATTAGTTAACGTTGTTAATGAAGCTGTTAGGAGTTTACAGTCCAACTGAAAAAGGTTTTCATGTTCTTCTCCAAATCCAAACTGAAGAACCCTAATTCAAAATTCACCTGTCTATTCCTGATTGAATCAATTTATCAAAACAATTGAATTGAATAATGTATCTGCAACAATACTCGTATCCACAATTTATTTAAACTTTCAAAAACAAAAATCACCATCATTAGATTGATACATTATATTCCCCGAATTTATAACCAAAATAAAATCCTAATTTCATCTTCTTATTTTACAATAGGAGTTCAAACGCAATCCAATCATTCTTATACAACATATTCTTTTCAGCACTTCAATCTCCCTCCTATCATACTTTCACCAATATCAACAATTATTAATAAATATGTCATAATCCGTCTTTCCGAAATGCACTTCTCCCAAGCCGACTCTGTAAAATATGGGTACATCCATTTTCAGATATACTTTCTTAGTAAAATTTAAAATAAATAAATAAAATAATAATGCATGAGAGAAAAATAAAAATAAATGATAACAAATCCATATTACCAAATTATTGTAATGTTATTCTTCTAACGTCAAGATTTGGTCAAACCTGAGCTCTCATGTTTTGGACGTGTAAAGCTAAAGTGAGAATACATCCATTAAACATAAATGTAAATTAATTATAGAGATTAAACACTTAAGTACTTTTTTCAATTCCTGCAATTTTACTTCTGTTCGTAGAGATGATAACCAAGTATCTAACTCCATCGCCAAAAGCGTTCGAGCTTCAACTGCTGATTTGCTTAAGTTTGATGATTTTGGGCATGAACTTTATGATCTTTTAGCCTAAGATCAAAACTTCCATTCTAGTTAAATCAATAAATAATTGGGTTATTTAGTTTTTGGTACTTACATTTTGTCCAACGTTAGTATTTGGTCTAACTTTTGTCCATCTTTGCGTTTGGTACTTGGAAATGACGTTGACTTTAGTTGACTCCATTAAATCATAACATGTTGAGCGAGTTTACAATTGTACCCTTTAGTCAAATAACAATTACATAATAACCTAAAACTATATTTGCACCCTTCATAATTTATTTCTATACAATACCACCACCAACATTTCCTAAACCACCGCCACCGGTATACACATCCCGAAAAGAAGCCGGAGAAGCCTCCTCAAGTTCAGTTCGAGAACATCAGATGAGATTGTTGTTACTGACCAAAAATTATCTACATTGTAATTGCAGGAAATCCTACAATACACACCTCACAAGAATTTATAATATCTAACACATATTTAAGATCAATTATCAATCTCTTTATTAATTGAGTTAGAAATTCTACAAGAAGGAAGTGAAATCAAGAATGTTATTGCTACTCTAGACTTTCTCTCTCCTCTAAAATTTCTCTCCACTCTCTTAAAAGATCCTCTCCCATTCATAAGCCTATTCGGATCTTTATATAGGACATTACATAATGGATGACAACTAAGTTATCCCTTATTTTCGGATCTGACTTGCGACATTCTCGCAAGTGTACAAATGTAAAACCTCGCAACACTCCTAAATCTCGCTAGGTCTTCACGTCTTTCTCGTGTTCTGGCTGTCGTCATCCGTTGCGTCATTTAGATTATTCGTCTGCGATATCTTCGCAATGCGTCGTTTATGGATTTCGCAAGGGCGTTGGTGTTGCAATATTCTGATCCTACATCTTTCCTCTTCTCATGTCTTCTCTGCGAAGGAGAGAATGTCATGAGAACTAATCTTTTCAAAATTCCGCAGTTGTCCATTCCTTTCTGCCGACAAGATTCCATAAATTAAGCATAACCGTTTACACGTGTTAAATTTTCCCTTTTTCACCGGCACTTTAAAGGCTAACCGGTCATCATTTTTTGTCTATTTAAGAAGAGATTCATCGTAAAAATGTCTCCTTTCTTTTACTTCGTCTTCTTCATCTGTAAATCTTCTTTTTATCGTCTGCAACTTTTTCACTGTAAATCTTTTCATAAATACTCTTCATCTTTCTGCTACTGTTCCCATGGAGCCAACAAGGTTTGTTTATTTGGCTGAAACTGCTCTTCTTAAAATTGATTTTCTCTGCTGAAATTATTTTATTTGATGTTGTTCATCTTCAGATAATTCCCATACTGTTTCTGTTTCAGCAAAAACACTTCTAGCACCAAGTTTACAATTCATAACCCTAATGTTCCCAAGAGTTCGCAGCAAAAATTCGCTGTGAACAAAAGGAAGCCTGCGAATAACAATGTATTAAGAAACACTTATTCTTTTAGTAACAATATTGTTGCCTCTGTTTCTTATATAATTTGTAATTCGCAGGGTGATGCAAATATCGAGAGCCCCCCCAAAAAACCTCGCCATCCTAAAAATGTTGAAACAGCTGTTTCATTTCCTTTGTTTAAACTTTCAAAAACACCTCCTGCGACATCTTCGCAGGCGGAATCCCCTCTTCTCATTTGCGAAAATGTCGCTGCAGATTCATCCCCTGTAACTAATCTTTCTATAAATGAAATTCCTGACAATAACCCTGTTGCGAATGAAACCTTTTCTTCTTCTACTGTCCATGCCTCTTCTCTTAACACTGCCTCAACCCCAGTCATTAATCCTCATCAAATCTCGTCTTCTGATGACATACCTATGACGAAAGATGATTCAACTCTCCCATCTTCTGCCATCATCACTTCATCATCTGAATCTCTCCCTTTTACTAAAGAAAATTTAGAAGGGATGGATATTGCTTTCAAGGTTTTATCCGCTCTTCTTGATGATGTCAAGAAAGCTTCCACTGATCCTATCAAATTTGGTGTTTGTGAGGTTGCAAGTAAATATTTTGGATCTGATAGAACGGTTTCGCAAACATCTTTGGAGAAGGAAATTGAAGCTTTGAAAAATAACCTCCAAGATATGACGTTGAAGTGTGACACTCTTCATCTTGAGAATTAAAAGCTTCAAAACGTTTCGCTGGATCGTGATAATCTTCGCAGGAAGAATGAGGAACTAAAAGGTGACTTTTTTTTTTTTTTTTTTAATTTATACTCCACTTTTAAGCTCTAAACCAGAAACGAAAAATGGAGATATATCAATCTGAATCCGTCGCCAAAAAGTATGCAATGATCAAGAACGATCTCTCTGATCATTGAGAAATAAACTCAAAGAAGTAACAAAATCATCTTCTGCGGAGAGAGATAAACTTATTCAAGGTAGAATAGCTTTAAGCATAAAAACAAGTCAACTCAAGGTTCAATATTCCAAGTTAGAAGAATCCTATTCCTCTCTTGCGAAGAAAAACACCTTACTTATTTCTAATGAAAGAAATTTACGATCTCGGTTGAAAGGCTTGGTTGGTGATAAGTTTGACAATGCCATGGATCACTTGGAGAATAGTTGCTTGGATTTAACTCAATATCTTATCTCGCAAAAGGAAGGTAGTCATGAAATTTGACTTCCTCGACCATTTTTCCTTTGTTAAGTCTTTTTACTACCTCTTCCTTGCGAATCTTTCGCCTATATGATTTTCTTTATTCTTTGTTTTTGCAGAATCTGAGAAAGATCTTCGCTCCTCCCTTTCTACTTTGGAATCTAACTACACCAAGATTCGTAAAGAAAATGTATTACTTGCTACTTCTCTTGCTCGTTCTCGCGATCGGGCAGAAAGAAGACTTGATTATCTCTCTTACTCCAAAGATATCCAAAGTAGGAATCATCAGAAGGCACTTCTTCGACAAGTTCATCTTAGAGCTGAAGTTATTGTGAATGAAATTTTATTATCCAGATCTCTTTCCCATGTATCCATCGAGCCTTTGGAAGTAGATGATGATGAAGTCCCTGGTACTCCGGACGATTATTATTATGAAAGTGGTGAAGATTTCAGCAAACGAAAAGAAATTCTTCCAAATGATGAAGGTGTTGATAATAATCCAGGATGGAGTAGAAATTGAAACAAACCAAAATGAAGGAAGAACTGTCGAAGCTGGGAAAGCTGGCAAGATCGAGAAAGCTAGCGAGAGTGAAAAAATTAATGAAGAATGTCAATTATCTCCTTCTTGCGAAAAAGTTGATGTTGAGAGTTGAAATTCTTTTGTAATTTTATCTCTTTGAACCTCTTCACCTACACAACTTCTTGCATATGATGTATTTCGGTCCTCTCTCGAGGTGCACTTACTTTTTTTTTTTTCGAGAAAGATAATGTCCATTGTTGAATAATTCCCATACCGCCTCTCATTATCTTTCTTGCGATGGATGACCTCGCATAAATGATAATTAGTTTTTATAAATCTTTTATTGAATCATGTGGTCTTATTTTGCCTTCCTAATTAAAGGTCTTATTGTGCCACCCCTTGTCATTGCGACAAAATCGCAGGACGTCTTTACACTTTCATGTAATGACCCCTTGATCTTGCCTTATCATTTCTTTAGTATTGTTGCCTCTGCAGGATAGTTTTGTTGCGACAATATGACAGGCCTAAAAATCCTTGCGAAAATTTAGCCCCATGACATTGCCGTCTTGCGACGATATCGCAGGACGTCCTTACACTTTCATGTACTGACCCATTGATCTCGTCTTATCTTTATTTTTTGTATTATTGCCTTTTCAGGATTGTCGCACAAATATGACAAACATAAATTTTCCTGCGAAAATAAAGCCTCATGACATTTGCGTCTTAAGACACTTATTAGCTCCCTAATGGAGGGTGCCGCCCTTATCATCTCCCTGGTTGCCCCTTCAAGGAGGCGTACTTCTGCCATACAAGGCTAGCTCCCCCCATCCAGTCTTAACAACAACCAGTTATTTTCGCAGCCTCTTATCCCTTTGCCTATAGGGTTTATGGTTACGAGACTGCACCCTAAGTGGAGTTTTCTTCGGGCCGAGTGCAGCATATGCCGAGACTTGCCAAGAATGACCGAGACACTTCAAATGCCCCAGGAACTCTTGGCTCAGCCGTGTACCTAGGCGCCTTGGTCATATGCTGACTCCTTAGAAGAGACCCTCGGTCGTCCAACCTAAGTCATAAGCTTAAATTTAAAATCCAAGGTATCTTTCCTGGATGGGCTTTATTGACCCCAATTCTCCATGACTCAGGTTCCAGGGGCGGTGTAACCTTTTCCCTGAGCCATGTTAACAGGTACCCCCTTTTATGACATACTTTAGGTCTTACATTTTCCTATTGCGAAATTTTGATTTCGCGAACTAGGGTGTACACCATAACAGGTTTGCCCCTTCTGATATGTCATTGATTTTTGATTATCTCTTGTTATTTTCTGTGCGAGATTTTCGCATGTTATTTCTCTATTTTGTGCAGTTTCGCAATGATTCTTTCGCAAAATTTTCATATAAATTCATTTCGCTTCAATCATACATTACTTCACAGTCTAATCTTTTCCCACAATCTTCTACGGGTAATATCTCTTCAAGTATAACATATTCCATGGTCTATCCAATCTGTGGCCCACATCTTTACCCTCAGGATCCATCAATCTATATGCCCCTGTTCCAACTATGTCCTTAATGATATAAGGTCCATCCCATTTTTTCGCAAGCTTGCCACCACTTTCTCGCTGATAAACTGGTGTTTCTCTCAATACCAAATCACCTGGTTGAAATTCGTGTGTCTTAACACGTTTATTATATTCTCCGGCTAATCTTATTTGGTAATTCTCCATATCTTTGTAGAGCCCTTTCTATTTTTCTTCTAATTCATCTAGTTTGATTAAAATATTACCCGCACTAAGATTTTTCTCCCAAGCTTCTTTCTTTGTTGTTGAAATAATAACTTCTGTTGGTAGTACGGCCTCGACTCCATATGTTAAACGAGAAGGTGACATTCCCGTAGCTTCTCGCCTGGTTGTATTGTAAGCCCATACTGCGTTATGCACTTGTTCACACCATGCTCTATTATGTCCTTATAATTTCTTCTTCAATATATCTGCGATTGTTTTATTTGTTGCTTCTGCCTGTCCATTAGCCTGAGGGTACAAAGGAGTTGACTTTCCACATTTTATCTTAAATGCATTAAGTAACAGTTCTATATTCTGTCGCTCAAATTGTTTCCCATCTCAGACACCAACTGTGAGGGGATTCCAAATCTGCATATGATATTCTCAAATATGAATGTAAAAACATCTTTATCGCGAATATGTTGTACTGCCTTTACTTCTGCCCATTTTGTGAAATAGTCTGTAGCGACAATCAGATACCATTTCTGCCCCGTTCCTGGTAAAAATGGTCCCACAATGTCTAAACCCCATTTTCCAAAAGGCCATACACTTGTTGAAGATGTTAATGGTGCTCCTGGTGCATGTATTTTCTTTCCGTGTCTTTGACAGTCTTCGCAACGCCTTGATATTTGCTTCGCATCGTCGTGCATAAATGGCCAGTAATAACCTTGTATCTTCGCTTTGTATGCCAAAGATCTTCCACCACTGTGATTGCCAGCATCCCCGCTATGTAACATCTTTATCACTTCTTCTCCTTATTTTCTTGTTAAACATCTGAGTGAAGGTCCATTAAAAGATCTCCGATACAATATCCCATCCCTTAGTTCATAATTTGTTGCACGGCTTTTTAATTTGTGCGCCTCCAATCTATTTCTTGGTGTTTCTCCTCTTTTCAGGTATGCGTGAAGTTCTGCTCTCCAATCTTCAATACTAGCGTATTTGTTCTCCATCTTCTATTATCATTACATCTACCTCTTCTTATTCTTCTTTGATTGATTTGGTGATAAAAGTGTTTGTATCTTTATGCATCTCTTGCAGCTGGGTCCGTCATCATACTTGAGATAAAAGCAAAAGCATCTCATGAGTCTGTTATCTTTTCTTGATATATGTCTCCATTTAATTTTTGGAATTCTCGCTGATAATTCCTCAACAAGTTTTTTGTATTTCTTCATGGATGACTCATTTTTAGTGTATTCTCCTTTTATTTTACAAATGACTAGTTGCGAGTTGCTGGTAATTCTTACATTTTACAACTTCATTTCTATTGCGAATTTCAGGGCATGTATCACATCCTCATATTCTGTCTCATTATTGGTGGATGCAAACTCCAATCTGAAGGAAAAAGCCATTTTGTTGCCCTCTGGCGAGATCAAAACAATTCCAACTCCATTACCTTCCTCATTTGATGATCCATCCACCAATATTTCCCATCTATTTGGCTCTGTTAATAGATCTCTTGGATTCCCATGTTCTTCTTCTATATCCATCATTTCTTCCACTGCTTCATCATCTTCTAAAGGAAATTCTGCTAAGAAGTCTGCAACAACTTGAGATTTTGGTGAAGATAATATTTCATATTTGATTTTGAAATGTCCTATCTGTGCATTCCATCTCTCGGCTCGCTCGATCTTTTGAATTTTTCATTATCGACTCGATTGGTATTTTGTCGACTTTATTTCATGCGCCTGAAAGTATATTCAAAGTTTAAATGCTGCATAAACTAATGCCAAAATTAGTTTTTCAATCTTTGAATAATTTTTCTCTGCTGCATTGAATGTCTTGCTGATGTAATAGATTGGTTTTTCAACTCCTGCATCTACTCGCAATAAGACAACACTTAACGCATGCGAAGTTGTCAAGGTAGATTAATAATTCTTCTCCTGTTCCGCCTTTTAAAAATAGATATGTTCGTCAGATGTTCTTTTATTCCTTGAAAATATTTCTCGCAATCGTATGTCCATCTAAACTTCGTCCCCCTTTTGAGTATATTGAAGAAATGCTTACACTTATCTCGATGATCGCGAAATGAACCTTCAAATGAATCTAAGAGTCCATTTAACTTTTGTACATCTTTTACCGTCGCGGTGTTGGCATGTCGCGAATCTTGTACTTTCTCTCGGATCAACTTGTATTCCTTCTTTGGATACAATATAACCTAAAAAATTTTCCCGATGCCACCCCGAAAATACATTTTTCTGGATTTACCTTGATGTTAAAATGTCTCATTTGCTCAAAAATTTCTCTAAGATCTTGGACATGATTTTTTGCTTCTTTACTTTTTATTAGCATATCATCTACATATACTTCCAACGTTTTGTGTATCCACTTCGCAAATACCTTTTCTACCATCCTTTGGTATGTTGCTCCAAAGATTTCGCAAAACCAAATGGCATTTTTGTGTAATAATATAACCCTCTGGGAGCGAAAAAAGCAGTATGCTCCTGATCTTCTTCAGAGAGAGGAATTTGGTTGTACCCTTTATATCCATCCAGAGAAGATATTCTATCATTTCCTGCTGCCGATTCAACAATTTGTGGAATATCCGGTAATGGAAAACTATCCTTCGGACAAACTTTATTCAAATCCGTAAAATCTATACAAATTCTTATCCCTTTCTTCTTCTTTGGTACTATGACAATATTTGCTATCCACTCTGGATATTTTGCTTGTCTTATAATCCCTGCATCAAGCATCTTCTGCAACTCTTCTTCTATTTGAGGGTGATACGTTGTCGCGATTTTTCTGATTCTTTGTTTGAATCGCCTTATGTTTTTGTCAATTTCCAATCTGTGGCATGCCACAGATTGGTCCTCCGGCACCTCATCCATGTTCCATGCGAAAATATCCTTAAATTCTCGCAACAGACCAATAGTTTTTTCTTCTTCATCTGCTTCCATCTTGGTCCCAATTTTTAGTATTTTTGGTTCTTCTTCGGTCCAACATTCACTTCCTTTGTTGGTTCAAACCGCATATGTAACCGGCCTTAGGTTCTCCCATAGGTATAGGTTCTTTTATCTCCTTGCAAGCTCGGTTCACCTCGCTTCCCAAATTTCGCTAGGTATCCCTTTTCCTTCCTCTGCTCTTATCATATAAGCTCTAAATTCCTCTTCTTTCTTTGCTTCCTTTGCCAATTTTCTGCGATCTTTTCGCTTCTTTGCACGTCCTTCATATTGTTTTACTTCAATTTGATAGCATAATTTCGCTTTATCAATTTCTCCTTTAATTTCACCAATCCCACTTGGCATAGGAAATTTAATGCATTGATGTAACGTTGATGCTACGGCTTTAATTGCATGAATCCATGGCCTTCCCAACAACATGTTGTATGGTGATTCCATATCCACTACGCATAATGCCGTTTGTGTCTCAATATCTCCCAAAGAAAATTCGCACCTCTATTTCTCCTTTTGGTTTTGTTATAAATTCACCAAAGCCATGAATATGATAAGTTGAAGGAGACATCTCTTCATCTTTGTATCCCATTCCTCTGTATGCATGGTAAAATATTATATTCGCCGAACTCCCCGTATCAACTAGAGTTCTGTTTACCGCCCATTCTTCCATAATTTTTGCTGATTTTTCTTTTTCTTTTTCTTTCCGTGTGGTTACTGTGATTACCAAATGAGACGTGTGGTTTAAGCTTTCTCTTGATATCTCTCGGGCCAGTGAACATAATCTTCCTGTTTTCCCATTCCTTCATAGGTGACGCTTTCTCGTTGTTACGATTTTCTTTCCTTCAAAATCTCGTTTATGTATTCTCCCTCTGATATTTGCATGAAATTCATTAATCATTGTTTTTGTAATCAAAATACATTCCAACTTTCTATTACGTTCCTTGATTTTGATTTTTTCTACTTTAACCCATTTATCAATCATCTTCTTAATTTGAACAATTTTAACAACAATCTCCAATCTTTAGTCTTCAGTCCCTGTTTCTAGCGCCATATGTAATTGCAGGAAATCCTACAATACACACCTCACAAGAATTTATAATATCTAACACATATTTAAGATCAATAATCAATCTCTTTATTAATTGAGTTAGAAATTCTACAAGAAGGAAGTGAAATCAAGAATGTTATTGCTACTCTAGACTTTCTCTCTCCTCTAAAATTTCTCTCCACTCTCTAAAAAGATCATCTCCCATTCATAAGCCTATTCGGCTCTTTATATAGGACATTACATAATGGATGACGGCGGTTATCCCTTATTTTCGGATCACTTCATGGCATTCTCGCAAGTGTACAAATGTGAAACCTCGCAACACTCCTAAATCTCGCTAGGTCTTCACGTCTTTCTCGTGTTCTGGCTGTCGTCATCCGTTGCGTCATTTATATTATTCGTCTGCGATATCTTCGCAATGCGTCATTTATGGATTTCGCAAGGGCGTTGGTGTTGCGATATTCTGATCCTACATACATTACCCAACAACAAGCACATAGAGAACATAAAAAATAAAATCAGAATTTCTACCTAAAATAAGCATATAGGATTTTTTTAGAAACTGAATCAATTAGAGGGAAATTCGGTTGAATCTAAAATTATTGTAAGAGGAAATCGAAATTTATTGACCGAAAGTGCATGTAATAAGCATGCCATCATAATTGGAAGAAAAACATTGCCCAAATAGTATCGACAGTACCTAGTGAACAATTTCCAGGTTAACACGTACCTAGGATATTGGCTAGTGAAATTGAAAATCGGTCTGGATGACCCATATGAACAGAATTCTTGCTAGGATAAATATCGAGGTACCTTGGGGGTTATTGCTTTTGACCAAACATGTATGAATCACATGGTTTGATCCAAGATTAGGGGTTAATTTTGAAGATTTTTTTTTTTAAATAGGTGTACGATTCTCTAATGGATGAATTTTGATAGGTTTATGATATTTTGGGTCTACTGTTTTAATTGGATTCTAATATTCAGTAAACTCAAAAGAGATCAAACAAAGGAATCAACGAGTTAATCTTTAATAAAACCATCTACTCCTCGATGGGTATTTTGATTTAAACTTTAAATATCATCGTTGTTCTTCATCAATGAGTTTCTAATATGGACTGTTGTTTCTGTTATAGTAGGCGGCAGAAGAAGGGGTTGTGGTCCTTGCGGAATACGGAGGCGGAAGAAGAAAAAGAAGGGTAAAGAGTTAGGGCACAAGTGATATTAAATCATGACCGCCGGCTTAAAGCTTTTCATTAAAGTCGTCAGATAAATGCCAAATACAGGGGTAAACTTGTAAAACCAGTATAATTCATTTTAAAAATTAATTTAAGTTTAGTCAATGACGTTGACCGTTATTTCCAAGTACCAAACGCAAAGCTGGACAAATGATAGACCAAACACTAACATTTGACAAAATGTAAGTATCAAAAACCAAATAACCCTAAAACATTCAATAATAAGTTCGAAACCATAGATCAAGCTCAATGGTCAAGAATTTCTCTTAGCTATAGCTTATTTGAAGTTAAGCGAATTGGGTTTGAAGCCAACCTCACTATGAGTGATTGGCATCCCTTAGCTTAATTACACGGAAGATAGTGCCAAACTTTTATTTACACGTACATAAATATTATATATGGGTCGAAAAAAATAGTTTTAAGAGAAAAAAAAATGGAGATATAATAGGAAAAAAATGTTTTAGTAAAATAGAAGAGTCAAAAGTGAAAAATAAAGAGTACAACTGAAATATTCTCAAGGAAACTAAGTATCCTTAAAATTCACACGGAAATTAAGTTTCCGTCAAGTAAGTTTTTCAATTTTTCTTAGCTATGTTCGGTGATCAACTTTAAAATGTGTAGCTAAGGGATATCGCTATATTTAAGAGATACGAAAGACCATAGTAGTCGGATTTCGCTACAATTAAGCTATAGCGAAGAGAAATCGCTTATCATTGCACTTGCCTTACAAACTAATAAAGCAATGATTAAATTAATAAAAAACCAATGTCATTCAATACGATAATTAAAATGGTATGGACTTGTAGACCAACATCTTCGAAAGTGATACCAAACTTCATAAATTGACTAAAAATTATCCGCTCCAATCTTTTTGCAGTTTTAATATTTTTCAAATGTCCTAAGGTAAACTTCTACATTTTTCTTTGCCTCTTTTAGTATATTACTCAATCAATAACTATGTCCCTTTACTTCATCAATAGAAGCGTCATCAAGATCGTGGCATATTGCTTTAATTCAACCATTTATACAATCATCATAAAGGGATTCCTCGTTCAGTTACGTACTTACTTAAAAACGAACAAACCTCAATGGCAAGAAATCATATCTTTTACCAGGAAATATCCAAAGAAGCATAAGTTCTTTTCAAGTAAGTTATAGTGTACTCATGAAATCCTATATACGTGTATCTTATTTCGCCGCAACATAAACTTAGGATTTTATTATGTGTGTATGTGTATATTGGCACTATAAGAGGAACCCCAAATAATCAGAACATATCATTATGTACTAAGAATGTATAAAATGTCACTAAATTATAGGATGAACGGTCATGTATTGTAGAGTATATTTCATATAGGTTTAGAGCGAGCGTATGTTATGGGCGTATATCGGGAACTATGAAGACGGGAACCTGTGGATTACATATACCCTGAGCGACTCTACATGCGCATATGGATAGAAAGCGAGTACTTTATGCCGTCAATTTTTATGTACCCGTGAATTATGCGATAAGTAATATTTTAACCTTATAGTGTATAGTATTAGTAAAGTGCAAGTTTTTTATTTAATTTGTCTATAATTTTTTTCTCCCTTTTCGATATTCAGAAAGATACAAATAAAAGAAACATAAATAAAGGAGAGCTGACTACTCCCCCGTCCCTGTTATAAAGGCCGAGTTTAGATGGGATCCCGGAATTGCAATTCCAAAGTTTTTTTTTTCCTTCCATTTATAACCTTATTTATGATGTATGGGGTATCATACAATTTAGTTTTAAATGTGAGATAGAGATACATAAATTAACAATTATACTGAGATAGGATAAGGATAAATTCGGGAAATAGAAAAATATTGTGAAAACTAAGTGTTTTCTTAGAATAATAACTACTTCTCCGCCTTTATAACAGGGACGGGAAGTAATCATTAAGGTGATAAAGAAGGAAGATTCGGGGATTCATCTATGATTCCCATGGATTATATGGTTGTGCCTAATCTAATGTTACTCCATGAGCTGAACTATGGACCCGCGGATGGAATCGGTGTGTTGCTCCATGGTTGTGAACAATCGTTGTTAACACGATTCACATGGAGCAGATCCTTGTTAAAAATGCCAACGATGATGTACAAAAAAAAAAAAAAAAATCTTTTGGAACCCTTATGCCACGTATAATTACTGTAACTTTATTATTCATTTTGTATTTTATTCAAATTAAATCGTTAACTTAGTGAAAGCATACCCAAATATCCCCATAGAAATGTCAGGTCTTCACGGTAAAAATACACTACATCTTACAAACTCTAAATTACCCTAAGATAATATAGCCGAAGTAACATAAAACCACTTTCCCTGCCTCTATTCCTCTACTGACTACCGCTCTCACACTGACACTTAGCCAGACAAAAAACCCAAACCAAAGTTATTGGCAACTCCACTTATTAACCTATCCCAGCAATAATATTAACGACCGAGGCGCATCCCAAACCTCCAAAATATGAGGAAATTAAAAATAGTTTAGTTGATAATAGCAGAGAAGAAGTTAGTTTTGGTAGCAACCTCATTCGGTTCTATAATAGAACCTTGACGGTAGGAATTGAAGCACCTCAAGGTATGTTGTGCTCTATTTGGTTAAGTATTGCTTGGATACTTCAAACTTTACCGGAAAAAAGTCAAGCTTAAAAATTTAAAATGGACCGACGAAATGACTCCAAAATTTTTAGTAGTTTAGCACTACGAGGGAGTCAGATAATAAGGCAAATTATTACTCTTAAACTGTTACAGGGGAAGAGTTTATATATCACGACATTTTCAGTTCAAAGATTTTATCCCAAAAGAAGCGGATTCAACAGATCATGCATGATGCGATTAAGGTCCAACAATCAAAGCTGAGGTAATCCTTTTTCTCAACTGGGACCAAAATTGTTGTCAATCAGAATAGTCAGAAATCAAAGTTGTCCTACTATGCTTGGTGCACTTTCCTTTACTCTGGAGACTTCGACGCTATTGCTATTCCAATGTGAATACTGCCACTTGCATTTTTTTTTTTTTTTTCTTTTTCCTTGTTCCTTTTTTTTTATTTGGAGTTCTAAGGCTTATGCCTCCCTACTTTTTTGTTTTCCGTTTTAGCATTTCTCATTGTAAAAATAGAGAACAAATTTACGATGCTTACTTGCTAATTTACTGTAAAAAGCTAATATCCTCCTAGAGAGACAGCAACTGCGATCCTAATTGGTATTGAGAAGAACGTACTTATATGAATTCCTGAACATGAACTTGTTAATGTTTCCACTTATAGAGAGACAGCAACTGCGATCATTTATGAACAACCTCATATTTTTGTACATGCATATGGAATCTTCATGTAAGGATTTAACCTAATAGATTCCTATAAGTACTACCTTACAGATGGTGTTTCTGAGCATCAAAAAGCAACACAGGGTGAAGGGCAAAACCAATGAAATTTTACGTAGAAACAACAAATGCAAAGAAAACAAACTTAAAAAAATAAACTGAAATGAAGCTAGTTGTAATAGTTATGTTCTTTCATTGTAAAAAAACAGAAATCAAGCTACTATTAATGGTTCTGTTCTTTCATAGTACAACATAACTTTTGTTGATTCACTTGCATTGAAGTAGCTCGATTTCGCAAGGTTTCATTTACTGAGTTAGGTTCTCTGTTTGTTTGTTGCATGCAAACACAAAGAAAATTGAGATTCTCATGAAAAATACTGCTCAAGCTATTTTCAGTATTTCATTCCTCTATCTTGCCGCAATCAAACAAAAAGAAAATTAATTAAATTTCACAATAAGACAAACTTCCAAATAAGAAATTAAATGAACCTGGCCAGAATTATTTTTAATTTCAAAGAAAAAAAAAGTCAAAGTTAGAGGTCGTTCTAACGGAAAAAAAAAGATCATCCAAAACAGGGCTAAAGATAATTTGATGCTAGCCGTATCGGGTAATGGGGTAAAGACGATTGCAGTAAAACTACGTCTTGAAGCATCGTTTGATAATCTGTTACACCAAATTCCTTGTTTTTGTCTATGAAACCATCGGCTAATTTCGAAAATAACCTTTTGTGAGACAATATTAACAATAATAAAGAGAGAATCACCTAAGCTAATTTCGAGCTACCCATGAATCGCTTTTCAGCGTACCTGCAATGTGCAAACCAAACAAACAAATGTAAAATTAGTGATCGACAAACATCAAGAAAATGAGAGGAAAAAAAAATAAAACCCTAGAAGAAAGAAGCATAAATGAAATTTTCCTATCGCAGCTGTTGATAACAAACATATCGACAACCAAAAAAATACACATCCAAACAAATCCATATAGATAAAAATTATAATTGCAAAAACACAAATACAACAGAAAAAAATATTAAAATTATCACCTTGTCAATAGATGGCATCATCACATGAGTTGATCAATCATCAATATAGTAAGAAAACGTACACCAGCATCTGTAGATCAAAGAAAACGTACACCAACATTAGATCAAACAAAAATCACCATATTTGCTAAAATATCTGAGAAATAAAAAGCAAAACCCTAGAAGAAGGATAAAAAAAACACATAAACGATGGACTGTACATTGCTTGAGTGCTTTATATAGAGAGCACCCACGATCAGAATTTCCAGAAAAAAATAATCTCGGTGTGGGAAAAAAATACCTAGTTTAGGAAACAAAACCCTAAAAATTACAAAACTTATGTAACTTTGGATATTTATGTTATTCTCATATCACCGTAATTAGTGGTTGCAAATAATTTTGTATAAAATATAGAAATTGACTTTATTTATAGTATTTTATATTTTTACCTATTTTATTTTTAATTATGGAATAAACAAAATTAAAAAAAAGTAGTATGAAAATGAGGTTTATTTTTGTATGCTCGTGTTTGTATTAACTCGTTTAAGATTTCAATCAATTTTTTTGTATCAGATTCTAACAATTCTGTAATTTTTTATATTTTTTTTGGACAGGATCAATAAACAATTTAATTGCAAGAAAGACACAACCGATTCAAAGGTTAGTACACACAACCAATTTGATCAAATTTATCTTTTGTAATTGCCATCAGAAGTGTAATCTTGTTCTTTAGTTTTAATTGATAGAATATGGAGTTGTAATTAGGAAAAAAATGATTTTGAGAACTGTAACTGTAACTGGATCGGACATTGGACATTAAACATTTTTTATATTTTTTATTCATTAATTATGTGATTGATGCATGATTGATTAACATCTTGATTTTTATGCTGAAATCGTGATGTATGTTTGATTTTTTATTTAATGTATTTCCGGCAACATAACATTTTTCGAGATAATTTTTTAGGCAATAAAAAATCCGTTTTCCATTAAAAAAAATCGTGGGGCCAGAAAATATTTTCCACGTATTCTATTAGGCCAAATCAAATTAGTTTCCTTTAAAACATTTGGTGGGACCAGAATCAACCAGAAGCTCCGGTTAATGAGAGCTCTCGAAAAAACTCTATTTTTATATAGAGAATTTGGAGTGTTGAACGAGTGAAAGTTCGAAACAGAAACCAGTATATAAATTGTTAAAAGAGTGTAACTACTTAATTATACTTTTGATGCATTGTTTGGTTTGTTTTTCCGCTGTACTATATTATTTTTGGAAATTTCCTACTTGGTTGTGGTTGCTCACCCCTTTTCCCTCTCTCCTTACGGAGTATACAAAGACACTAGATGAAGAAAAGAAATAATAATTTATCACGGGGATTTGGGAATCGGTATTTCAATATCGTCGATATGTATTGTTTAATTATTTTCAATTATGGATTGTAACCATTTAAGGTGTTTTGTAAATAATTAATTTATTTATTAGAATTTTCTCGTAGTTCTCAATTATTCTTATTTTTAAAAGGAAAATCTGGACCTACGATAATACCGCTCCGGGTTTCTGGACTAGTTTCTAGCCTCAGAATTCACGGGGTGTGACAAAAAATCATACTCGTATGATTCTGATTGCAGTACAAGGCTGTGTTGGTGGTTGTCGAGATGGTAAAAATGTTTGATTCTGACTTATCACGACAATAATTAATCGTTACCCATTTTTGTAGTGATCAGGTGCACCATTAATGAAGGAGTAAGGACCGATTATATCAAGCTTTGTAACTTACTTCCCTTTGTTGAATGATGCAATTGTAGCCGTCAGGTTACTGGTAAAATCAAACTTCATGGACAAAATTATTTAGTCTTCAAAATATTAAGAATCTCCGGTTCTAAATTAATTCTAAACGCGAACTGTTTGATTCTGCTGCTGGTGTCCTCTATTTTATGAAGAAGTAGAAGAGAGATAAATAAGAAAAGTTTTTAATCCCGGCCGTTGAAATTTAAGATGTGTGGAGATCTAATATGGTACGTCCATGCGTATGATGGTTGAAGGACTTGGTTTGTCATTGTTAGTAAAGTTTAAACTGTTTTTGTAATTAAGTATTTAGTTGACAAAAAATAATACACGTCATCGGTTGACACGATCAACGTTATTTCCAAGTACCAAACGCAAAGCTGGACAAATGTTAGACCAAACTCTAATGTTGGACAAAATCTAAGTACCAAATATGAAATAACCCAAGAAAAAGAAAAATATGAGAAAGAAAAAAGTGAAATGAAAGTCCATCATCTAGTAAACCTATGCTTCAAAAAAAAAAGAATAGTGTAATAAACCTTCCCTGGCAGAAAGAACACACCCTTAAACAACGTTAAAGTGTCATGAAAATACATTATCTATATTCGGTTAATATTTTATCTTTGTTTAAAGTCCAGACAAATAGGAAGTAATTTGAACTTCTTAATGCTTCAAAAGAAAAAAACGAACTTCTTGGAACTTCATAAATCTTTACAAAATTCGTGTACCTTCTATGATACAAACAGTCTTAACACTTCTTATTTGGTTCTTCCTCACTTATATTATCATAAGTGGAAGAAGAAAACACGCAACATTGTTATCGAATTTGTGTAGAAACATGGTTATAGGCGAGGGATAAGTATTGGAAGGTGCAAGATATGTATGTATATCAATTTTTCCATTGAGAATGTGAAAACCTTTTTATATTTTAACTCAGCCTCTAATTTTAGTTTTCTCCAATATCCTAAAAGTTATCACCCACATAAAAGCACGTAAATCCGTTTCCAATAAGCCTACTAGGCCTATATTTATTTTTTCAAGAAAATGATGAAACCAAATGACATGAAAACAATAGTAGTCCTTCTATAATTCTACCAGCAGCAACAACCAAGTATTGATTAACATGAATGAAGCGTCAATGTTGGGGAATGCATGAATGCTGAAAGGTGAGGGTAAAAAATGGATGACCAACTAATTTGTTCACCCCTGAAAAAATGAATCAATTCGGTTAAGAGAGAGTAATGCACTACTATATGAGCACCGTTCCTATAGCTTGACTGCTTGAGGCACCCACTCGGTTCCCTAGTTAGTAAGTTCGCGAATCATTCACGAATTTTACCGTCTTATTCGCGTACGTTTGCAACTCCGAACCCAATACGCGTATTATATGGCATTCCCGGATTATTCGCGAATCGTTCACGAACTTTACGTATCTGAATAATACGTCCGCTTAATTCTTGAGAAATTCTTTAGCTTTTACGTTTTTAAAGGCCCCACTTTTTGGGATTTCCCGCCTCTGAGCATACACAACCCAATATTAGACATTGTTGTAACTTTTATGAAACAAAAATGATGAAGATATTTGAAGGTACATCTAAACCACTATCCCACGTCCTCTTGGATGACTAATATTGTATATATTATTAATATCATCATATTAAGTTTATTTTTTCTTTAAATAACTCTCAAATATGTATATTAGTCTATGTCCGTATAAATAATAATTATTTATTATAATAGATGCCGAATTTTTCGAAAGAACTCATATTTATAAATCGAATTATACACGTACGTATGCCGTTCAGATAATGACGAATCCAGTCGATTGGCCAATTTTGGACCGGATTTGGGTTTTACAAAACCGTATAATACTCGTACATTTGCCGTTCCGTACGTTTGCCGAATCCCGAATTGCTAACTAGGCTCGGTTCCACCCTTCTGTTTTTCGAGTTTTATGACCATCCAAACGTGGATGCCCCTAGGCAAGTTCAGGACTCCCATAAATTGGACAAACACATTTTAAAACCTCTTGACATGGGAATGTACAGGCTACTAAAAGTAACTCTTTTTTTTTTCCTTCATTTTTTTTTTCTTTCATTTGTTTTAACTTTTTTTCTGTTTAAGATTTCTCAAGGTGTTCGGCCAAGCGTAAATGGTTGTATCATTGCTTGCATCATCGGTGTGAAGATTTAACTTGAACCATTCAAAAGAAATGTTGAAATAAATTTAGCTAGATAAAAATAAATGATTCTCTCTGATAACTTGTCAATAAAAAGGCATAATTTATGTACTAAAAGTAGTAACCGTAGCACGCATATTCATCGGAATTAATTTTAGGAGGAAATGATCGGAGTGATTAACTCGGTCCCGACTCATTGAAAAAAATCTTAGAATCGAGTTTCCTTTTACCAAGCAAAATCCCGCCAAAGTAAAGAGTGATTATAATCTCACGGAAAATCTGATCCACTCCTACCTATTTCTTAATTTAAATCCACCATTATTAATGGGTCACCAGACTCAACACTTAACTTTTCTTTGTGGATTCATTTTTTTTTCTTTTTATTTATAATTACCATAAACTAAATACTAAATTGTACTAAACAACCTATAAGTTATAACTTATAACCATAAATTCAAATTAAAACATTTAGTGAATCATACAAGCTTAGTCAGAATACTTCAGAACGATACAATATTAACTTGAATTCTTTTGATCATATTTCACGTTATTGAACAACGAACCTGTATGGTTGGACTAAAAACCTCACCCAAGATAATATGCTACATTTTCATCCAAAGGGCAAAAACCTTTTCACATTTTAACCCAAACCTTCGTATTGGTTTTCTCCAATGTCTCAAAAGCTACCATCAACATAAAAGCATGTAAATCCATTTGAATATACCTTAACGAAATAAGCCAATTATTATTATTATTTTTCTTTTTGCCTTTGGTTCTCTTTGAGAAACAATAAAACCATTATGGTAACATGACACGAAAAGAGAATATAGTCCTTTTATAATTCTACAAGTAAGAACCACGCGTAAATCGACATGAATAGAGTTTCGATGACATGAAAATAAAAGTATTCCTTACATAATTCTACAAGGATGTCAAGTAACAACCAAGGTGTAAAAGAAGTGAAGAACATGAAAAAAGTTTTCCGTGTTTACAATGCATGAAATCCGAAATGTGACAGTTAAAAACTGTGTTACAAGGACACAGACACGGTGTCCGAGTTTTGTGTCCAAAACGTTACCTTGACACAGCAAGGTAAAAAACTAGAAAACGGGGACATGGTATATACAAAATAGATAACTAGTTTATCATAGATAGGAAGATACAAGCATACAAAACATATATAGATTAATACAAAAAAATAGCATTGAAAAAAACAGACTACATTGATATTTCTAGTTATGTTCATGGTCTGATAGATTAGCATTAGTAGTAGGCCTATGGCTCAACTGTTAGTACATGGTGGAGGGGTGCAAGTAGGTATATTAAGACCTGGATTAGCTAATTCTTGGTCTGTAGGTCCATCCAATCTAGTTTCATCCATAAGCACATCCCAATACTTAGTAGGCCCTTTGACATATCTATCTTCGCTTCTAGATAACAATCTAATTCTACTTATGAACATAGACTAGAGTCTCTGCTCTCTTAGGATGAAGCTTGTTGCGCTTTGCATTTTAGATATTCGAATAAGTCGAACAATTTCTCTCGGCACTAGAAGCGGAGCTTGGTTGGTTCATCAACCTATCTGCCAAGTTAGATAGCAAAGGAGCAGCTGCTCCATAATTATTACACCATGATGCTGGATCATCTATGTTTCTATCTCTTTGAGATGCCCAATTTGAGAAGCCTCCTTTGCATCCAAAAAATGCACCATATTGTTCTTTTATAGTTGTTCTATCTGACGAGTTTGTAAACAATCTTTCAAAGCAGGCATTTCTCCCATTTGACAACTCTTCGTCACGATGTGGAGGAACACGATTCAACCCACCCTCAATCCATTCTTCATTATAAAATTTTGGATTCAAACAATGAGCCAGCAGGATTAATGGATTGTTGCTCTTGTTCCATTAACCGCACAAGAACATTATGTACTTCTCCATAAAAGGAACATGATCCTTCTATCAGATTTGATTCCTCATGTTCAAATATCACCATCCTCACCTTTTCAATCATACTATCCCACTTTTCATACACCAAGTGCAATGTCGATTTTTTGGTATCGGTGAACGTCAAGAAATCAAACTATCAAAAGTGTGGAGATTGATCAAGCAAGCTACACTTTCCCACAAATTATCATCAACAATCATGTTCTTAACTTGTTGTGCCTTAGCAACATCATCCCCTTTATAATCTTTCCAATCTTGGTCCACCACCATAGCCAACAAAGCGATTTAACTTCAGGTAAACAAGCAAAGATGATCAGGTTAGTGGCAAACCTTGTCTCTCCATAAATCAATAACTTTAGAGTAGAATACTTCTTGTAAATTGATAATGCTTTTGAGTGATTGGCAACAAACATCTTAATCAATCTTGCTTGTGAAATCAGGTCTTGCATCCACTTAAACTCTTCAAATCTAGTTTGGTATTTGGCTGTTGGCTTGCACTCAGAAAGATCTCTTAATGCCAAGTTGAGTGTATGTGCTACACATGGAGTACAAAAGATATGACTGAAAGTACGCTCCACTTGCATAACAGCTGCCCTATACACCGGTGCATTGTCGGTAACTAGTTGTACAACATTCTTAACCCCAACTTCTTGAATAGTGTTCACAAATAGAATTGCCAAGTAGCTTGCATCCTTATAATTCCCTGAAGCATCAATAGCCTTCAAAAACACAGCACCACTAGTAGAGGCTCCCATAAAATTTATTAGTGGTCTACTATTATTGTCAGACCATTCATCACTCACAATTGAAATACCTGTTCTTTTCCATCCACTCTTGATAGGTGCTAACATTTTGTCTACATGATCTTTCTCTTCTTCAAGTAGTTTTTGTGCTCAACCCTATCCGCACTTGGAGGGACATAACCTGCAATATTGTTATTTGCTGCATATTGGATCATATCTCTAAATAATGAAGAACGAATAACATGGAAAGTTATCCCACAACCATAGAAAAACCTTGCAACTGTATGATCCAATACATCCCGAGACTTTCCATTGAATAACGACCAAACGTGACTATCACCTTTTTTTTAAAACATTTCCGAAATTTCACACCAGGTAATGGAAGATTAGAAACCCCCGATTTTCCAAGTTGGCTTCTCATATCGACATCATTTTGTAATTGCATCAAAGTATTTAAACTTTCGGATCAATACTTTCACATGGGCTAATACCTTAACCTTTTTCATGAAGAAGATGAGCTCTTACCCAAGTATATGAACCTTGATAAGTTTGAACAAATTGAGCACCGAAACTGATTGTTTCCTCCACCTTGATTTTCCCTTGCTTTTCAACATAATCCCAAAGAGGATAGTTAAGGTTTGTATCTCCAACTTTTCTTTTTTTAGACATTTTCTAGAAGATGATCAGATTATTATTGAAAGGACTCTTTACTGGTTAGTGATTTTCTAGAGGATGATCAGATAATTTTTGAAGAAGAAGAACAGAGCACAGACCGGAAGGAAGAGAGAAAGAAAAAAGTATTATTACGGTCAGATCTTTTTAGTTAGTCAAAGAGAAGAGAAAGCTTCTTAAGGAAGGAAAATAAATATCTTTTGGCATATTCTCTAAGATATGCTAACTTGGTGTCAAATATATATGGTAGATTTGTTTTATTATTATTTTATTAGATTCCTAGGTAACTGAGCTGTGTCCTACGTGTCAGACATGACAAATTTTTTTTTCTGCGTTTTCTTGTAACCAAGTTAAAAACTAATGACCAGCTAATTGTTCACTGTTGAGAATTCAACTAATGAATTATTACATGAGCACTTTTCCTGTAGCTAGAGGCACCCACTCGATTCCAACTTCCCTCTTTTTTTAGTTTTCTGATCATTCGAACATGTTTAGGCATATACCATTGGGAAAGTCGTGCACTCGCATATAAGTTGGACAAAAACATTTAAAGCCTTGACATTTTATTACGTCAAATTAAAAGGTAAAAGCCAGTTTATTTTTTTTTTCTTTCACTTAGCTAGATTAAAATGATTATCTACAAGTAACTGCACGATGAAAAGACATATTTTTGGGTGCTAGGAAGTAAAAAGCACAAACTGAAATAATTTTAGGAGGCTATAAGGGTTGGGTGACTTGGCCCCGCCCGACTCGGTAATTTGTTTTCTTTTTTAAGTCTGAAAAAGAAATCCCAACTAAGCAAAATCCCTACCCAGTACAGGTTTATTATAATATTTGCAGAATCTTATCCATTGCTGCTTGGTTTTTCAATGTAGTTGCTCCATTTCTTAATTAGTGCGTGAGTTTGTGCCAATTCTACACATAGGAGATAACCTTGTGGATTTTTCGGTAGAGAAAAACTTGACGTGGAGCCCACCATGGAGTTTAGTGGGGCAATTTTTATGGTGGGATCCACCCCACTTTCTCTCTATCAGGAGAATCCGCTGGATTATCTCCCTCTGTATTCAGAATTATTACCATACCACATATTTGTTGCTTGCCTCGATAAGAAAAAAAGAAAAAGGCATGAAAGTCCTCATCTAAGAACATTCTTCAAAAGAATTAAACCTTTGTTGACAATAGTAAAGCGTTATATAATATTCACTCGGATTACATTTTATCTTTCTTGTGAATCCAGACAAATATCTTTTTTTGTTTTTATGATTAGACAAACAAATATGTATGCAATAATACAAATATATATAGTTTGAGAGATTTTAATATCTAAGTTTAGAGGAGTGTATGAGAGTCTAGACAATTTTTTTTTTTTTTTTTTTTATTTTTATGATTAGACAAACAAATATGTATGCAATAATACAAATCTTCTTGAAACTTCTAAATCTATATAAAATTCGTGTATCTTCTTCGGTAAAATAGTAATAAAAACTCTATAACCGATCTTGTTTGGTTCTTCCTCAATAATATTATAACTCATAAGTGGACGAAGAGAACACCCAACAATATGTCTGATCTCAGTGCACATATGATTGCCGGGTATATTTGTGAGACCAGGATTGATAAGTATCAAAAATTGTTGTAAGCTACGGTCAGATATCAATTTTTCCATTGAGAATGGGAAACTCTTTCCATGTTCTAATCCAGCCGTCCCAGCCTCTCATTTTGGTTTTCTCCAATGTCACAAAAACTCTCACCAACATAAAAGCACGTACCACAATTTTCAACAACGCTTCACTTAATAATCCAATAATAATTCGTTAGTTTTTTTTTTTTTGCTTTAGTTCTTTACAAGAAAAAATGAAACCGATTATATGCTAACATGACACAAAAATGACACAAAATGAAAGCAGTCCTTTTATAATCCTATCAAGTAACAATCAAGTGTAGAAGTACATGAAAAAAACGTTCCATGTGAGCAATGCATGAATGCTAGAAGGCGAAAGTTAAAACTGGATGACCAGCCAATTGTTCAACGTTGAGAATTGAACTGATCAAGGAACGGGGGAGTTGAGACAGAGAGAGAGATTGGTGGCCTATTATATGAGCACTTATCCTGTAACTGGGGGCACCCACTCGGGTACCCCTACCACCCTCCTGTTTTTTTGAGTTTTGAGCGCATCACCCCAACGTGTATACCACGTATGTATCTTGAAAGAGGTACGTCTCCCCTGAATATAGTCTCGCATGTTGCAAAGATGGCTGATACCGTCCGCAACGTGGACCGTGGAAAGGGTAATACACGAAGAAATAAGAAGGCTGTACACTAAAATACCACAGCGTACGACTAAGGCTCCAGATTACCCCAATCATTTCTCTGTTACTATTATTTTAAAGCAACTGGGAGTAGGTGAAAACACGATCTCAGCTCATGATTAATTGACCAACTCAATCTTTAGCTTACAAAAATTATTTGTTGAACCGGTGTTTATATACTACGTGCGTGGTGTCGTGCAACCATTATCTTTGGGCGATTTTTTGTTTCACTACAAGTTGGTTGTTTTTTTTTTCATGTATAAATAGAGAAGAGGTATTTGCATTTTATACACACTCGAAAACATCTTCTTCTTCATCAAGCTCAAATACAAATCCTAAAATGAAGAGTTTTGGAGTTGTTGTAGCTCTCCTGGTTTTGCTCAACTTGACTAGCTGTCACGGTGCTTTGCAATCAGGATTTTACAATGGCAAGTGCGGAACAAATAATGTAGAATCCATCATCAGAAATGTTGTGCGCCAAAGGTTTGCGAGGGACCCTACTATTGTTGCTGCACTCCTCGATTGCAATTCCACGATTGTTTCGTTACGGTACATATTTTAAAGTTCCTGTAATATTTCTCCATGCAATTTTAAGACCATATTTGCGTACTAATGGTAACCTTTTTGTGGTTGAATGAAGGGATGTGATGCGTCCCTGCTCCTGGATGGCTCTTCAAGTGAAAAAACATCGCCTCCAAACTTTAGCGTCAGAGGATATGACCTGATCGATCAAATTAAGGCTGCACTTGAGAGAGCTTGCCCTAGACTCGTCTCCTGTGCTGATATCATTGCCGTTGCTACTAGAGATGCCGTCGCTTTGGTACGTACAATATTGCAAGTTCTTTCTTAACCATGGGTAATATTGAAAAATTCCACAAAGTAGCTATACGCACCGTGGGAGCCATGCAGAGAAAACATGATATATATAGGTGATGCTTATCTGATATTGTTTTTATACCGTGCAGGCTAGAGGGATGAATTACAGAGTACAAACAGGAAGGAGAGATGGTTTTTCTGGCCAAGCTAGAAATGTCAACCTCCCAGGCCCCTTCAATTTCAGTCCCTTCATCCATAGCTTTCTTCGGCAGCAAAGGTTTCACTGTTAGAGATATGGTTCTTCTTATAGGTACTTTTCAGTGCCTTAGATATTACTTTTTTTTCTCGATTTGTTTAGCTTTACGTGTTGTCTAAAGTTATTCTGACTGCCATTTTCGGTTTTTCTGTATATTAGGTGGAGGTCACACCGTAGGGATAACACATTGTTCATTTATCCAAGACAGACTCTTCAATTTCAGAAACACCGGTAGACCCGATCCATCCATGAATCCCACTCTACGTAATCAACTGAGAGGAAGGTGTCCCCAAGGATCACCGTTCGACAACTTGATCAATCTAGATCAAACGCCTGGTAGTTCTTTGGTCGTTGATAACGGTTCTTACAGGCAGGCAAGAGCTGGAAGAGCAATTTTTTGAAATCGATCAATCCATGGCATCCCACCCTTCTGACCAGTGGAATCGTTTTTCCTTGGCAAACAATGGAGCAAGTTTCCAAACTCAGTTTGGTGCAGCCATGATTAAATGGGAGCTCTTCAGGGTTCTTACTGGCAGGAGTGGAGAATGAAAGTTGTCGTCGCAGGAATTAGTGATCATCGTAATTTGATTGACACCCAATGGCGAGTGATTTGTTAACACATGCGCGAGGATTTATTGTTTCATGTGTTTTGGTTTGTTTGTTTGAATGTATTGTCCTCTTCTCAATTGATTATATATTGAGGTTTATTTCAAATCTTGATATAAATAAACTGTATTTTTGTGTTGATATT
>JAJJWW010008817.1:0-36311 GCA_023531295.1 Papaver armeniacum
GTTCCTCGCCGACTCCCTCGCGGTACCGTCGTTTATTGATCCCGCGAGCCCTATGTATTGCGATATTATGATCCTACACTTTATTTTCTAAACCCTCTAAAATCTGGTATTAATGTAGAAAGGTATCAAGAACTATCCGAGACACTGGAATCCTCAGCTGCAGAAAATAATCTAAGTACTAGTAGTATTCTCAGCTTCAACATCATCAATCACTGCTTCACCATCATCCAGGCTCTTAGTAATCCTTGCGTACCTCTTACGCCCAGTCTTCTTGATAAAATCGGGGGAAGGGAAAGGAGGAATTTCTGTAACAGGTGGGCATAAATCACTACTAGATCCATCGCAGTAATACATAATCTTCTGACGGATGCCGGGAACCGTTTACGGTTAAGTGAGAGAAAAACGGCTGGACTTGGATAGCTTCTCTGTATTCAGAAACAGGCAATATTAGAAATTTAATTTCGGTGGAACGACTCAGAATCATACAAAATATTTTAATAATCGATCTGATATTTCGACTCAGAATCAAAACAAAAAATACCAAAAAATGATTTGATAATGGATCACATTCTTAATAAGATAACACATGGAAATCAGGATCTAGGATCTAGTTAGTATACATACCTCAGAATCATTAATCAAAGTCGCTATTCGAAAAGTATCCATTGTCACTCGGGAGATGTAACTCTGGTCGAGGCCGCCGAAAGATAATGAACGAAGAAGAGAGAGTTGAAATCAGGTTAGGTGTGAGGAAGGGTGATATTTATGCAGAGAAAACCTAAAAGTTAGCACGTGCTGTTTGGCCACAAGCACGTGAGGGAGGTCCCTAGTTAGAGATCCGCCGAATGTTTCACGAATTATTCTGTAGCGGTCGGGAACGTTTTATTCGGTCGTCCAACTGCGACCTAGATACGTGTACCTTATGAAGTTCCCAGTTTATTCGCAGAGAATTGAAATTCGCTATAATAAGACGGCAAGAAAATATCTCGTATATATTAAAATTAAACCCTGAAAATACCTGACTAAATTGGGGTCTATCAAATATTAATAGAGATGCTTCTTGTGAAATAGAAGACAAGAACACAAAGTAGAGACAAGAAGAGAAAGAGATTTCTTATTAATGTGTGTGAAATACGAAGGTTTACAACTCTATTTATAGAGTTCACATATTTGGTTCCCCAGTAATAGGGTTCCACTAAAGTAGGTATCTATATAATAACTGTCATTTATAACACTCCCCATAGATGATCACTGTATCTAAGCTAATTGCCTCATTAAAACCTTATCACGAAAATTCGAAGGGACAAAACCTGACTGAGGGAGAAAGGGATACAATTATGAGAAAAATTATAACAGAGCTGGACATGTATATGTTTCCTCGTTAAAACCTTGACAAGGAAAACCCAGTGGGACAAAACCTTGACGAAGGAAAAAGAGTACAACGTGATAGTCCGGTAAAATACCTTTTACTATGATGCTCCCCCTGATAAGTGCTTCAGTTAAATCTTGGCTTTTAAATCTTCGAGCCGACACTTCCCAATTTCGATAAACGAATTTCTTGAATGTTGGAGATAACAATAGTTTCGTGAAAAATCTTCCAGTTGATGAAGTCTTCTTTTGTGTTAGTCTTTTAATAGTAGTATTCTCGAGTCTTCAGTTTTCTTTCAATACATTAAGTACTTGTGTCTGGATTGTTAATTTCTTGGAGATGATTTGCATAAATAGTTGATGTAGTTTCTTCAACAAAGTGCCAAGATATGAATATCTTATCATACGTGAACAAAAATCGTAATTGTGAGAAGGAAATCCAAATTCTTAGGATATGATTAAGTTGATTTGGTTTAATCAAATGCGAGCATCCACTAAAAAACCAAAATTGATACAACTCCCCCTTGGATGACCATCATGTTGAATTAAATTGCCTTACTAAAATCTTGCCAGTAAAACCCGATGGGAAAAAATTTGGGTGAAGGAAAAAGAGCATAAATATCAACATTTTGAAAGAAATTAAACGTCAATGAGATGTTGCCTCATTAAAACCTTGTCATGAAAACCACATGGGACAAAACCTGAAACAAAGGAAAAAGTGTACAACTTTTGACGTAAATATGGATGCTAACTCAACTACATGAGTTTTCAAAAAATAAGCATCAAAATAATAACTCTAGTCTACCTTAAAGACGACTTTATGCTAGCATAATTCTAACTGAAGATTTAAGAAAGGAAAGAAAATAGAATTTATGTTGCGAAAACGTGGATTTTTTTGTTTTTAAGGACCCTTCAAGAGACCTATAAAGTTGATATTTTCAACTGATTAATCCGGATTTTTGGTTTTGTACCAAATTTCTAAAAACACTTAAAGGATTGTTAAACCTGATAATTGAGTCAGGTGGCTGCCGGAATATAAATTGAATCCTACAAGGATTACAAATACGAATATGGTCTCTGGATACATACCAGTCATTCAAAGACTGCCACGCCAAATGCATCATATAATGAGAACAATTATTAAACCAATCATGGGGTTTGAGGAAAAAAAAAAAAAAAAAAAAAAACTCAAATCGTTTTCGCAACGAAAAAATTTCTCATATGAAGACGCAATATCACTACACCAACCTGTAATTAATAGGCTTGGCATGTTTAAGGTGTTAAGTTTGAATCCAAAATTGCATATATCGAGAAATTAATCCAACCTAATTGGATTATATGCCAACCAATCACATATGTCGATATTCCTCTGCAGAGGGGTTCACAACCACCATCAATTATTTCAGTATCTACTGTAAATGAATATTCAACCATATTTAGTTTTTCACAATCCCACAAAAATTTCCAAATGTATGCATAACTTGAAAAAATTCAATCAATTGGTACTGGGGCGCTCATGGCATTATAATCTCACCATTATCAAGTGATAAGATATTAAATTTGAGAACGTGAATCATAATTTGGTAGACTCAATTGGAGCATTAAATGTAGCCTCTTATAAAACGCTACTTATTTGCTAGATGTGACTGGATTTCCTCTTAAGAGGCAAAACTTATATAAAAGCAAAATGTGAAATTTTACGCCAATCATATAATGACAGCCTTAATCGATTTGATCATGATGGGAGAGAAATTGATATAACTTTTAAGTTAATTAACACCAACTTTTGCTGGTAGTATGTAGTCTCCCCCTGATTATGGCGGAAAAAATTTCATCTCACAAAAAACGAAAACAAATATTGTAAAGTATTATCCGATTAATTCGAGGACATATACTTATAATAATTTCTAGATGTTAACAATACCAGGTTGGACAGTAGATATTGATTCCAAGAGCCATAAAAAAAAAATCCCAAAACTGTAATCTACTTGAGATACAAACTGAATATTAACCATGGATTTTATTGGTTACAACCATACAAATAAAATAAATCTCCAGGAAAAAAAATCAAAATAAAATAAAAATCATGACCTATAGGGAGAACGAGATAGACACTCTTTGTATCAAAAGAGAAATTGATTTAAAGATCAATTTAGTCACCACAACGACTAATGATTTAGGCCAACAAGCCGGGTGCACACCCTTTGATCTTTTGTGACATACCGTCCAACTACAAGTGGAGCGGTCTCAAATTTAGAGATTATGATCACGAGGAAAAAATTAAAGTTGCTCAATATCCCTTAGGAATGCAACAATTCCTCATCTATTGGTATTTGTGATTGTCTTATACCATAATAACGATGTGATTGATAAACAAAAAATATTTTATTTAAGAACATAAAAAAAATACATTATCGTTATTAATTTTGGAAAGACTCCACTTTGTGGTTGATTAATGATGGTTTCATGTAGGTAATATAAACCAATAAATGTTCCTTGCAAGAAATGGAACCATTGGCTTAAAAATAATTTAGAATGGCAATGCCAATTTATGTACATCTCATCTCGAAGAACTGTTACAGAAAATCAATTCCAATTGGTTTAAACGATATATAAAATCGTATGAACCACAAGGTAAAAGAAAATATCGTTTTCTCTCACTTGAATTCCTCACTCATCTATACCCACATGAACAAAGACATAAACAGACACGAATTTGCGATCACCCAAGGGAAAAGGATTAATAAAATCAAAACTGTATGCGGATGGAACCGGATCCAGAGTGGCTAAAACAAAATTCTGAAACAGAAGTATACTAGATAACTGATGCGGCAGTGAAGGGACGACGAAGAAGCGAACAAGTACACTCTTCTATGTACACATCTTTTTTTGTTGTCAATCCATATGTGTAAAAATAGAGGCTTAAGAAAGTTGCATGGCTACCCGTACAAAAAAAAAAAAATTGTTCCCTATTTCTATAGGGCCTTATGAGGAAGTCATCTATAGTCGTACTAAACAATAATTTTAGACGCACCTTGATAGTGCAGGGTTGAGTGAGTCCTCTCTCTCTCTATGAGGATTTATCCTGCCTGATGTATTAAGCATTTTCATTTTCATGAAGGAAATTGGATGCATGAGTTAAATGAGTGCACAAGTGAAAAGAAAATTCAAGAATCCAATATATGTTCAGGCGTAGCCGCATACAATTTGAATACTCTTGGTAAAGAAATTCTACAAAAAAAAAAAATATATATATATATATATTTTTACATACTTATTTTTCCTAAACACCTGTCTCACTTATGGTACAGTGTGTCTCATCTCCACAACAGCTAAAGCATGCTAATGCTAACCAGATGTACCAAACTTCCAGAAACTTGCAGGGTATTTTGGGCATCACTTTCTTAAACTCTCTCAGTTAATTTTTCTCATTTTCTCTCTCTTCTTCTTCTTCTAGTTCTTCTTCTTCTTCTTCTTCTTCTTCCAGAATGGAGATCTGTAACTCCACCACTAAATGAATATGCATGTTTTTTCTAAATTCTAACCACCCAATGATCCAATTACGCCGATCGAACATAATAGTCACAGAGAGAATACGATCATCGAGAAGAAGAAATGGTGCATGTTTATATATGGGGAATGATGAAGTAATTAAAGGTTTAGAGAAATGGGTCTGTTATTTCATTCAAAGTGTGATATTTCTGCCACTGAATGAAATAGATTGAATCTGTTCTCTTTGAATTAGAATCATAGAAGAAATTTATTGTTGAAAGATGTAGGATCCAAATATCGCACAATAAGTAAGATCTCGCGAGAATGTAGCAAAACTTGCGAGAATGTATTATGGGCGCGACAGTATGAGCTGTACACCACTATGTATGAGTTGCCATCCACTATGTAAACATCTATATAAAGAGGAGAGCAGGAGAGAGAAAGGGGAGACATTTTTTGTAAAAGGGAGAGACACATTTTAGGAGAGAGATATTTTTGGAGAGAGACTTTATTTTTCTTTATCATCTTCTTTCCCAAATAATTAGATATAGAATTCTACAAAATATCCATTAATGGAGATTCTAAATGTAATTCTTATGTAACCTCAACAATCATAGTGAAGAACCATGGATGTAGATCACATTGATCGAACCATGTAAAAAATCCTTGTGTCCATTTTACAATTTTTAGCACTTTTATCTTCATTTTCATATCAAATAAGTTTAGATCTAGAAATTATTATCAAGATATAGTGAGGGGTGTAGTGTAGGATTTCCTGCAACTACATATGCGCTAAAAACAGGGATTGAAGATAAAAGATTGCAGCTAAAAATTATCCGAATCAAGAAAATGAGAGAGAAAAATGTTAAATTAGATGAAATAGAGAAGTTAAAAAACAAGGAATATGATGAAAACACGGAGTACAATACAATTACAAAAGCAATGATTAATGAATTTCATGAAAACATAAGAGCGAAGAAATGGAGTAAAGTTATAGTATTGTATGTTTCTTTCGCAATCAGCAAATAGCCCAGATGGTCAGCAGTGAAGAGAAGGAGTTTGATGTCTAGAGTTCGAATCTCCCCATTCGCAAAGGGTTTTTGCACTTCGCAAATGTTTACCTTGTGAACGTTCGCAGCATGAACACTTTGGCAGACGTTCGATTACTTCATGCAAATGTTTACTTCGACAGTCTTTGATAATCTCGCAAGGGTATCTCGCAAGAAGAAAGTAGGTGATTATTTCGCGAAACACTTCGCAGAGGCAAGGCTAGCACGGTTGGTTAGGAGGCATGAATGCAAGCAGAAGGTCGCGGGATCAATTCTTGCTTCTCGCATATTTATTTTTGTTATGCGAAATTTCGCAAGGACTTTGCCTATTTCGCAAAGAAGAAAGTTGATGACTATCTCGCAAATTAATTTCGCAAGAGAGGGTTAGAACAGTTGGTATGGTGCGAGAATATGCAAGAGGATGCTAGCTTCGCAAGCAAATCATATACTTCGCAAGAGACAACAACAGCAGCGAATCACATAAAAGCTAAGTACCACTTTCCTTGAACATTTTACTTTTACAGAAAATAAAAGATTTTTGATTTGATTTACAAAAGGCGAGATAATCGCAGATTTACAGAAATTTCAGAATTACAAAGATTCCACAATTACAAAATAAACCGAGAAAAATCTCGCACAGATCAATTTATATATTTCTCTTGAAGATTTGCTTTGTCTAAAATGATATGATATTCAACATGGAGAGTAGTAGCGGGCAAACCTTTATGGCGTACACCCTAATTCGCGAATTTACCCTATGATTTCGCAAGAGGCAATGTACCTAAAGTGCGTCATATAAGGGGGTACCTATTAGGATCATTTCCATGAAAGATATTTGTCAAATGAGACGAAACAACTCATACAAAGGAAATCAAAACAAAGAAAAACGATTTGAATTAGCAATTAAATGAAATTATTTGATAAAAGAAATGTTGAATACTAATCTAAATTTTTATTTGCATTATAGCATAGCATGAGGCAAAGAACATGGAGCGAGAGTTTCGCATGATGGATTCGCAATACTTCTTATATTTAGAGGATTAAGTAATTCTTATACTTCTCAAAGGATACTTCACACTTCTTATATATTTCGAGGATTAAGTACTTCATATACTTCTTCAAGGATACTTCATACTTCTTATACTTCTTCAAGGATACTTCATACTTCGCATATTTCAAGAGATGATACTTCTTATTTTCTTCGCAAAGCTTCGGAACTTCGCAAAAGAATAGAGGCAAGTACGTACTTTTCAAGTCCAGTATTCATTCGCTCGTTCCTTCATCAACAAAGATCAAAGACTACTACAACAACGGATTTTTCCTTAAAGATCGCTCTTCAAGCAATATTCAAGGAAAAAGAGGCAAGATGTAGATCCAAATATCGCACAATAAGTAAGATCTCGCGAGAATGTAGCAAGACTTGCGAGAATGTAGTATGGGCGCGACAGTATGAGATGTACACCACTATGTATGAGTTTTCATCCACTATGTAAACACCTATATAAAGAGGGGAGCAGGAGAGAGAAAGGGGAGACATTTTTTGTAAAAGGGAGAGACACATTTTAGGAGAGAGATATTTTTGGAGAGAGACTTTATTTTTCTTTATCATCTTCTTCCCCAAATAATTAGATATAGAATTCTACAAAATATCCATTAATGGAGATTCTAAATGTAATTCTTATGTAACCTCAACAATCATAGTGAAGAACCATGGATGTAGATCACATTGATCGAACCATGTAAAATATCCTTGTGTCCATTTTACAATTTTTAGCACTTTTATCTTCATTTTCATATCAAATAAGTTTAGATCTAGAAATTATTATCAAGATATAGTGAGGGGTGTAGTGTAGGATTTCCTGCAACTACAAAAGATTTGTCATGTATAAGAGAAGGGGGAAATAGAAAGAAATGGGTCAGGTCTGTACACGATACCCGTCGTCTTCTCTCCCTCGATGGATCTGAAAATACTATTCTTGCTATGCTTTATTTTATTTTTCCAACAACGAAATTTTTTTGGAACTGTGAATTTTGAGTGTAATTGAGTCAACAAAAAGATTCAATTACTTTAACAGAAACTTTTGTTGTTATTTGTGATTGAAATGGCAGTAGATTTTAGAGTTATTATCAAGTCTTTTAAAAAAAATCAGAACTGACTTTTTTTTTCTAAGTTGAAGGAACGTGATGGAGAAATTAATCGATTCCAATCGATTCAATCAGTTTTTGAGTAATTTTCAACTATTAATCTGTTCGTTTAATTGTATCTAAATGAAATCGATTATCAATTTGGCTGATTCTGTCACACCTCATCTTAATTTCATGGAATTGTGAGATCAAAAGAACTAATTTCTATTTCCTGGGACAAACTTTGTGACAAACAAATAACAGTTAAGTCATCATATAGAAGGCCTCCTAAAGTCGGCCAACAAAGAAAGAGAACGAACTAAGTTAATTACCCAGTGAAATAGCATGTGCCATTAGGCACGGGTCATTCCCTAGTTCCTTATATATTGAAATTATGCTTAATCTCAGATCTACAGATTTCCAACTTTAAAAAGCCATCAACAGTCAAAAGATGCGACCCTAATTTTGAGTTATGCGACGTGTTATAGCATGGGATACCCTAAAACAGAGTTCAACTTAAAAGCCTCTCCTCCTTTCTCCGTTCACTCTCTCAATTTTTTTTCTTCTGTGAGCCTCCATCACTCCTAATTTTTTTCTTAACAAGGTCAAATTTAGATCATCTTTACGATGAATTATTAGATCGACGTTTAAGCGATCTCGAGTTCAAAAAACTATCTCAACGTTGTGATAAACTTGTTGATTTACAAAAAGATATCCTGACTCTACAAGAAAAATGGGATCTGAAGACGAAAGAGGTTAAAGATAAAGAGCGACCATTGTGTGAAGGAGACTGGTTGAAAGCGTTATTGCAAAAAGATATTATTACAAAAGAGGTAAAATTTCAGACATTAAATTTTTGTTTGGTTAGGGTTAGGGTTGTGATTTTTCTTTTCTTTAACAGATCACAGAGAGGGATAGAGAAATACTGTTTTTCCTAGGGGACATCACAAATATTGGCGGCACTATCAAGTTTAACTTCAGGCCAAATCCTTTCTTCACAAACGAGGCTCTGACATTAAAAATTGAAAAAGATGAGCTCAAAGTGAAGAGGATCGTTGGGTAATATTATATGTCATGACCATTTGTTTCAAGTATAAAAATTGCTATTATCATTATCATCAAATTGCTAATTATTATGGGTACATTATTTATATGTCCCTACTTTTGACACCCAATAAATATATCCTTATACAACAATAAATATGTCCCTACTTTTTAATAACCTTATCCATTTAAAATTAGATTACCTTAATACCCTCACCCATCTAATACTTTTCTTTATTTCAAAATGCAACAAATTTCTTCCTCTACCACTTCACCACCACCACTAGCACCACCACCACCAACATTCAACTACCATTCCACCATTACCGTTCAACAACCACCACCTACCAACCGCCACCACCACGAATATTCCACCACCACTCCTTCACCACCAACAGTCCTCCACCACCACTTGTCCGTCGCCGCCACCACCATTAGTCCACCGCCACCACCACCACCGTCGCCACCACTGGTTCAAATATTTTTGTATCAACAACAGGAGTTGATCCAAAATAAAATAGAACCAACAGTAGAAGTTGATCCAATTTAGGGATCAACAACGGTAGTTGATCCAAAAAAAAAGGATCAACAGTAGAAGTTGATCCAATTTAGGGGATCAACAACATTAGTTGATCCACTAAATTGGATCAACAATGGAAGTTGATCCATGTGAATATATTCAACAACCAAAGTTTACACAAAAAATTGACATATGAATGAGTGAGCTTGGCGTGAGTCGAACACGCATCATCTGACTTGGAGTTAGTCATGCTACCATTGCACCACAAATTCAACATTTAAAGAACTTTACATGATCCAAACTACAAGCATGATTATAATAGTCTAGGGAAATGTTGTCAACAATAGGAGTTGATTGGATTAACAATAGTAGTTGATCCCATAAATAATTGGGTCAACAACAGGAGTTGATCCATCTATGGGATCAACAATAGTAGTTGATCCAATAAAAAATTGGGTTAAAAACAGGAGTTGATCCATTTATGGGATCAACAATAGTAGTTGATCCAATAAAAAATTGGGTCAACAACAAGAGTTGATCCATCACCACATCAACAACTACCACTACCACCATAACAGCCACCAACTAAAAAAATTTACTGTATACCAACATATAATCAGAAACCAAACAATTTTTAGATTAATAGGAATTAATAATGTACATACCTCCTCCACCACCGTCGCCACCAGAACCACCACCGCCGCTACCATTATCATCATTACTTCTCTCTCCATAATTCTATATTCCCTGTAATTCCTACATATTCATATAATCATTTTAATCACAATCCATTGGAAGCATCGGCAGCTTCATATTCGAACACACCCATTACTTCTCAGCAACAAACAAGTTCATCATCTCCAACATATCCTATTGATTCACACATAACCATCTCGAAATTCAATTAACCTCGCCCGCATCTCTGTGTATCAGTCTTGGTTACGATTTGCTCCTCTAATTCTGCTTCAATTTTCAATACCCATTCTGCCTTCTTCTTTCACGTTCGATTCAGCCCAAAAACTTGAGCAATCACCTATCAGACTCACACCTGCAATGTCTCTAATCAATTTTATCGTAGCAGCTCTTAGATCCCCTTTTATTAATCGAATCGAACCACCAAATCGTCCGTAGACGTTACTCAAAACTTGATTTCAAAACCTAAAAAATCAGATCTCGTTTTCTTTGGATATGATTTTAAAAATCGATTATAGAAGAAGAAGAAGGTTTCATATGTTGCTGATACATCTTGATTGTCGACGGAAAAGGTGGGAGAATTTGCAGAGGTGGTGACGATGGAGATGCTGCTGGTGGTGGTGGAGCGATGGAGATGGATGGCGCTGCTAATTAGAAAAGAAGAAGAAGAAGTAAGTATGGATAGATAAAAATGATAAATAATAGGGCAAATTTGGAAGAAATAAAAACCTTATTGGACCCCTGATGGGCTTAGGGATGAAGAGGGACATATTTATTGTGTGATAAGTATAGCCCATCAAAAGTAGGGACAAATATTCAATTACCACAATTATTATTCTATTGGTGGTGAATTGCAGAGACTACATAAATTGGTGTAAACAACCAGAATATGTGGAAGAACCTGATGATGACGAAGAATTTGATGAAGAATTTGATTACCTTACAGTTGACTTTAGAATGGTAAAAGAATTTGATGAATTGCTAATTATTATTCCGAACCTCATTTTCCCATAATTTACTAATTTTATCTTTTTCTTTCTTTGTCGATGAGACTTAGAAAATTATCAAAGACAAAAAGTATCAAAAACCTCAAAAAGTTTTTTTGATATTTCTCTACAAAATGGTTATATCCATGGGATAGGATTGTTGATGGTGAAATCGTGCGGTCAAACACTCAGATGCAGGGTAAAAAACGTGACCCCGAGTACGTAAGTATTCCTATTTCTTATTCTTATTTCTTTTTATATTTATGTGATTATTAAACAGTTTGATACTTTTAATAATTAAGTCAAATTGTTTTCTCTTTACCGTTAGCTCGAACAACTTGCGCTTTTTTTTTAAAAAAATGTTGTACAAATTAAATTGAGAAACTTAAAAGGACAAATTGGAATATCTTGAAAACTTTTTTTTTTTGGGTTATTTGGTGTTTGATACCAAAATTTTGTCTAGCTTTAGTGTTTGGTCTAACATTTGTCCAGCTTTGCGTTTGGTACTTGGAATTTACATTGACTTCTATTGACTGTGTTTGACTGAGTTAAGTATAATTCTTATTAAATTTATTATTTAAATATTTATACATTTACTATTATATCCCTTCACTTGGACTGAATTACCCATATAGTCGCACGCACACGTTTTTTACACACTTCTAATTTCTAACCTAACGCAACTCAACTCTCCGAGACCCAACCTTCGTCTCTTTTCCGAGTCCAAAACCTAAAGTGCTTGATTCACTCATCGAAAGGGATCAAAGCTTCTTGCAATGTGATTAAATCTCATTTCAATTCGTTCATCAATCAAAACAGTTATAAAAAAAATAAATCAAAATCAACAAAATAATTCATTCTGGCTATAAGTAATCAGAGGCAATTTTGAAGAACATGTAAGAAACTTAATTTCGTTCACTGATCTATACTCTCAATCTATATACATTATCATATCATTTCTTATTATACAGAGTGTAGCTTACATTATTAACAAAGAATCCATTCATGAAAAAAACAAGCATATCTGTTAGACAAAAGTATTTCTCCATTCCAATTCTCCATCGTCATTTTTAGCATCGCCACCACTCTACCATCACCAAACCACCAGTTGGGTTTTCCATTTAATGAGTTTTTATTAAGAAATTGAGATTTCGATTTGATGCAATAAATAAGGGTATTGTTTGATTCGGATATTGGATTTCGATTTGGTGAGAATAGGGTTTTAATTTGGTTTAGTAAGTTAGGGTTTTGTTTGATTCAGAGATTAGGGTATTGATTTGGTGAATTAATAAATGTGTTGTTCTTGAGATTTTGTTTTATGCAGGAAATCTTTCAAAAAATAAACCAAGCAAATGGTTTTCACGGAGGGGAAGAAGAAGATGAAACGGACGTGGAGCGGTGGAGGAAGAGTAAAGAGTTAGGGTTAGTGTTATGAGATCTCTTACCACGGGTTAAATGATTTCACCAAAGCCGTTGGATCCTAGGGCCACTTCAGGGTACATTTGTCAATTCAGTATAATTTAAAATTAGTTTTTATTTGGTCAAAGTGGTCAAACACGGTCAACGTTATTTACAGGCACCAAACACAAAGCTGGACAAATGTTAGACCAAACACTAATGTTGGACAAAACCTAAGTACCAAAAACCAAATAACCCTTTTTTTTTCGAAAAAAAGGTAGAATACCTCATTGCATATATTGATAGTAATGAACCTCGGAACTTTGAGAGTCATTTGAGGTTACAAGATTTATACAGTTTCTGATATAGATATGATGAAGAATCGCCACTAATTCCTCTTCTTTCCATATATGCTTGATTGCATTTCTATTACAAAAAATGGCTATGTTTGCTACGTTCCTGATATTAAATCTTGAAGTTAACAGAAAAGCCGAGACTTTGAAATTTATACAAGTGTTTGGACCAATATCAAAGTCTACACTAATATTATATCTATTTTGCCTTGCTTTTGCATATCTTCCCATCAGCATCTGGAGAGTTAGACTCGAATCACTTTGGAAAATAACATTGTGTCCACTCCATTCAGTTGCCCATTGAAATGCCGCATTAGCTCCTTTCTCTTCAAGTTCTTCTCTTGTGGTACATGAGACTGTTGTATCTCGTTCAAGTGCTGAAGCAGAATATCGAGCTCTATCTCATACTACTTCTGAGATCATATGGCTTCGATGGTTACTCAGTGACATGAGAGTTGTCATTTCTACGCCTACACCTCTATTTTGTGACAACAAAGCTGCAATTCCAATTACTCATAATGACGTTTTTCATGAAAGAACTAAGCATATAGAGATTGACTGTCACTTTACAAGACATAACTTTAAGCGTGGAACAATTAGTCTTCCTCACGTAAGCTCAGAATTTCAATTGGCAGATTTATTCACCAAGTCACATCCTGCTCCTCGACTACAGTTCTTGCTTTCCAGACTCAAGATGAGTTCAGCACCATCTTGAGTCTAAGGGGGGGTGTTACGAGATACTATAGTATCTTTTCATATCTTCTCTTTAACTGCATATATATTTTGGTGTTGTCATAATATTGTACGTATCTTTTGTATATTTTGTTTCCTTTCTTCTCGTTGTAATCCTTGTATATGTACTATGGCTTTGTCAATCTAATAATACAATGCAATAGAGATCTTTCTCTCAATCTGTTTAGTTTCCTCTGATGCTCATGTTTATCAGTAAACATGAGTGTCTTAGTATTGTAACCACCTTGCAGCCACCAATGCGCCCTCATTGGTTGTTTGTATGATTGAAGAGTGCATATTTATAACTTGGGATGTTGGAATGCAGATAACAAAGAATGATATAGACATCCTTGATTATCTCCATGGTATTTCATGCTTCCCAACACAAAACACTGACACCTTGTCTGTTCGGTTTGAATTTCAATTCTACCCGAATGATTACTTCAGCAACGAAATTCTCTCAAAAATCTATCATTTGAAAGGTAATGGTATGGTTGATCCGAGGGTACTAAGATCGATTGGACAAAGAAAAAGTTCATAGGGTTCTTTGATATGTTTGACGTGGAAGTTGCGGACAAAGATGAGGATGACATCACAAATTTCCTTGAGCAGAATTGGACGTTATGTCGGCGATATGGGAAGTCGTTTCGGTTCTGTTCTCCGATATCACGAGAAGGCTCGTGACAATCGTGTTAGTCTTATCTTGTTAATCATAAGTCTCTTCTATTATCGAGTGCAAACCGAAAGTCTAATCATATTTCCAAAAGTCTAATTATATTTCTCAATATAGGGTGCAGAAGAGGAAACTCGTAAAGAGTACGAGGCCGACATTAAGGAGGTGGAAGATTTTTTCGACGAAAAGGGCCACAAGTTGAGCGGGAAAGACTATGACGTGGTTGAGAAGGCTTTGGGATATGCAATAAAGTGGATGAAGGACAATGAGGACGCCACCGAGGAAGATTATGATAAGCGGACCAATGATTTGATCAAGATATTCGAGTTTATCAACAATAAGGTGCTGATGATGATGATGACGACTACTACGAGTGAATACTAAATGAAACTCGTCTCGTAGAAACTCATGTATGTTCTTATTAAATGAAACTCTATGTCTCATAGAAACTCATGTCCTGTTCTAACTTTTCCGGATGCAACAAAGGGTATCTTTGGTTATGAAATTTGCACTGTAACTATTATCCATTAACCTCTTGGCTCTTTTATTGTATTATGTTATTATCTTCAATAGACATATGAAGCTAGAATATATACCATGGTAGCTTGATTCATCTTGCAATATTCTTGCTGCTCTTAAGATGGGAATATTTTCAAGATGACAATGTAATGTAAAGTGAAACTTCTACTTGCAATAATAATGTAGAATTGAATCAAAAACACCATAAAATAGAATTACTAACCTTTCAATTTAAGCTTCTTCTACCCTTAGAATAAGGAAGAAACAAAAATCAAAGTTCTTCTCTATAACACTAACAACTTCTACCCAAAATTAATTGGAAGTTACAAGTTTATTAAGGCATCTCCTCACATCAACTCAACTCAAAGAGAAAGATTGAAGGAAAAGGAAAACTAGGGTTTTAACCAAGTCTCTCTTAAAACATAACATGAGGGGAGTAGAGCTAGGGTTTCAAAACATATAGTAAAGGTGAAGGATAAACAAGAAATAAAGCCAAAGAAATGGGGCAAAAGAGAGAAAGATGTTAGCAAGGTTATAAGTGGAATACCACTATGCATCATCCTCCCCTACATAAGAGAAATTCGCCCTCGAATTGTCAATATCGGCTTACATAGCATTGTCACCCCAATATGGAACCAAATGCTTCACGTTAAACACAACGGGTGTGCGAATGGAGCTTGGTAAGTTGAGGCGATAGGCATTGTCGTTAATCTTTTCTTCAATTGGAAATGGTCCAATCTTCCTTGCCTTGAGCTTGTTGTATTCACCTACGGGGAAGCGGTCTTTAGTAAGAACCGCATAAACAAGATCTCCTACTTCAAACTCAACCACACGACGCCTTTGATCAACCTTGTTCTTGTAATTTCTTGATGAAGCTTATAAATTCTTTCGGGTACTTTCATGTATAAGGTGGAGTTGGGAAACAAAGTCTACCGCCTTAGCATTTGGCTTTTTCAAATCCGGTACTAAAGACAATTCAAGTGGTACTCGTGGATTGAACCCATACACTACCATGAATGGTGAATATCGACTACTCCGGTTCACCGCATGGTTGTAAGCAAATTCCGCCTTACATAAAACTTGGTCTCATGTTTTCAAATTCTCTTCAACCAAGCAACGAAGAAGATTACCTAGGGAGCGATTTACCACTTCGGTTTGTCCATCCGTTTGAGGGTGATAAGCGGTGCTACAACTTAAATTGGTCTTGACCAACTTCCATAAGGTACGCCAAAAGTGTCCCACAAAACGACTATCTCTATCCGAGACGATGGAAGAAGGAATACCATGTAAACGGTAAATCTCTTTAAAAAAGAGTTGAGCTACCATGACCGCATCAGTTGTCTTTTTACAAGCAATGAAATGAGACATTTTGGAAAAATGATCTACCACTACAAATATTGAATCCATACCTCTTTGAGTGCGCGGTAATCCCAAGATGAAATCCATGCTCAAATCTTCCCATGGACGAGAAGGAATAGGAAGTGGCATGTATAATCCCGCATTAGTGGCCGTTCCTTTAGATACTTGACATATATGACATCTCTTCACATATCGATGAATCTCCTTCCACATTCCCGGCCAAAAGTATGAGATTGAAACCAAGTTCCAAGTACGAGTAGTCCCCATATGCCCCTTATCATGAAGCTCCTTAATAATTTTCAACCTTAAGCTTGATTCCGGAATGCAAAGACAATTTTTACGGTAAAGGTACCCATCGAAAATAACATAATCACCATTACGTAGTAACCTTTCATCAACCATAAGAGGACCAAAATAAGTATCAACTTTTAAAAGCTCTCGGATGTCATCGAATCCCAAAATACGAGCCCGCATTTGTGTAAGAAGAGAAGTACGTCGACTCAAGGCATCCGCTACCTTGTTCTGTACACTCGACTTGTGCTTGATAGAAAAAGTGAATTGTTGCAAATAAGAATCCCATTTACCATGCCTAGTAGAAAGCTTGTCTTGAGAATTGATATGCTTCAATGCCATGTGGTCCGAAAATAAGATGAACTCCTTGTGAATAAGATAGTGTCGCCAATGTTTGAGTGCTTGGACAATAGCATAAAACTCAACATCGTAAGTGCTATATGCAAGTCTTGCCCCATTTAACTTTTCACTATAAAATGCCACCGGTTTCCCTTCTTGACTAAGAACTTCCCCAATGCATAGTTTAGAAGCATCACAATGAAGTTCAAATGGTTTATCAAAGTTTGGTAATATTAAGATTGGAGAAGTACTTAACTTTATTTTCATCAATTCAAAGGCTTCGTCCGCTTCTTGAGTCCATGAATACTTTCCACCCTTCATGCATTCGGTTATTGGAGCCATGATTCCGCTAAAGTTTGCAATGAATCGACGATAAAAAGAAGCTAACCCATGAAAACTTCGAATATCAAACAAAGTTTTTGGCTTGGGCCAATTCCTTATGCATTCCACTTTATCTTCATCTACCGAAATCCCATCCTTACTAACCACATAACCAAGAAACAAAATTTTATCGGTCATGAATGCACACTTCTTCAAGGTAGCATAAAATTGTTGTGTCCGCAAAATCATGAGAACCTCACGGAGGTGACGTATATGAGATTCCATATTGGGACTATAAACAAGTATGTCATCAAAGTAAACAACCACACACTTCACAATCAACGGCCGAAGTTCTTGATTCATTACTCGCATAAATGTGCTCGGAGCATTTGAGAGCCCAAATGGCATAACCATCCATTCATACAAACCATCTCTAGTCTTGAAAGCGGTCTTCCATTCATCTCCCACCTTGATACGAATTTGATAATATCCATTTTTAAAATCAAGTTTGCTAAAAACACATGCTCCACTTAATTGATCAAGTAAGTCATCCAAACGAGGAATTGGAAATCGGTACTTCAATGTGATTCTATTGATTGCCCTACTATCCACACACATACGCCATGAACCATCTTTCTTTGGTACTAGTAAGGCCGGGCCCAGACAAGGGCTAAGACTTGGTCTTATAAAACCTTTGGCTATAAGCTCTTTAACTTGGCGACGTAATTCTTCATGTTCTTTGGGACTCATCCGGTAGTGGGCTTTGTTGGGAAGACTTGAACCGGGTAGTAGATCAATTTGGTGTTGCACATCTCTTAACGGTGGTAATGCATCCGGTAAGTCGGTAGGAAAAACATCTTGAAATTCTTCGATAATTGGCTTGACTAGCGGTGGCACGAAATCATATGATGGAGATTCTTTAACATGAAGTATATAGAAAACCTTCGAATCATCCAACTCTTCTATGAACTTGTGATAAGTAAGTAGATTTTTACCATCACCATTTTGTGGCTTAGGCATAAGCTCATGATTAGGTACAAGAGTCAACTTCTTATTGCTCCACATGAACGAATAGTTGTTTGTTCTCCCATCATGATTCACAAACCGATCATATTTCCAAGGCCGCCCAAGAAGTAAATGACATGCATCCATCAAAACAACATCACACCAAACTTTGTCTACATATTTGTTACCAATAGAAAAATTAATGAGACAACGTTTAGTGACTTTTACCTCGCTTCCTTGGTTAAGCCATGATAAAGAATATGGAGAAGGGTGTTCTTTTGTCTCTAACTTCAACTTGCGAACCACTTCTTCAGAAACGATATTTTCGCAACTCCCCGAATCAATCACAAGCTTGCAAACTTTGTGCAAGTGGTTTGAAAAATATTGTGGCGTAGCCATCGATCACCTTCGTCGAGTTTTGGAGTAAAATAGTTACGCAACACAACCAAACATGGTCCTTGGTCACCGGTGATAAACTCCTCTTCCACTTCTTCGTCGGGTTCTTTATCAAATATTGGTGGCTCCATAAGATCCAAATATGCATCACCTTCATCATCACCTTGAACAAGTAAGTTCTTCCCCGGACGATCACTCTTCCTACAATCATATGCTTTATGTCCTTCGTCTCCACACTTGTTACATTTACCTTGAAAGACTTGTTGAGAAGTATTGGATTTTGATGGAACGTTAGTAGTTGGAGCTCGATGAGTTGGAATTGGAGAAGTAGTATTTTTAACACCTCCTTGAGTGTGAGTACTCCAATTGGTATGTGAAACTCTCCTTGCGTATTGCTTCTCCAAAGATAATGCCCTTTGATAGGCTTCCGACACCGAATAAATATCAAATAAGTTTAAAGTGTCTTGATATTGCATTCTCAAACCTCCTATATACCTTGCTACAAGTTGTTCCTCCGTTTCGTTAATATCGTTCCTTGCAACCAATTGATAGAACTCTTTGGTGTAGTCATTAATCGACTTAGACCCTTGCCTAAGATTTTGAAGTTGTTGATAGATAAGTCTTGTATAATTATGGGGTAGAAATGCAAGACTCATATGTTTCTTAAGCTTCTCCCAAGTTTCAATTTTAGCTTGACCTCTTCTCAACCTCATTTGTTTAAGTTGTTGCCACCAAGCGCCGGCTCTTCCTCGAAGTCTTGTTGCAACCAACCCAACTTTCTTATTTTCGGGCACTTCCTTGAAATCCAAGATTTCTTCAACCGTTGCTAACCAATCAACAAATTCTTCCGGAGCTAAACCCCCGTGGAATTCCGGAATATCAACTTTGAGTCCACCTTCCCATCAGTTTGAAGTAGTAACATTGTGGTATCTCGGTCTTTCTTCAAACATTTGGTGTCTCCCTTGTTGATGAACATGACTATCAAAAAAGGTGGTCTCCTCATCCGTTACTTCTTCTTCATAATGTTGATGTTGAGTTCTATATTGACCTTGATGGATATTTAAGTTACCAAATCTTAAAAAAAATTCTTCAAATTTTGTATCCATTCTTTGTTGCATTTCATCAAACACTTCATGCTTAAAGACCTCTAATTCTTCTTTCATAGAAATTTCACCTTGATTAACTCTTTTCCTTGGAGCCATAATGAAATCACAAGGAGAATGAACCCAATTTGACAATAGCACATACAAAGATTCAAACCCCCAAGCTAATAATTAAAATCTTCTCCACAATTTTCCCAAAAAAGAAACCAAAGCTCTTGATACCAACTAATGTAAAGTGAAACTTCTACTTGCAATAATAATGTAGAATTGAATCAAAAACACCATAAAATAGAATTACTAACCTTTCAATTTAAGCTTCTTCTACCCTTAGAATAAGGAAGAAACAAAAATCAAAGTTCTTCTCTATAACACTTACAACTTCTACCCAAAATTAATTGGAAGTTACAAGTTTATTGAGGCATCTCCTCACATCAACTCAACTCAAAGAGAAAGATTGAAGGAAAAGGAAAACTAGGGTTTTAACCAAGTCTCTCTTAAAACATAACATGAGGGGAGTAGAGCTAGGGTTTCAAAACATATAGTAATAGTAAAGGTGAAGGATAAACAAGAAATAAAGCCAAAAAAAGGGGGCAAAAGAGAGAAAGATGTTAGCAAGGGTATAAGTGAAATACCACTATATCCATATTATTTTCTGAATATCGTGTTAGATTATTTTCAAATGATTTTTGGACTAAGCTTTCGCCATAGTTCTCTCCTCCAAGCATCCACGCTTTCCTTTGAACTTTTGTCTTTGTACACGGGGCACAGAATCTGGCCATCTTCGAAAGAACAAATGACCCTTGAGCAAATCCTTCCAACAACTGACTCATGGCGGATGACCCTCTTAAGTTTACCGACGAGCCATCCTTCCTTGCAGCTTTTCTACTTTTTAGTAATTTGTAGTCGGTCAATCTTGTGATCATAACCAAAGGAACAAATAGCGCGTTCGTGGTCTACATAGTTAACTTCCAATATGTGATTCGGGTAATATCTTGTGTGGTACATCATACAAATCATACCATTATAATATCCTAGAAAGAGAACTAGATAAGCGAAATCGGGCGAATCATTTCAACTCGCATCATCACAAATATCACCCATCGATGATATGCCAAGAATATAATAAATCGTAACTTATGGTTATGGAGTTAACTACGGAATTATCTTGGTCACTAAAGGCTTTATTTGTGAACACGGAAATCAGGTAAGCATCCACGTGTTCACAAACAATCTCAACATGAATTGAATACACGCATTAAAGTGTGAGTAAAGTATAATATGCCTAGGTAGATGATGATTCATGGATTCCAAACCCCGCGGGTTTGTCATGATCTCCTCAACATCCCCAAAATGATAGATCTAAGATATAAACACATAAATGAAACTATAGGAATGCTAAAGGTAAAGGATACGATGATTTACGTGGTTCAAAGACTAAGGCCTACGTCCACGGATCTGGGGATATTCACTATAAAGTAAACGGTTACAAAAGCAATCACAAGATCTTTGGTGTTCATCAACCTCATAAAGTTGATACTCATACTTACTTCTCACTATTCTCTCTCCTATTCCTTGGTTTTACTCTCGAGCCCCCTTTTCATGGAAGGGTGTTCATATATATAGCTAAATTAAGTGGGTCCACCGACAAAGAGTCGTTGAGACCTTATCTTCTTGTGTTCTCGTGCATGGTCCGCGGACTTCCACCGTCACTCCGCGGCTTCTACAATACCCACGTTCATTACGCTGACCTACCCTCGCTTTCTTCGTGGGTCGTCTGACACGTGCCCCCTGAGCAGCTTTAAATGCGAGTGGTTGGGGCTATCCAGTCCGTGCCATGCGGTGTCAGTCCTCCCTTGTCACGTCTGTGTCAGTTGGACTATCCCCAACCGTTGATTACATCTTACCTCGTGATGGGGTAGAGTAACTCATTGGTGTTGTGCGGGATTATCTACCTTGGATGCTCCCTCATCTTCGACCGTTGGTCTTGACAGATGGCACGTTGTCTAGACGCCATGGATGCCCCTACGTGTCATCCCTTTTTATGACATGGCCTCCACGTGGTCTCTGCTAGTACACGTGGCGATGGAGATAAATAAGTGTACTTACATTATTGTCAGCAATTAGAAGCATGAACTTGGATTCGTTTTTCCGAATAGTGAGCTGAAGGTGCAGTGTAGATGTGGAAAATCCTACTTCTACATCCGAAGGTAACTAAGCATGCACGCAAAGAAGCAAAACAAACAAGGAACGTAGGAGAACACGAGATATACGTGGTTCGGTATGATTACCTACGTCCACGGGGGTTAAAGGATGATCTTATTACTTGATTCAAGGTTACAAGACGAGTGTTTCTCTCTCAATGCTTTAAGTATGCTCTCTTTCCTCACTTCTCACTTGAGTTCTACCTCTCTACATGGTCTATATTTATAGTTACAAGTGATGATACATCCAGTACTACGGTGTTAGGCCTGGCGTAGCTTCCTCGATGTTCCTCTCGGGTGATCAGTCAATACCTCAGCCGATGTTCTTATTTGTTCGGGTCGGGATGTCAAGCCGAGTGATGTCTTCTTTTGCTATCTCGTCGCTCGATGTCACTCTCTTGGTGGGGATGATCAATGTCGCCCTTTGGATCCTTGGCCGAGTCTTCCTTGACCGAGCTCTTCTTATCTCTTTACCAACTCGTCGCCGCATTTATTGCTCCAAAGACCGATGACCATCGCATCATAACTTTTCTTCTCGAGCTGTCTCCGCCTCCTCTTTTCTTGCGCCCAGATTCGGAGAAGTGATCCGTACTCTAGATGCATACTTTCTCCCAGACGCCATGGCTTAGGATTATTCCACCCGTCCCCGTGGATTATTTACACCTACATTTATGACCCTTCTTTCACTCGTGTGGTCAACACGTGGGGAAGAAAACCGCCTCGTCTTCCCGCGTCCTCGGTCATGCCGGTTTTGCGCATCCTGTTCCCCACTCGCTTCAGTTACTGCAACCGGTTCACCTTCTTTGCCGGTTACCACAGGAGGGGTTTATAAGTCCGACGTCTAAACCTTGTCTCCCTTTTATTTCCTTCTCTGCAACTTCATTCCTTCTCCATCCTCTCTGCAACTTCATTCCTTCTCCATCTTCTTTTCGTTGCTGTTGGCTATTTCCTCTGATCTCTTTCCTCTCTTCCTCATTATCCGTCGTCTTCTCCGTCTCCGTTGCCGCTGCAACCTCCGATTCCGGTTGTGTTTCGCTTCTCCGTTTTTTTTCTCATTAGTTTTTATGGCATCTTCAACTCCTCAAATGACGGAAAGAAGGTGTGAGTTATGTGTTTTCCGATGAAGACGGCGTACCGCTTGATTCCGTTTGTCGTAGAGAGTCCTTCCAAGTATGATTACCGCGCTCTAGATTCTATCTTTCCCGATAACCCATCTTCGTTTCTTGTAGGGCCGACAAGATGACCGCTAAGGACTTAACGGACGAGCAATACGTTCAACAAATGAAAGATGAATTCGGTCTTCACGGATACGATGTCGGGCTCTTGTCGAGCCGTAGGGGTGTGTTCGAAGAAGGAGGATGTTTTGAGATTTCCTCATTCACCCGAGGCGACCATTGTCACGGGGCCGGCTAGAGCTCGGGCTGCGTTTCCCTCTATATGATCCTAGTCGCCCGTTCTCGTACGAGGCCCTTTCTAAGATCCGTCCGTGCCGTGCCTTGGCTCAATGGAATGGTAACACTTTCCGTATCCCGTCCGAGTGGGAGAAGCGTAGTCGAGGCGAGTGCGCTCCTACTACTTGGTCTACCTACGATCCTTCCCAGTGCGAGTGACTATACTCCCGCCCAGCTTCGCCGATAATTATCGGAGCGGGACCACTACTAATGGCGATCTCATAGGGTTTGTCGCCAGCCCTCATCGTCATAAGACTCTTCCCGAAGGAGTTAGGAGACTTCTTTTGGATGAATACCCCGAGGGAAAGAGTTCCAACAAGCACGCCCGTCATACTAATGACACGGCTTGGGGACCGGTTCCCTTGGCTATTTAGGTCCTCCTTTGAGTGGCAAACTCCCTCCTCAGGCCGAATTTTGTCCTTTCGGGTAGTCAATGTTGATCGGGTCGGGGTGCATTTTGTCTCTCTAGTTTGATTGATCGGCTCGGGCGACTTGCGGGGTGATGTTTTGTTTTGGTGTTTTTCGGACTAAGTCCCGGGTATTCCTTCGAGGCTCTCGTTCATCTAAGAGAGATAGAATTGCAGGAGCCGAGGAGGATACGGGAAGGTAACAAATATACTTATTATTTTTTATTTAACGCATGTACGTGCCCCTATTTGTTGCCTTGCATGGATCTCGACGTCGGCTCATGCATGTAGGCCGAGGGTTGACAAGGCAGCTGGTGCTTCGGCTGAAGGATGGTGAGGATCCGATGATCGACTACCTTTGTCACATTTCCCGGGAGGTCACCTCGAAGTCGTCCGACGATTAAATCCGCCTTTGTAGGTGGGAAGCCCAAGGGAAGGGGTAAAGAACCTAAGGAGGATGCGTCGCCGAGGAAAGAATGTGCAGAAGGGGAAGTGGCTGGTGAAGGGATTGTTCTCGCCGATGGCACTTGTGTATGTTGTGGTTCGAAGGTGATGATGAAGAAGGTCTTTTGATGATGAGGATGATGCCCTTGGTAATGAGGGGGAGTCGGGTCGACGGAGAAGTCGGGTGGTGGTGGGAACGGTTTGATCGATGATGTGATGTGGAGAATGTTCTTGTCGGGGTCAACCGTCGAAGACTTTCCCTACCGTGGTTCCTAATTCCAAGTAGCAGTACCTCCTTCACCGCCTCTCGGGCCCCATGTGCAACTCGCTTGGGGCACTTATCTCTCCCGATTTTGCCTCTCTGTCGATGAGGAGAAGGTCAATGCCGTCTCGTTGTATGAAGCCGTCCGAAAAGTACCTTTGATCTCCTGGTGAGTTAAACTGCCCATCGGTGTTGCGTTCTTGTTTTTGTTTAGGGCTGACTATGTTGGTGTTGTTCTTAGGATGTCAACCGCTCATTTGTTGAATGTTGCCATCCAACGCCGGGAGGCCGTCGAGAGGGAGGGTCTTCGTCTCTTGTTGCAAAGCGGGGAGCGCGAACGGTCTCGAGGGTTGGAGAAGGAGTTGGCCAAAACCCAAGGTATTCGTTTTACTCGCAACTAATTATGATTGATCTTGTAGTGCCAATATCCTAAGTTTAGTACTCTCGCTTAGCCGAATCTTCTATTGCGGAGGCCGACGCTCGCCACAAGGTATCGTCTGTTGAAGAGGGAAGCGAACATAGAACGAGATCACGTTTCGAACTTACAACGAGAGAATAGTTAATAAGGATGCTAAGATTGATCGTCTAGAAACCGATATTGAAGATCTTCAATCCAAACTTTATCGCATGCGAGACTTTTGAGTATGTTCCCGAGGAAATTGATAATCTGAGGGCGGACCTAGCTCATTTCCAAGGTATAGCGGCCGATAAAACATTATTGGCCGACAACTTAGAGGATCAATGTGGTCGGCTAAGACTTCAGGTTCGAGATTTGCATGCAGATCGCCTCCGGATCTTGGGGGAGAGGGACGCTGCCGAGAAGTGTGGCCGAGAATCCCTTGAGAAGCTTAAGGAGTCCGTAAAGGTTTCTGAGGAGTTGGATTGGGTTCGTGCTCAATTGTCAGGTTTGCAGGCTGCCCACTCTCGTCAGAGGGACGAATGGAGGGATCACAAGAAGTATTGCCCCACTAATGAGTTTAACGAACAACGATATCTAGAACTTTCTTCGAAGATATCTTCTCTCGAGTGTAGCCTTGTCCGAGTCCGAGGAGTCCATTAGAGTAATTGCCCCTTTGTTGGAAGGTGGTGTGCCTTGTGTAGTGCTTTCCGTGTTGTTGTTTCTTTCTTTGTTGTTGTGTGACTGACCGTTCTTGTTGTCTTGGCAGCCGAGCAGGAAGAAGGCAGCCTCGTTGGAAGAAGAGATCGTCCGTTTAAAGGGGAGGGAGGCTCATTTGCTCGATCGAGCGGCCACTGCTGAAGCGGCATCGGAGCAGCTAGCGCAGGATCTTGCTACCGAGAAGGCGAAGTTGTGATGAGCTCGTCTCGAAGGTCAAAGCCGTGTGAAGGCGGTGCTTGATAAGAAGCGAGCGATGCTGCCGCCAAGAAGGCGATTCCGGGTTCTACTTCCTCCAAAGTGTGATCATGTTTTTGCGTGACTGCGTCGCTATCTTGCCCTTTTTCTCTCGGGTTGTAATTCGTTTGAACACCTTTACTTTCTCGTAAACTTTGATTGGGGTCTTTGCGTTGCCGGTTTGTTTGCTCTTCTTGCCACTGACGCCATTATACTACTGATGTTATTATCCTTATTTATGTTGAGTTGCCTGTGTGTGGTTTTTGTCGTAGCCTTGTTATGTATGCCTGTACGAATAGATAGGTTAGTCATAAATACCGTTTCGTCGAACACACTCAACAAGGAGGGTCATCGGGCCCGATGCCATGTCCTCGACCGAGGCATCTCATCACCGTCTTTCGAGATCTAGTGGAAGGGAAGTGGGTCTTGCCTAGTTTCTATGGGATCGACATCCCAAGAAGTTATCGATTAATCTTCTTGGGCAAGTGATTTCGGCCACTTGCGAGGAGAGCAATGTTGATTGCTCGATTGTCGAGTACTCATGCCTCGACAATCGGCCACTTTGGTTTCCAACCGGGGCCCCCGAACTACCTCGGCACTTGCACACCGCCATCGCCCCGAGTTCGAATAGTCCGTGTTAGTGTAAGTCGCCCGGCACTTGCACAATGCCATCGCCCGGTTCGAAACGACCATTCGAGCGCACTTGTCATATTTCCAACCCCACGCGGCCTTTCACGGAAATAGATGACAAGATATCTTACCCGATTTCATGGATGGTAGAGCTTTAGTCGTGCCGCGTTCCATGGTCGTGGCTCGGGTGTTCCGTCCGTCAGTATCTTGTATGCCCCTTCTCCGACCTTCTCAACTATTGTGTAGGGTCCTCCCCACCGTGGTGCAAGTTTACCGCCCTTCTTGTCACGCTCATAGCTAGGTAGGTGCTTTAGTACCAGCTGCCCCGGTTGGAATTCTCTTGGTCGGACCCGTTTGTTGTATTCTCGTTGGATCCTTCGCTGGTAATTTTCCATCTTTTGCAGGGCCATCTCTCTCGTTTCTTCTAGATCGTCAAGTTTAGCCAAGATAAGGTCCGCCGAGATGTTTCGCCTCCACGCTTCGGTCCTTGTGGTGGGTATCATCGCCTCCGTAGGCAGGATGGCTTCGGTCCCGTATGTTAACATGAAGGGTGACAATCCAGTTGCCTCCCTGCGAGTTGTCCTATATGCCCACAAGACGTTGTAGAGCTCTTCACACCATTCCCCATATTCCTCGTCGAGTTTCTTCTTCATGTTATCGGCGATGGTCTTGTTTGTGATCTCGGCCTGTCCATTGCTTTGGGGGTATAAGGGCGTGGACTTGCTCTTTCGGATGTTGTAAGTGTTGAATAGCAGGTCGATGTTTTTGCCTTGCAATTGTTTCCCGTTGTCAGAGACGATTGCTGCCGGAACCCCAAAGCGGCATATGATGTGTTCCCAGATGAACCGAAAAACATCCTTATCCCGTATGTGCCTTAGCGGAGCGGCCTCAACCCACTTGGTGAAATAGTCGGTGGCTACAATTAAATACTTCCTTTGTCCTGATCCGACGTGTAGTGGTCCTACGATGTCGATTCCCCATTTAGCGAAGGGCCGAGGGACTCGATGACGGAGTTTAATGTTACAATGTAGGCGCATGTATCTTCTTCCCAAATTTCGGCACTCGTCGCAAACGGTGGCCATATGCTTCGCGTCCTCATTCATGTATGGCCGAAGTATCCCATGGTTTTAGCTCGTGCCGCTAGGGCCGCGCCCGAGCCGTGGTTTCCATGACCCATAGTGTAATTCGTTAAGGATCATCCGCCCCCTCCTCCTTACTCAGGCACTTTAGCAATGGTCCTAGGTATGATTTTCTACGTATAGGGCGCCATCCCGAAGTTCGTACGCGGCGGCTTTGCTCTTGATCTTGTTGATCTCCGGCCCCCCCCTTGGGCAACCTTCCCGTTTCGAGGTATTCATGGATCGGCTTCCTCCAATCATCGGCCCGGTATTGATCGGTAGTGGTTGCCGCGACTTGTGCGCCGATATCCATGTTCTCGGGTCGAAGGCATTAGGACCCTCATGATTCTAATACCCTCAATGCTTGAGTCCGTCAACATGGAAGCGATATATGCCAGGGCATCTGAATGCCGATTGTCTTTTCTGCAGATGTGTCGGAATTTGATGCTTGGTATTTGCCTGATGTAGAATTGGGCGAGCTCCCAGTATTTCTGCAACAAGGGGTCATGTATGGCATATTGCCCGTTGATTTGTCGCACAACTAGCTGGGAGTCGCTTGTCAGTCGTACCTCCTGGATGCCCATCTCCACGATCAAGCGTAGGGCATGTATTACTGCTTCGTACTCCGTGACATTGTTGGTTGCTTTAAATTCAAGCCTAAAGGAGTGGACCATTTTCTTGCCCTTTGGTGTCGTGAAGACCAGTCCTAAACCCGATCCGTCTTTATTGGATGACCCGTCGACGAAGACCTCCCATCGTGTAGGGCTGCAGGTCTCGAGTAAATCGGGTGAGTCATCTCGATCTTCCTCCATTCCGGGAATGTCTTCTACTTCGTCCTCGTCACTGAGGGGGAAGTCTCGCCAAAAATCGGCCACCGCTCGCGCTTTCACCGCTGTCCTCATTTCATAAAAGATATCGAATCGCTTTATTTGTGCGCTCCATTTAGAGATCCGCCCGACCTATTTGCATTGTCAAGTACTCGACTCTATGGAGGACTTGGTAAGCACTCGAATCTTGTGAGTTTGAAAATACGTCGGGAGCTTCGTGTTGCAAACACTAACGCTAGTATGAGCCGCTCGATTCGGTGTAGTTCTTTTCCTAGGGTTCATGGTCTTGCTTATGAAATATACAGGCTTTTCCTATGCTCCTCGTTTTTGACCAACACGCGCGATGGCATGACTGGTTGCCCCGAGATACAGTGTTAGTACGTCCTCGGGCTCGGGTCTTTGTAACACCGTAGGCTCGCCATATGTTGCTTGATTTTCTGGAATGCTTCCTCACACTCCTCGGTCCATTTAAACTTCTCTCCCTTTCTTAACGTCCCGAAGAAATCCTTGCACTTGTCAGACGATCGAGAGATGAATCGTCCCAAAGCCGCCAAGTTCCCTAGTTCGCCCGTTGCACGTCCTTAATCGTTACATGTGATGGCATTTCTAATACGGCTTTGATTTTATCTGGATCTGCCTCGATCCATTTGTCGGTGATTATGTATCCTAGAAACTTGCTCGAGGTGACCCAGAAGGTGCACTTGGACGGATTCGCCCTCATCTTGTACTTCCTCATGGTTTGGAAGATGTCTCTAAGGTCGTCGATGTGAGTATCGGCCACTTTTCTCTTGACCAGCATGTCGTCCACGTATACTTAGATGGTGTCGTATATTTTATCCTCGAACATGTCCTCCACCAGCCTCCGATATGTAGCACCCGCATTTCTCGGCCGAATGGCATTTTGGTGTAGCAACACAATCCTCTTGGCGTGAAAAAGATGTATGCTCCCGATCTTGGGGGCGGGGGATTTGGTTATATCCCGAGTATCCGTCCATGAGTGTTATCGCCTGATACCCGACAATGGATTCCACTAGCTGGTCGATGCTGGGGAGAGGGAAGTTGTCCTTTGGGCATGCCTTGTTCAAGTCGCTATAGTCGACGCAAACTCGGACGCCCCATTCTTTTTGGGGACTATCACCATATTAGATATCCATTGCGGATATTGGGACTTTCGGATGATTCCTGCCGCGTACGGTTTCTTGACTCGGCCTCCACTTTAGGTTGTAGTTCGGTGCGATTCTTCTCATCTTTTGTCGATCGGTTTGAACTTGGGGTCTATCCGAGATGGTGTGAGCGAGACTTGGGTCGATTCCTTCCATGTCGTGCATTTGCCAAGCGAATACATCCATGTGCTCCTTCGGGAGAGTTATCATTCTTGCCGGGGACTGTCCGTTCGTTAAGCGTGACCCTATTCTCACTAACCTCGGATCTTCCTCGGTGCCCAGTTGACTTGTCGGGTTGGTTCTAGGGCCGAAAAGTTTTGCTTTGGCTCGCCGACGGTTCCGGCTCCTGTGATTGCTACAAGATTTGTCTCGCCCGCTTCGTAGGTGGCGATGGCTTGCGACATTACCTTTTCCAATTCCTCTCCCGCCTCCATTTCTTTTGACTTCTTCTTTTCTTGACGTTTCCTTGACCGCCTCTCCTCATTCTGTTGGATGTCTATTTGCACGCACTGCCTCGCCGCCTGGGGATCGCCTAGTACCTCTACCACTCCTCGGTAAGATGGGAACCGCAATTTCTGATGATAAGCCGAGGCGACCCCTTTAATCCCCGCGAGCCAGGGCCGACCCAGAATTGCTTCGTATGGTGACACGACATCGACCACGCAAAAAGTGGTGAGTGTGTCAAGGAACCCCTCTCGTCCGAGACTCGGAGGGTGACTTCTCCCTTTGGTAATTGCATATTCGTGCCGTTGAAGCCGTAGATTCGATAAGTGGACGGGACCAGGATATCATGGACAACTCCATCCTTTTGAAAGTGTCGTAGAACAAGACTTCGACCGAGCCGCCGCTGTCCATTAGTATCCGCGGAATCCCCATTCCTCTATCAGTAGGGTTATTACTAGGGGATCCCGTGCGCTTGGCCGTTCGATGGGACGTCTTTTGCCGAGAAGGTTATCGGCCGCATCATCCATGGTTCCATGGGTAGGGTCTTGGCCACACCGAGGATTTCTTTGCGGATCGGTCCCTCTTATGGATTCTTGAGGTGATGCCGTTCCCGGTGTCGTACCCCCGAGTTCTTGAGTGTGATATAGTGCTACGTGCAACCGGGTGTCGCGATTAATTCTTATCTCGGTGCACCGGGACATACGGTTCGGCATGTGTCGGCGATGTCTTGACGAAGTGCCGTAGGTACCCATCGCGGATCAGGTGCTGGACGATGTCTTTCACTTCTCTACAATCATTGGTTGAATGGCCGCGGAACTGATGATAATGGCAGAACTCCGGGTGGTTCCTTGTCCCGTCGAATTGGATTCCCCGAGTCTTGGGATAACGGATGTCGTTCCTCTTTTCAACCTCCTTGAACACTTCTTCCAATGGTGCATTGAGCGGAGTATATGATCGTGGCTCGTGGCGAGGCTTCTTTCCCTTCTCGACCCAAACTTTCTTGTTTTCACCCTGGGGCTGGACACCGGGCCTTTTCTCGGATCGTTTCGTGGCTTTTCGCGGGGTGGCCTCTTCTGCGGTGCTCGCCTCTTGTATTCCCCTATCTTGCGCTCCTTCTGAATCTCCTCCAAGGCGATATAGTGCTCTTGCATCTTAGGATCTCCCTTAGTGTCTTAGGCTTCTCCGTGTACATTGCCACCCAGATGGGATCCGACTTTCTTAGCGAGTTCTCGAAGCCGAATATCTGTTGGTCGACCGGTGCTTTCCCTATACCCGTGCATAACTTCCTCCATCTGTCCGTTAAGAAACGCAGCGGCTCCCTGAGTCTTCGTGCCAGGGTAAATAACTTGTCGACTCTGGGCCGAGCTATGCTGTTATGCATGTACGTCTCGAGAAAGGTTTCCACCAAAACCGCATAGCTCCCGACGGATTTATCGGGCAGGGTGTAGAACCAACTCTTCGCTTCTCCCTCCAAACTGGCAGGGAAGAATTTGCACATGACCACATCGTGATTCTTCCACTGTAGCAAGGACATGCCGTACATCTTGATGTGTTCTCCGCATCGCCCGTGCCATCGAACCTAGATGGGAAGATTGGCAACAGTACATTTTGGTGGAAATGGTGTCCGGTCCAATTCCCTGGTAAACGGCGTCTTCTGGGCTTCATTGATTACTTCTGCTAACTTATCATCCTCGCTGTCTCCAGTCAGTTTCTTAACCATCCGCTCGAGCCGCTCGATCTTTTGTTTGGTGGACGCGTCCGTACTCTCGTTGGTTGCTTCCTCATCGGCCGAAGAATCCTCGGATGGCCCATACCCTTCTCTTGGCCGATTAGGGTCGGGTACTCGTCCTCGGCTTGGTGAGGGGGGTGGGGCGTCCCTTGGTGGAGTGTGGTTGCTAGAGGCGCCTCGGCTTGATGATCCTCTCGACCCCGCTCTCCTATTGCGGAGCTGGTAATTCTCGTATTCTAGCGCCAGGTTTCTCCTCTGCAGTTCTCTCATTAGGTCCTCCTGTCTTCTTTGGCTTGCCAGTATAGCGAGTAACATCGGGTCGGTGCTCTCGTGACTAGAGTGACCATTCACTTGGTGTCCCGTTGTGTTAGGGGGTGCGGTTGGGGGTCTCGCAGTGAGAGCGACAGGGGGGACGATCGGTGCCGTTGGGTGATCGATCGCTACTGGGGGAACAACCGAAGCTGTGGGGTGGCTAGCCGATGCCGGGGGAACAATCGGAGCTGTGGGGCGATTGACCGTTACCGGGGGGATGTACCGATTAGGGTTCCCCCTTGCCAAGTGTACTTGCCTAAGCCTCTCGGCTTCTCGTTCTAAATCTCCTTGGTGCTCTGTCGGTTGTCTTTCTCTCCTTCGTTCCTCGCGTATCGTTTGAACTTCCTCCTCCTCTTCGGTATCCGATGCAGTTCTCCCGTCTTCCATGCTGCCCTCATTCCTCGGCCCCATCTGGCTCGGGTTGATCCTCAACATCCCGGGTGGGAAATCGTCATCTCGGCCCAGATCGACCTCCTCGTCGACCGTAGTCATGCCTTTGATCAGCGCCTGAGTCTCGCCCCGGTTGTTAGGTCGACGATATCCGTGCTGGGAATCCGTGAGTCCCTCTTGCCCGCTAGATCCCGCCGTGACCCGGTTCCTCGGGATCTGCTCGTCCCGGAGGTACTTGCCATTGCCTTTGCTATCGTCCTCGTTCCTCGGCTCTTTATCCGTTCGTACCTACGTCAAGCCAAAGTAGAAAGCACTTACTTCGAACCGCTTTCGAAAAAGGTTAAGGATGAAGTACTGCGAGTTCGTGCAGTGAAAAAGGTTTTTATAGTACGCTTCCATTTACGCTAGCGTGTCGGTCTCAGCAGTCAAGTTGTTTTTGCCGCAAAGGACAATTTTTGAAAAGCTGTCTTGACACATCGCTTTCGGTACTTTCCCTATGCATTAATAATTATTTGTCCTAACATTCCTAGCGCCAGAAGTCATTAATCATTCGTGCGTTAAATCGGAAGATTTCTTTCAGGGCGGTGATAGGTGGCGACGACGACCCTTAACAACCGTCGTCCGATGGCCGCAAGGTTCCTCTGATTTCCCACGATCTTTGTGAGGCTCTTAGCGTAGGATTATGGTGAGACTCGGACCGTTCACTATAATCCCGCCGGCCATGGTTTCCAAGAACTAGACTCAATGATTCTGAGCTAGCCCCGTTTCCACCATTATCGTGCTTCGCTTATCTTGCTAAAATGAAGACAGGTGTGAAATGGAGATAGATGTGACAATATCTCTCCCTAGAAGATAGTCCTAGCAACCTACGCGTTGCGCTTGTTAGAGTCTTTCGTTTAGCATCAACTATCCTCACTAGATGTCGATAGGAGCTGTTGAATCTCTCTTATAACGGGGTTTGAGCCACAGATCACGGTCAGCGAAATGGGATCCCCTTCTAGCTTCTACCAACATCGAAAGATGCTATTTAGGGAGCTCATGGGTCATCCGATAACTCTCTGAGGCGTCTTAAGCAAACAGCCTATCTTGACGGAGCGGTCTCGACGACTTTGCTTAAGCGGAAAACTTGTTTTGCTTGGAAAATGGAGACTATAAGTTAGAACACAAAACGAACTTATATCAACTCGACGAAATGTCGCTAAGAAAACGAAGATAACAAGTAGGAACACAAAGCTAACTTTTATCAACTCGACAAGATGTTGCTAAGAAAACGAAGATAACAAGCAAGAACACAAAGCTAACTTTTATCAACTCGACAAGATGTTGCTAAGAAAACGAAGATAACAGACCAAAAGAGTTTCTCTCTTAGCATCAACCAGCACACAAGGTGGCTTAGGAGCTCGGATTTTTCTCTTTTGGTGTCCGATTTCAAGGTATCCGGAGATGTTATACGGTCCCCTTAGTCGGCGCCAGAATGTAGATGTGGAAAATCCTACTTCTACATCCGAAGGTAATTAAGCATGCACGCAAAGAAGCAAAACAAACAAGGAACGTAGGAGAACACGAGATATACGTGGTTCGGTATGATTACCTACGTCCACGGGGGTTAAAGGATGATCTTATTACTTGATTCAAGGTTACAAGACGAGTGTTTCTCTCTCAATGCTTTAAGTATGCTCTCTTTCCTCACTTCTCACTTGAGTTCTACCTCTCTACATGGTCTCTATTTATAGTTACAAGTGATGATACATCCAGTACTACGGTGTTAGGCCTGGCGTAGCTTCCTCGATGTTCCTCTCGGGTGATCAGTCAATACCTCAGCCGATGTTCTTATTTGTTCGGGTCGGGATGTCAAGCCGAGTGATGTCTTCTTTTGCTATCTCGTCGCTCGATGTCGCTCTCTTGGTGGGGATGATCGATGTCGCCCTTTGGATCCTTGGCCGAGTCTTCCTTGACCGAGCTCTTCTTATCTCTTTACTAACTCTGTCAGCGCATTTATTGCTCCAAAGACCCGATGACCATCGCATCATAACTTTTCTTCTCGAGCTGTCTCCGCTTCTCTTTTCTTGCGCCCAGATTCGGAGAAGTGATCCGGTACTCTAGATACATACTTTCTCCGGTACGCCATGGCTTAGGATTATTCCACCTGTCCCTGTGGATTATTTACACCTACATGCAGTTTGGCAAATTCATAGAGAAAACCATATCTTGCGGACAAGCTTACAGATAATTGCTGATTTCGCATGTACCCTTGAAAGGATTTCAAAATAGATGGTCGACATTTGTTGTTGCTGCTGCTGCTGCTAACACCACAGAAGAAAAGCAATCTGAATATCAACCCAGTAAAGGAAAAGAATTTTGAGTATCAGTAATCAACCACGAATGACCAAATTAACCGTCTGTGTTCCCGTTTCACTCTTAGTTTGTAACAAAACTAGGGCAAATACAATCATGTTTCTTCCTCTGTGTTTCAATTTTTGTTTCAGCAAACAAATTCTCTTTCAATCTCTGACAACCACCACCAACCCTCCTCCTCCTCCTCCTCTCGACCACTGATTATTCATTCAAACGATAATTCTGCACGAGGAGGAAGGAAATGGGAACAATTTAACCGGAAAGGTGGAACTATAAGGTTCGGACATTTGGTTACTGACTGTTAACCCACGTGGCCTTTGAGTGGCACACGTTAAGAATGCAGGTGTGCTTTTTGTGTCAAACGACCCTTAGAGCATCTCCAAAAGTGGGTGCTAAAAATCCTATGTGGAATTTTTATTTAGATCCTTATTTATGGGGTCATATGTATGTGGCAAAAATAATAATGCTTTGCTCATGAACCATCTCCAATAGTATGGGGTCTTATTTTTAAAATTTGTTGTTTTGGATAATGATAAAATTGATTCCCTCTTTCCTATTGGTTCATAACAATTTATTTAAAAATTAAAATATTAAAATATAGTTAAAATGATGATGTGGAGGTCATTCCCAAGGTCTAAATAAGACCTTCTCCAAGACCTTCATATTTATTTTAACACCATTCCTATTTTCTATGACCCACTGTTGGAGATGAATTTAATGTAAATGAGGGTCTAAAATCCTATGTGTCATGAAAAAAATAAAACCTCCACCCTCTGTTGGAGATGCTCTTACAAGATTGTACCAAAAGATCACAATAGAAGTTGTTTATTAAGGCATTGGGTATGCCTGGACACGGGTCAAGGATGTTTGACAATAGTGCTATGGAGAATTTGATGAAGACTGTTGAAATTATGGCCAACACGCAACACAACACAACAAAAACACCCAAATTTGATTACCTCGAAGTTTGGGTTAGACGGTCGGAGTGTAATAAGAGTGTAAAATTAGGTCCTGTGCATGCCCATGGTAAGAATACAGCAATTTTGGTCTCCTCCTTGGAAAACCTAGCTAATCTTTTCCAACCAGTTTGCTTGAAGAAAAATATGTTAAAGGTATGTACCTAAGTTTCACCCTAATTAGTTTTGGTGCTGTTTTAAAACAGAAATTTTGATAATAAATTTAATTAGGGATTCATATACTTTATGATGATATTCGATATTTTTCTTGATGTCACAATTGAGATTATTTTTGCAATTCGTTACAGTGTAATCTGGAAGTGCTGGAGGAATTTGAGAAGTGGCATGCAACTGAGGAGATGAAGAACAAGAAACTGAAAGAACTTTATGAATTGTCCAAGAAACCACTATGTGTCCAGAAAAAGCCTGTTCTTACCCCAACGAAGCAGAAGTTGAAGTCCATGAGGAACAAGATGATTGAAATCAGGAAGGAGAAAAGGATGAAG
>JAJJWW010008818.1:0-45679 GCA_023531295.1 Papaver armeniacum
ATGTGTATATTCGTTAAATATATGTTTTAAAATGCTTTTCAATGGTATAAAGTTTACAAATATCTGTGGTATGGTTTGAGAGATAAATTATTTCTAAGTTTTACTAGTTATTACCCATAAGGGTATAATTGTAAAAAAATACTTAAAAATACTCTCTTCTCCCCCTTGGGCTATGAATTAGTGCAAACTTGAACTAAGTCATCTATCTATGGACATTGGACAAAGTGAATATAAGTTTTTGTCAATTGTTGGGCTTTGCCCTAAGGAATCATTTAGGGCCCACCAATATTTATTTAGATAAAGTATACAGGGGTACACATAGAAACTTTATTTAGGCACGTAGAACTTGAAAACACCATTAGCATCGTGTGGACACAATACCCATTAAGCAAATAATTTTCGAGCAACAATCAAATACTATAATAGTATAACTAGGTGGTACGCCCGTGCTCTGCACGGGCTCAAACTTGTTGTCCCGGACAAAATGACCACATGAAAAAAATGTTCCAGATTTTTTTTTTTTTTTTGAAGCATTCATTTTATTAATAAAAATTAGTTTACAATTTGTCGTGGGTATGTGGTACCCAGGAATCATGAAATAAAATTTGGTTAATAAAAGATAGGATTTACTGGTCCTGGATTTTGGTTGTGAGCTTCTGTTTGACTTCCATTCGCCGCATGATTGGCCAATCCGTGGCCGCTTGATTTCCTTCTCGTAGTTGTCTGTGAGCAGCCTGACTGTGGATCTGTTGAAATCTAATTTTTATTTCCTCAATCATTCCGCTATGTGCCAAGGTGGAGGTGTAGAGGAAGTGATGAAGCATCGGTTTCAAAGAGAACTCTTAGTCATTGTCTTTTTGTTGTTGTTCTTGAAGCTAAAAAGCATAACCCAAGTTTTCGCGGTTAAAGTCATTTATAATTCATAGTGGTTGAGCTAGAGCCAATAAATTTCACCGAATCTCTGCAGATGAACCCGCCCCGCAAATCTGAATGACCTCTCATTTTGCTCCATCGGTGTTAATCTTGATCCAGTTGATGTTTGGAATGGACCATTTTACTGATATTGTTGATATCCTTTTATCTCTTATTGGATGGTTAAATATCGGTGTATCTCCTGGAATGATTGGTGGTGAAGAGTGTAGAGCCTCGTAGTATTCTTGTTGCAGTTTTTGTGCCCATGCTAGGATTTCTTCTGAGTTTGTTTGTTTTTGTTGGTATATTAGATCATTCCTAGCTTGACCATAAGGTCCAAAAAAGGAAACGAGAAGAGGAGATTACGAAGGCTGATGCAGGTTGTTGGAGGATTTGAGAAATGGTTGTTTGGGGTGTTAAGATGAAAGTTGGGGGGGTATTGGAGTTTGGTGAATTTGTAAGTTGACTGAATAAAGTGTTCCATGAATTAGTTGCCGTTGGACAATGAATTAGAAGGTGACTTGCCAATTCTGGATCTGTGTTGCATCTTGGGCATATGTCTGAGTTGGTCAAATGGATGTGATGTAAGAGAGAGAAGGTCGGTAATCCTTCATTGATGGCTTTCCACATGAAAAGTCGAATTTTTGGTGGACACGGTAAATTCCATAGAAATTTGGTAGGTGGTAGAGGGGTGTGATTTGGTTGACCTTGGATTAGACATTTGTATCCTGAAGAGGTAGTGTAGTTTCCAGATTTTGAGTGTGGCCAGATGATTTTATCCTGGGGACTATTTTGGGGGAGGTGGATGTTTATGATTTTTTGGATTATAGGATTGGGAAGGGTGTTTAATTTTTCATGATTCTAGGAATGGGATATTGGGTCGATGATATCCGCTACCATTCGGATTTGGTAACATTGTGTTGGGTCTAGATTTATTGAGTGTGGAATCCAATTGGCTTCTATTGGGGTGGATAATCCATTTCCAATACGATGAAATATTAGATGTTGCATGGTAGGGACTATTGATGCTAGTTGTCTCCATTGAGGACTGGAGAAGGAGGGTATAGAATCAATGCCTTGTAGAATTGGTTGTTGATCAAGATATTTTGCACGCAATGGACTTAGCGGATATAGTTAGGTTGCTCATGTAGATTCCAGATTCTTTTCATGAGAAGTGCTTTATTATGATCACTTGGTCTTCCTTATTCCTAATCCTCCCCTTCGATAATGGTTTTGTTACTTTATCCCATCCTATAGGGTGTAGTTTTAGTTGTTGAGTCGTGTCCCCAGAAAAAATTCCTGGTGATACGATCTATTTGTTTATGAATAGTGGGAATGTTATTTATGCCCCTACTATCCATGGGTCTATCACAAATACTCTTATGAGTCTTTACAAATACACCTAAAGGCATAATTGAAATTATGAATAGAAAAATAATTTACATGATCCCATTTTTAACCTTTACATCTTATACTACAGCTTCTTCTTCATTTCTCACTCGAGAAAAACTAATGGAACTCTCACCATCTCCATCTCCGTCGCCACTACCATCTCCATCTCCGTCGCCACCACAGCCACCACCACCATCGATCTAATATTTACCATAGATCTTTTTATTTTTATTCTTTGTTTCCTCCTCTCCCAAAGACAACCACCACCACCATCTTCATCGTCGGAAATCGTCGCAACACCTCCTCACGACATCACCATCTCTACTTCCCCAAAATTCCAGAATCATCTTTACTTGAATATCTCCATAATCAGATCTCATAAAGTAAGGTTTTTAAATTCAGAGATATCAAGTTGAGATTTCGGTTTCAGATAATTTTTGAATTCGAAGATTTGCGTGTTTGAACCATTGAAACTTAGTTATGATTTAGTTATTCTTCCTCTACTGATTTCAAACCAGATTCAGAGATTAATTTTTTTGGTTTTCAATTTGATAATTTCGAATCGAGATTCAGATTTCGTGTGGATTTGAGTTGAAGATTCGATTCAGTGAATTTTATTATTGAATTGATAGGGTCAATAACAATGGTGGGTTAATGTTTTGTTCGTGTAATGGTGGTGGATGGTGGTGTTGCTGTTGTTTCACCGTTGGTGGTGGAAGTTTCAACAATGGTGTTTTGGTGAATGTTAAACAGAGAAGATGAAATTGAAGAACTGAATCTAGGGTTTCTGGGTTGAAGCTTGTTTGGTGGTTGAAATGGTTTATGTAGTGGTTGTATGTGAGATTGTAGGTGGTATGAAGAGATGCTTGTGTTTTGTGGGTAGTTGTTGGTGGTCTTTAATTGGAGTGCAGTGGCGTGACATTTGTGGCGGTGGTTAGTGAAGATGAAGGTGATATTGATGCTAATGTGTTTTCTTGAATCTGTTTTTGATTACATACGGGGTTCAAGGGCGTTGATCGACTCCAGAGATGAGAAGGAGATTTGGGGCTGATGATTCAGAGAGATATGGTGGATTTTGTGGGTTGTTGATTGCAAAGCTAGAGATTTTCAATTTTGAATTGCAGGTATAACTCAGTAAGAACAAGGAATGAGTGTATGCCTCGGTTTGGTTGTTATAGTAATGAACTGAATATGAGGTTTGCAAAAAGTGATGATGGTACTGTAAGACAGATATGAAGCTGCAATGAAATGAAACTGGTTTTGGTGATGGGTTAAATATGTTGTCGTTGATATACATTGAAGTGGGAATCTGAGATATTTCTGAAGCTAAGGAGAAATGAAGAAAGGATGGATGCTGTGTTAGCTATGGATGCTGTGTTGGCTCAATAATGGTTATATGAATGTCTAAGTTTCAAATACAAATTGTAGGTGTTAGCAGGTTGATGGTTATGAGATACTGAATGCAATGAGATATATTTATGCAAGGAAATGATTTTGCAGGTGCAATGAAAAGTTGTAGTTTGTGTGTGGCGTAGCAGTCAAAGCTGAAATGGAGTAGATCAATGCTAGGGAAATGAAATGGGGACATGTTGGTTTGATGCTGAGAGGCTGAAGCTGTTGGTAGATGCAGGGATGTTCAGAAGAGATGTTGTTAATCGAAGTGAAGGGATTGTGATTGAGTTTTTGCTTTTTGCTTGTGTGCGTGCAACTTGGTATATGTCTATTGGTGTTGTTGGAATTGGTGGTTAGCTGCTTGACTGATCACAACTGTTCCGTCGGGAAGGTAAAGTAATTGCAACCCTGGACAATCTCATCAAGTTGCTTACACTATTGGAGACAACTTGAGCTAGTTGCTACCTTTTTCTGGAGACAACTTGAGAAAGTTGCTCTCACTTTTGGAGGCAAATTCACTAGTTGATTCCATATTGGAGGCAACTTGAGCTAGTTGATTCCGGTTCGAGGCAACTTGGTTATGTTTTGGGTCCATTCATTCATCTAAATTATCTTATACCTATATCTTAGAGTAGTTGTGACGAATTTGTGGTGCAATGGTAACATAGGGTTGTGTTGAGTTGTTGATGATGGTTGTGCTGCTGATGCTCGTGCTTTAAAGTCAAGAGGGTAGATGAATGCTTAGGAAGTTGAGAAGGAACTCAATATGTATCCAGGCATTGAAAGCGGAACAAGAAGTTATTGCTGCTTGTGTGTTGCTGATGGTGTTTGACTAGGGTCATGGAAGTGACTGCAGCTATCGGCTCATGTTGCAAGTGTGTATAGACGGTTGTGGTCATGAAGTTATTGCAGTAGCAGAGATGGAGGATGTGGTGTTGTATGGTGGTGGTTTGAATTATTGGTTGAACACTGATGGTGTTGCGAACCTGTGGTGCAATGGTAGCACAACTGACTATATGTCAGAAGATGTGTGTTTGACTCACACTAGGTTCACTTATTTGTGTATATTTTTTTTTTGGAGACAACTTGTGCTAGTTGGTTCCATATGGAGACAACTTGAGCTAGTTACCTCCATTGTGAAGACAACTTCAGCTCAAGTTGCCTCCAGATTTGGAGACAACTTTCAGCAAGTTGCCTCTAGATGATGGTGGTGGAATTGGTGGTTGTTGGTGGTGATTGGTGGCGGTGGATGAAAGTGGTGGTGGTTGGTGGCGGTGGTGGGTAGTGGTGGTGGTTGTCGGTGGTGTACAGTGGCGCTGGTTGTCGGTGGTGGTAGTTGGCGGTGGTGGTTGGCGGCGGTGGTGTGATGAGTGCCAAATAGTGCATATTTATACACCTTTTTATTGGCATTTTACCCATCTTTTGCGCTTAGAAATCGGGGATATTATCCCAGATTTCGTGTTTTCTTTGTTTTCAATAATAAATATTTGTATTAATTAATTTTGTGTTTTTAGGTAATAAATAAAGCTCGTAGAATCTGAGGAGCCAAAAGAGCAGAAGAATTGGAGACAAGCGTCTATGGAGCAAATAGCCCAAGCCCGCGCGCAACAGTTGCAACCCAACAAGTAGCAACTCATCTAAGACATGGGCTTGTGCTATCCAAGACCCGTGACCCGGATCCGAGCCCGTCCACCACGAGCCGTTGAGATCTCGTCCTAATACATCCTACGGTCGCTCCTTCTTGCTCATCGCCCCTTGATGCATCTCGCTCAACACCAAAATAGCTTGAATCTCCCTGAGCCGTTCAGATCTTCCCAGCCGCATCCAACGCCGCTTTCACCGCACATCGATCTCGCTGCGCCCGGCAAACGTAAATCCCCAACACCTATACCCCTATCGAGAAAAACCCATTTCTCTTCCATCTTTCTCTTTCTTCCTCTCCCGTCTCCATCGGAGAAAACCAGCGAGCTCGCTCTTCCGCCACCTCCTTCCCTCTCCCCGACGCAGCCGCTTCCACCAACTCCATACCCCGACACCATCACACCCAACCTTCCCTCGCAACACCACACCACCTCTCTATGTCTAGGTTTTCTCTCTCTTAGCTTCTCCAACCCTAGAAGTGACTTAGAGAAAACTAGAACCAGGGTTCTCACCAACAACCCAAAGATGGAGCTCAAAGACGAATTGACAAGAGTGGAACACGATTCTGGGAGGATTCGAGACGTGGGAGAGTATTTCTCATTTAATTTTGTTTTATCAAGAACTAGGGTTTGGGGTTTGTGTATGTATAAATAAGAACTGTGTTTGTAGAAAGGATGCCTGGGCTTTGAGCACCACCGTAGAGTTATTTTTGTGTTAATTATTGTTTTATGATGTTCTAATTTAGTTGCTAGGGTTTCAATGAAACCCTAATTTCCGATTGTGATGTTAACTGTGTTAAGTTGTTCTGCAAGCTTAAATTATAAACATGTCTTCAAATTTAGCATCCAAAGCTTTTCTCTCACAATGGATGCCTTGTATCCATTGTAGTTAGGTCACAACTTGTTTTGAGATTGCTCAGCCTCATTCCTTAGGCACAATTACTAATTTCTTTGATTAGTTGTGCTTAATTAGACAACTAATACTCTGGGTTAGTACTTTAGCTGTCATTTGAAGCTTTATATGGAGAAACCCCTTAGATAGGTGGTGGAATTGACATCCTGCCCTTATCAGTCACAGGACAAGAAAGCTCAACTGAGTTGAACTTACAATAGGAGTTAGAGGTGAATTGAAGACCCTAGCATCCCCTTTGTCACTGTTTTATACCTTAGTTTAGAGTCACTTCACTCAAACTCAGTCGCTTCGACACACTAAATAACCATATTTGTGCTACATTCCTTAGAATTTAGTTTAGCAAGCCATAGATCATCTTAAGCACCACAAGTCTCTGTGGTTCGACCCGTACTTGCCACGTCTCCGATAGACGCCGTGCACTTGCGGTTATCACTCGTAGGCTAAACATAAACATCTTTTAAGGCCTACCAAGTTTTTGGCGCCGCTGCCGGGGACTTGGCGTGTGCCCTGTTGACCCATTGGCCTGTCTTTACTGAGATTTACTCACCCCTGTACATATTCTCTCTGTATTATTTCTTTTAGTCCTGTTGAAGTGTAACTTAGCTTCAGTTTTTGTAACTTAGCTTCTTTGTGTTATAACTTAGTGTAACTTAGCTTCCCAATCGGTCAATTGAACCTAACAACTATCCCTCGTATATATTTACCTTGTTTTTACTGTTTTTAGTCCCTTGCTAGTATAACTTAGCTTAAATTCTTTCCTAATTTTATATTTTTTACACCTGTCATTACATCATTACATCCGTAGTTTCCTATTGTTCTTGTTTAACTTAGTACAACTTGTAGTCATCATAACTAATACCGCCACTTAGTGTCATTATTCATGTTACATGTGTAGCTTGCTCACTTTGCATCGAGCTACAACTTAATGAGCAACTTTATAAGCATCACCGCCTTGTAACTCTTGATCCCTTTCATTCCAAGTAACTCTTCGTTGCATATTCTGTTAGTATAACTGCAACGAGAACCGAACCTTTCTGTTGAGCCAACAGGTGTTTGATGTGCTTGCTGTGCTGCAAAGCAAAACCAAGGAGGAAAAAGCAAAGGAGCAGAACCAATTGGTGGTGCAAGTGGTAAGTCTGAGCCAACCCAAGGATAAGTGCATGAATTGAGGTTAGTAACTGAACTTCCCATGTATGCCCAAGGAAAAGCGCAGGTGCCTGTGCATTACTGAACCTCCCATGAATGCCTGATAACCTAGCAGCTTGACTGAGCATGACCCTAACCCTGAACTGCAATTTCTGTGCCTAACTGTGCTGTTTAGCCTGGAAATCTGTGTGCCCTGTTGTATGTTCTCCCAGTGCGGTTAAACCTTAGCCGTAGTTGAAGCCGTGAACTTGGCCAATACAAGGCTCCGGACTGTAGCCCTTAGCTCCCAGCACCTGTGCACAGCTAGTCGTTGAGATTGTCTTTGCTGGTTAGCCCAGGTTAGTTGTAGCCGCATAACCATTGTCAACCCTGAAGCTAGCTTGTGAAAAATCTGAGTTGAAGTCAACTCAGACTGTTGATATCAACTGAGATAGTTGACGTCAACTGAACCAGTTGACCCATCTGACCCGAATTGTCGCTTTGTCGTACCGGTTGCCGTGGTGCTCAACCCCGAGCTTACTCTGACGAAACCCTAGCACATGCTTCACCATTGATTAAATTGTGTTGATTCTGTGCCTGGGTAACATATTGGCTAGCTAAGTGGCTACTTATTTGCAACCCTGTTGAACTTGTGTTGTGTGCAATCACCCCTGAAGTCGATTGTAGCTCACCAAGCACCACCTTGACTGCATGATAACTTGAGCACCTCATACAATTTTTTTTTGTGATTTTTATGTGCACTTGCTTGTCTGCCCTGTGTTGTGTGCAAACCCTGAGTTACTTTTATTGCATAACCCACCTGAGCACACCCTGAGCATAACTCAGCCCCTGTTGCTGCCTTGCCTTGGCTGATAGCCAGTGGTGCGCAACATAGACCTTGTGCTGCATAATGCACTAGCCACCTTGCCTAGTAGTGAGACCTTGAAAAGCATGTTAACTTTTTGAATATGCTGAGCCAGACTGCATGATAACTTGAGCACCTCATATATTTTTTTTTTTTTTGTGATTTTTATGTGCACTTGCTTATGCCCCCGTGCTTGTGTGCAAACCCCGAGTTACTTTATTGCATAACCCACCGGAGCACACCACGAGCATAACTCAAAATTTGTTCTTTGCCTTGGTGATAGCCGATGGTGCGCAACATAGACCTTGTGCTGCATAATGCACTAGCCACCTTGCCTAGTAGTGAGACCTTGAAAAGCATGTTAACTTTTTGAATCTGCTGAGCCATGATCACATGCTAATCAACCCTGCGCTGTGCTGTGTACTTTGCAAAAACAACAACAAGCTCCCCGTATCGCAATTGTGTAAGGTTTCTTTGTGTGTTTAATCGGAGTGTCATTCTGTAAGTTTGTGCTTCTGTGTTGTGTTGATTTACCAACACATTGCAAATTGTTACTTTCTTGTGCTGTTCATGGCCTGGCTTGCACAGAAAAGCTTGTGCATAAAACCAACCACTTTGTGCCCGGCCATTTAGACTTGCTAAGGCGGGAATTTGTGCCAAGCTGGGCTAAAAACCCGGTTCACTAGCCTTCCCACATAAATTGGGCTCTGACCCAAACCAGCCCATAATAAACCAAACCGAGCATTTGGGCTGATAAGCTGAAGCCCACTTACTGGGCTTAGCACTCTGGACTTTCAGCCCACATAAGCACACTGCTGGGCTGTTTAAACATCATCTGGGCTTTACACATCCAAAGTGCAAACAACCTTCAGCCCACATAAGCTACACTTCCGCTATACTTTTTTTTCAACATAATCACATGCAACCAAGTCGGGGCCGCAGACCATCTAGGCTAGAACCTATTCTGTTGGGCTGTTTAACATCAAATGGGCTGTACTTTCCCAACAAACCAAAAAACCCAATAAACCAAAGCCCAAACAAACCAAATCCCACACCAACCAAATGAAACCCAACAAACCAAATGAAACCCAATAAACCAAACTAAGTCCACAACAACTGGGCTTTGAGTTCAATTTGAGTTGTTAAATCATGTCGGGATTTTGGTCTGCAACTGGGGATGGAAACAAATCCATTAGAGAGCTTTCTTACGGGCATGCTTCACAATATGAACTCCCCACATACCATAATGATTTTAGGGAATATTATGAGCCTTCTCAGGGCCCCGACTTCACATACCCTAATCATTATGAGCACATGTATCATTCACCACAAGTTGAAAATGAACAACTTTCTCATACCCAGTCATCACTTTTAGATCAATTAGAAGCTCGATTATCTGCTTTGGAAAGGCAATTACATGAGCAACTGGTCTTAATCTAATCCCCCAAGCACTATGAAATGTATGCTTGTACCTTATGTGGTAGCTTAGACCACCACGTCGAAACTGCTACATCTTACATGAGTTTAGGCAGTCTAGGGAAAGCCAAGATAACCATGCACACATACATCATCCATCACAGTGGGAAGTTGAACAATGTTATACTTCCCCAAACCCTTGTATGCAATCACTAAATGGAAGAGCTCATAGAGCAAAACAATGATATACTTGGATGGAAAGCATTGCATGAGCATCCCTTCTCTAGTGAACCATATGCACAACCATACACTGAATATGAACCTAATCTAGAGGAAAATGAGTACACTAGAAATGCTAATAGGGAATGCATTTTTGTGATGATGATGATGATGAATATGACATGTTAGAAGAGCATGTGTATGCAGATAATATGATAGAATCTTTGAGTTCGAGACGTTAGGCGCTCTTCGTGAACCCTATGAATGACACTTCTTCTAACATTCATATATGTGATATTGATTCTGAGCTTGGTTTTGTAAAAATTTTCAATGAATGTGAGCATGTGCACAACTTGTTTGTGACTTGGAAAGGATGAATCTTCCAACAGACACTAATATTCTTATGGACCATGATATTATTTTTGTGTCTGATTCCCTGGCCATGTCACAATATGTTGCCTCCTCTGATGAGTATGACATGGAAAGTGATGAATTGTTCTATGCTGGTGAGCATGATTTACCTTCTTCTGACTTTAGGAAAGTGTGTGATGGTACAAATGATTTTATACATGAAAACAACTTAGATGTACCTAACCTATCTCCTGAGTCACAGATTGATACTCCTCCACCAAACCTAGGTGTAGTTTGTAACAAAATTGCAAAACCAACTTTTCTAAGAATGCCTAATTTAGGCCTAGAACTTTGTGCCTCCCAAGTCCTCTTGGACTATTTTGCATCAAAGTATAACACTTTTAAGGAACCACAGTTGGAATGTGTATATCCTTTGTTTATTAGTAAAACTCATTTTGAGTTAGACCTTTTGCATGATGTACCGTTAAAATTACAAGATTTTGTGCTCCCAAACACACCTGTTCACAAGTTTAGGTTTGGGGGAAATTCATTCACATACACAGTCTTACTTGCACTCTCATATTATATTTGTGTAAGGATGTTGATGTTTGTACATATTTTCTATTGGGTTGATCCTCAACTCTTTAGGTTGTTAGTGTATGGTGAATTCTCATTGTATATAATCCAAGAGGGACTTGTTAAAATTTTCTTTTCTTGAAACGGTTGAGTTTTCTTGTACATATATTGTGCTAATCCGATATGATCTCCCGCCGAGAATGTTGGATTCTCTAGCCTTGACTAATGAAGCTCCAACCTTGCTTTCGCCGACATCCGGTAATCTCTTCCCTTTTCTCTACTCAGCATAGTTCTCTTGGTATGTGACTGTTTAAATTTTTCCTATCTGTCGACACATTGAGGACAATGTTTGATTTAGGTTTGGGGGGTGCATTTGCATATAGAGCTTTTAGTCTTTTTAACCTTTTATTTTCATCAAAAAAAAAAAAAAAAACTCTTTTTGTAAAAACCTCCAACTTTTAGAGATTTTAGAGTCACTAGCATGCTTCTAGCTATGTTTACATAGAGAATCGTAGAAATATCGAAGTTAGAAGTACCGGAGAACACAATCGGGTTCCTTAGTTGATTGAGCGTTAAAGTTGGATTTAACCATACCGTAGGGCTTAATTAGGTGCTGTTTAGATATTCGGTAGTAGAATTGTGATCACCCATAGTGGAGACTACCCATTTTACATCAAGTGAGGCACCAACCTTCAATTTTTTGCAACTTTCTAGAAAAGCTGTTAGAGTGTGTGTCACCGTACGTCAATTCCGGTAGGAATGGTGAGCTACCCAACTGGGCACCAATTTCAGCACTACTCTTGATCTCTTGAGTGCTAGTTTTTGTCAATCATGAGGGTGACGTTTAAAGACGAAAACTCCTTCTAAATATCGATTTTCAGTTAGCATCACTCTCTCTCTCTCAATCAACAAACCCATAGAAACACATCATCACAAGAAGCAGAGCATCATCAGAATATTGGGAGAAAAGTTGATATAGTCCAAGGTTTACGTGCAATAAAAGAAAAGAAAAGAAAAGAAAAGAAGATGAGAATTAATGAAGTTTGTGAAAATTTGAGTTTTATTATTTTATTGTGATAAAAAAAAAAAAAAAAAAAAAAAAAAAAAAAAAAATTTAAAGTTCGAAGTTCGTCATCAATGATTGAAGACCGAAGATTGAAGACGTTTCTATGGTTTCTTATGAGAGAGTGATATTAATTGCCGATCGGGTGAGAAGGTAAGTGAGTACTCCCCATCCTTGCTAATGGTTGATTTCCTTTCTTAGAGATCATCGAAAAAAGATTCTTTTTGTCCACACTTTTGTGGAATCTCCATATTTTATTTCGGAAGGTTATCCTTCTTACCTACAACGTGTGCGAGATTTCTCTCTTTATTCCCCGCTGCACACATGAGAGACTAAAAAAGCGATCTTTTTGAGTGCAAATATCATAAAACCCTAATGGTGAAGCGAAGTTGAGACTTATGATCACAATCGAATCCAATTCTTTCATATGGTATGGTTACTTCTCGCTCAGCACTTAAGGATGAGAATGCGTTCTTTGGTAGTTCTAACTTCCTGTTACTAACATGCGAAACTTCTATGTCCTCATAGCTCCTTGGATGCTTGAGACTCTTTTACACTCTGAAGTTGGAGAAGGTTTTGTGGGTACACCTCTGGTAAACCCTCACGAGACTACAACTCGTCCACTAGGGACACCTAGGGGTTTAAAGGCTTAGTGCATACGCTAAATGCATTCGAGAGACCTGCGATGTGGGGTATAGTTAGAATTTCCTAATTTCTGTTTCACTTGAGGACAAGTAAAATTCAGGTTTGGGGGTATTTGATGAGTGCCAAATAGTGCATATTTATACACCTTTTTATTGGCATTTTACCCATCTTTTGCGCTTAGAAATCAGATATTATCCCAGATTCTGTGTTTTCTTTGTTTTCAAGAATAAATATTTGTATTAATTAATTTTGTGTTTTTAGGTAATAAATAAAGCTCAGAGAATCTGAGGAGCCAAAAAGAGTAGAAGAATTGGAGACAAGCGTCTATGGAGCAAATAGCCCAAGCCCGCGCAGCAAATGCTTGCAACCCAACAAGTAGCAACTCATCTAAGACATGGGCTTGTGCTATCCAAGACCCGTGACCCGGATCCGAGCCCGTCCACCACGAGCCGTTGAGATCTCGTCCTACTACATCCTACGGTCGCTCCTTCTTGCTCATCGCCCCTTGATGCATCTCGCTCAACACCAAAATAGCTTGAATCTCCCCGAGTAGTTCGGATCTTCCCACCGCATCCAACGCTCGCTGCACCGGCACATCGATCTCGCCGCGCCCGCTTCACAACGAAATCCCCAACACCTATACCCTATCGAGAAAACCCATTTCTCTTCCATCTTTCTCTTTCTTCCTCTCCCGTCTCCATCGGAGAAAACCCGGAGCAGCTCGCTTCTTCCGCCACCTCCCTTCCCTCTCCCTCGACGTGAGCCGCTTCCACCAACTCCATACCCCGACACCATCACCACCAACCTTCCCAGCAACAGCCCACACCACCTCTCTAGGTCTAGGTTTTCTCTCTCTTAGCTTCTCCAACCCTAGAAGTCGACTTAGAGAAAACTAGAACTAGGGTTCTCGACCAACAACCCCAGCATGGAGCTCTGAAGACGAATTGACAAGAGTGGAACACGATTCAGAGGATTCAGAGACGTGGGTGAGAGTATTTCTCATTTAATTTCTGTTTTATCAAGAACTAGGGTTTGGGGTTTGTGTATGTATAAATAGAAGAACTGTGTTTGTAAAAAGGATGCCTGGGCTGCAGCACCTTCCGTAGAGTTATTTTTGTGTTAATTATTGTTTTATGATGTTCTAATTTAGTTGCTAGGGTTTCAATGAAACCCTAATTTCCTGATTGTGATGTTAACTGTGTTAAGTTGTTCTTGCAAGCTTAAATTATAAACATGTCTTCAAATTTAGCATCCAAAGCTTTTCTCTCACAATGGATGCCTTGTATCCATCAGTAGTTAGGTCACTGTTGTTTTTGAGATTGCTACTGACTCCATTCCTTAGGCACAATTACTAATTCCTTTGATTAGTTGTGCTTAATTAGACAACTAATACTCTGGGTTAGTACTTTAGTTGTCATTTGAAGCTTTATATGGAGAAACCCCTTAGATAGGTGGTGGAATTGACATCCCGCCCTTATCGATCACAGACAAGAAAGCTCAACCGAGTTGAACTTACAATAGGAGTTAGAGGTGAATTGAAGACCCTAGCATTCCCTTTGTCACTGTTTTATACCTTAGTTTAGAGTCACTTCACTCAAACTCAGTCGCTTCGACACACTAAACAACCATATTTGTGCTACATTCCTTAGAATTCGTTTAGAAGCCATAGATCATCTTAAGCACCACAAGTCTCGTGGTTCGACCCCGTACTTTCCACGTCTCCGATAGACGCCGTGCACTTGCAGTTATCACTCGTAGGCTAAACATAAACATCTTTTAAGGCCTACCATGGTGGAGGAAAATGGCGGTGCTGGTTGGCGGCGGTGGTGGTTGGTGGTGGCGGTGGTGGTTGGCGGCGACGGTGGTGGTGGTGGTCGTTGGTGGTGGTGGGCGGCGGAGGTGTTGGACAGTGGTAGTGGTTGGTGGTGGTGGTGGTGGTCGTCGGTAGTGGTGGTCATTGGTGGTGGTTGGTGGTGATGGTTGTTGGCGGTGGTGAACAGCGATAGTGGTTCTTATTTTGTTGGTATTTTTTTTTTTTTTGAATATTTGTTAGTGGTAATGGTTTTGTATATACATTACACAAAAGAGGGTAATATAGTAATGTATTATGCTTAGGGGTATTTGTAAAGTTCAAAAGGGTATATTTGCAATGGGTCTCATAGTAGGGGTATAAAGATAATGTTCCCTTATGAATATTGGTGGGTAGGTTTTTGTGTTTGCATGATGTGATTTGAAGTTCGAATTAGGGAGGTTTTTATTAGAATGAGTCTTCCGGCTGGAGTTAGGCATTTTGTTATCCATCCTTTAGCTTTTCGGGCTAATCTATGTAGGAGGGGAGCGAAGGTTTGAATGGATGTCCTTCCATGTTTGAACTGGACTCCTAGATAGGTTGGTGGTTTTGATGTAGCCGGCATATTGAAGAATTGCTGAAGATTGTTTATCTTGGTTGGGTCTAGGTTTGGGTGATGGATGATTACTGATTTGGTAGTATTGATTACTTGTCCTGCGAAAGTACTATAGGAGTGGAGCAGGGTTTTAAGGTTTTGGTTACTCTGGTCTGAAGCTTTGTATGTGATCAGTAAATCATCCGCATACATTAAATGAATGATCGGTGGTGCTTTTTTGGATATGTTAAGTCCTTGAACTAATTTTGGTTTTGAAGGTTTCCTAGATTTGTAGATAGGATTTCAGCACATATGATAAAAATGTAAGAAGATAGTGGGTATCCTTGTCTGATACCTCTACTTGGGCTGATGTAGCCATGAGGTGTACCATTTATATATGTTGATTGAGTATGTAACTGTTGTTACGCATAGCATAATGTATTCTATAAAGGCTGGTGGAAATCCTAGTTTTGTAAATGAGGTTTTGATGAGTCCCCAATCAAAGCTATCATAGGCTTTCTGGATGTCTAGTTTGAGAGCTATTTTTGGGTCTTTGGTGAGGTTTGAAGTTCTGATGTGATGGAAGAGTCCCTGGCAATTGCTATACTCTCGTGTATTGATCTTTGTGGAATAAAAGCACTTTGGTAAGGTCTTATTAAGAAGGGAAGAAGGGGTCTAATTCAGTTGACTAAATTTTTTGAAATGATTTTATATGTGACGTTATAGAGCCCTATGGGTGCAGATTGTGATGGTTTTGAAGGATGATCGACTTTATGTATTAGTGTTATGTTCGTGTGATTCATGAGAGGATGCATATTTAAGTTATTAAAAAAACTTTGAACCATGGATATCAGTTGGGGGTGAGTTGTTTCTCAGAAAACTTTGAAAAACTTACTTGTATAGCCATCTGGACCTGGAGCGCTTTCAGAATTTATGGAGAGAGGGCTTGTTTGATTTTTGTTGTAGTTACTTCTTTCGTAAGTAGTTCCGACTGTCTGGGAGTTAATCTTGGTGTGAGGTTTGTAAATAGATCTTCATTTATTACTGTAGGCGGCGCCGTATATTGTTGAGTATAGTGATCCAGAATGAGTTGAATAACGTCTTCTTTTTTGTTAATCCAGCTGTTTTGTGTATCTTTTAATTGTTGTATATTTTTACAGGCTCTGTGAATGGTAGATTTAGTGTGAAAAAAAGTTGTGTTGAGGTGTCCTGATTGTAGCCATTGAATTATAGATCTTTGTTGCCAGTATGTCGCATGACAGTGTAGTGGTTTTATATGGTCCATTCGTAGCTGTTTTTGATGTAGCCAATATTCCAGATCGGAGCCCGTTTGGGTTGCACATTGATGATGAGCGTGTTTTATGCTGGTTGTCGATTTCTTGATCATAGTTGGTAGGTGACCGAAAGTTACTTTGTTCCATTCCAAGAGAGTTTGTCCGGTTGTTATGAGTTTGAGTTAGAGATCGAGAGTAGGTTCATTATCTTGTTGTTGCTCCCATGCCGATTCAACTACTTGCCTAAGTTGGGGATGAGAGAGCCATAGGTGCTCAAATTTATAAAAAAAAATTCCCTGCCAATCCATTGCTTTCTCTTGTAATAGTATTGGTATGTGATCCGACGCTATTCTTGGAAGATGAGTAACCGCTGCATGTGGATTTGCCGTTCTCCAATGTTGGGTTGCTAGAGCTCTATCTAATCTTTCTAGAATGTTGTCTTGCCTCATTTGGTTGTTTGTCCGTGTGTAGGGTCTCCTCGGAATCCCAAATCAATAAAACCCATCTGGGTCCATCGATTGAGTAGAGGTTGAGTTTGAGCATATGTTACTTGTCTTCCTCCTTTTTTCTCGATTAATCTAGGACATCATTGAAATCTCCTAGTAAAAGCCAAGGTATGGATGGATTGATGTTGTTAAAGATTGTTGGAAATTCTTGCCAAAGGATTTTCCTTGTATCGGGGTGTGGTGGGCCATGAGATACCCGTACAGTACCATGGTTGGTTTGGAGGTGGTGGTGTAACTTTTGTATGGATGTAGTTTTGAGAGTGAAAAACTATTTGGATATTTAGGTTGTCTTTCCACATTAAGCACAACCCGCCTCGTCTTCCTAGTTTTGGTACAAAGAAGTAATTATTGAATTGCATGGTTTGTGATAATCTTCTCATGTGTTGCTCGTTAGTTAAAGTTTCAGAGAGAAATAGTATGCTAGGTTTGTGTAGGTAAACCGGCCCTTTCAAATGTTGAATAGATGATGGGAGGTTAATGCCTTGACAATTCCAAATTCCAGATATACGGTAAGTTATTTTGTTATCCTTGAACATGAGGACAGTTAGTGATGAAGCTGAATTACAAGATTTTCATAATATTCAATTCCAATAGAAAAAAAATAATTAACCATGCTAAAGAGTACAGAAAGATGATCTTTGTCTTACTAATCCATTTCTAGCGTACACTGACTATTGGTTGAACCACGAACTAACTATTTAGATTGCAAGAACCACCATGCACCAACAGTCGCCACCTATAAGAGCTTAATCCATCCTCGCCCTATCCTTAGTTTCCCTTAAAAAGTGACAATCAAAAGGTGAATTTGAAGGATGGAGACAGATTCACGATAGCGACGTTCATACCATCCTCCTTAATTAAGCCTGGGTTTCGTATCCGTGCGTAGACTATTATTGTTGAAGGGTTCGATAAATAATTCTACATTTAACATTGCTCTAAGCATGTTGTGGCTGCAGATCCAAAGAAAATAAAATCAATTCCAAGAGTTATCTGAAGTAAAAAAAAAATATGTTTTGGTGCTAATGAATATTAAAGGGTTCAAAATTTGAAGCATAAACCGGTAATATAGGTAGAAAAAAAATTCAATACTAAAATTGATAATATTAAAAGTGGTCGATTAATAAAAAGCGATCGGGAATTTTGTAGAAGTAATGATCTTAAACTACAAAAGATAATAATGTGACTAATACGGACTTTCTCTTTGTTGCTAAGGCTAATCCCTATGGGCTAGATTGAATCGCTAGATTGGCCAAAAAGTGTTGCAAATCAAGAAAAAAGTGTGGGAAAAAGTTAACACTACTTCGGATACTTCTCTCTCTAAATCGCTCGCGATCCAAGTAGCAACAGATTGCTTATTTGAATCATTCGACGCTCTAAAATGACTTTATGTTGAACCGTTCGAGCGCTCATATTTTTTGTTATAGTATTATATTCCCATGGTGTACAATACTAGCCGATTGATTTTCTCACTCTATGTCATGTCCTATTCGTACTCTAAAAAAGTTGATACATTTTCCCACTCTCTGTCCACCTAATCTTCAATTCTTATAATCCTCCCAAATTACTGTCCTCTCTGCAATTCTATCCCCACATCCTCCTCGATCCGCAAATATAAAATCACAACTCTTCAATGCAATAGAAGAGTACGAACACCTCAGTGAAGAAAAGCATATTTTTGTGTTGTTTTCTGCACGAAAATGATAATAGTTCGCGTTCGTCATTGTTTTGTTCAAAACGATGTACCGGCTCGTTGGAAGTCGTACTGATTCGGGCGTTTGACGTTGTCTTTATTCAGCGTTTCACTGCTAGATTCGCCACACCATAAGACTTAGAAGGTTGTCCTAGATGACGTGGATGACTAATGTAGCTGCTAGATATCTAGCCCATATGGGTTAGCCTAAGAACGTGCAATCGTCAAAAATCACAAAAGAAATTTGTATTCATAAAACTTTCACACTTGGAACATTCTTGACCCCTAAACTGAATGTTAATGTTGGTGACCCTTTAAATTCTCAGTCTCTCTTCATTGGTTGCCCAAATGTAGTTATTATTACATACAATACTTGGATTGTACAAAGTCACTGTGAGAAACACTATTTACGAAGAAGCTCATCATGTCTCGACTCCTATCGTTGACTTCAGTATATATAGATTAGCAAAATAAGAAGATTAGCACTGACTTGATACTGCATTTTTAATCATGTCTGGTATTTTCTCATGGTACATGGCCGGCCATTCTCAATATAGTCGCACCTGTACACCTGTGACCTTTGATATTTTCAAAAATAAGCACTAAAGTATCAATTCTATAGGATTGGCAGTGCCAGGAGTATCCAGCAAATATGGGTCTTCTACTAATATTGGTTGATTCAAAGATGATAAGAACATGAATCAAAGACTACAAAAATGAAATGCTTTGAACTAAAAACTCATAGCAAAAAAAAAAAGCTTTATACGAACCAGAGACTACACGAATGAAATGGTTGAACTACCCAATACCTGCCGATGAGTGCCAAATATTGCATATTTCTACACCTTTTTATTGGCAATCAACTCATCTTCTACGCTTTAAAATCATATATTATCCCAACTTTTGTGTTTTCATTGTTTTCAAGAATAAATACTTGTACTAATTAACTTTGTATTTGTAGGTACTAAATAAAGATTGCATGATTGGAGAAACCAAAAGAGAAGAGAATTGGTGACAATGGAAGAGAGTCAACAAAGCTCCCGCTAGAAGGCAGTGAAGAATATTGTTTGCACCTCATCCGCAAGTGAAGAATGTTTCTTTCACGTCTCAAAACTAGAAGTGGGCTTGGGATATTAGCTTTGAAGAAGACATGGGATTAAAAGAAATACAAACCAAGACCCAAACCCGTTTCTAATGTGAGCCGTCAGATTCAATCTAGCTGTTGAACATCCAACTTCATCTTTTCATGATACATCAGATTTGTTACATCTGCCCAACACCCTAGCACCTACAATTTCTTCCCTTAGTGAACGAAGCCAAACACTACCTTCACTTCACTCTCTTCTTCCCGTGAGTAATCCGCACCTTCACTTCACGACTCTCCCTCCATCACTTCCATCCCGACCGTTTATGATCTACCACCTTCCCATCCGCCATCAATCAACCTCCTAGTCTCCATCTATCTCATCTCAAACTTCTACTCCAAAACAGTAACCCTAGAAGCTAGGATTGAGAGAGATGAGGCTAGGCTTATCTTCAAAAACCAAACATCACATCAAGGACTTGCAGAGTTGAAATTGCATAAGGGGTTTGTCAGGAAAACACGTTTTGAGTGAGTGGTTGTCTTTTAATTATCAAACTCTAGTGTTTGAGAAGAGATTTGGGTATAAATAGGGTTCTCTGTGAATTTTGTAAACATCTGATTTTAGTTGGATCAATTGCTAGCTTAATATAATTTCATTTTAATCATCTTCAACATGTTCTAAATTCACCTGATAGGGTTTAGATGAAGCCCTAGTTTGCTACTTGTTATTCATGTTAATGGCAGTAACCTTGTTGTGCTTAATTATCTTAGAATAAAATTCAATCTTAGGACTTCAATACTTTACTTTCACAGTGTATGCCATGTATCCATTGTAGTTAGAATAACACTGTGTTGAAGAACTACAACTCATGCTTAATCCCATATATTGATCTTTTTGATTAATTTGTACACGAAAAGACAGTTAATGCTTAGGAGAAATACCTTAGTTGTGATTGAATGATTCACTATATTCACCTTAGATATACATAAGATTGACACCTCCCATGTTATTAGTTATAAGGACAAGGTTAGTATCATTAGGAGAATAACTAGTGTAAGTTAGTGGTGGACTCAACTGCCCTAGTACCATCATCATCATTTGTTCTATTTACTTGCTCTGCATCTTGCTTTACTAATTTTGTTACTATCACATATCTTTGTCGTATCAACACAATCAAAAATCGTTTTGTTATTATTGTCCGAATCAGTTTTAGTAAGATTGGAAATCAACTCTACACCTACCTTGTCTCTGTGGGATCGACATGTATTTGCACCTTACACAATAAGGCACTATGCACTTGCAGTCATTGTAGGTACTCTTTATAGTCCTACTGATGGTTATTTTCAATTGAGTTGTAGTAAGAAAGGTTGTCGTTCACTCGTACTTGATGAGATTGATTTTAAGAATTAATAAAAGAAAATAAAAGAAAATATATACAAATATTGTCACAGGATGAAGAGATGTCTTCGACTGGGATTGACAAACTCATAACAAAAAGGTTCAAATATTAATCCTTTTAACAATTATCGCTCAACAAATAAAAACATGGACTCTTATTTTTTCCAAGATAAATTCTCAAAAGATTGATTGTAAATCCTAAGCATGATGTATCAAAACATTTAAGCTAAGCATACCTCATCAAATTAAATGACAACCAATTAATTCAAATCATATTTCAATTAAAATTAATGCAAAAGTCTTAAAAAGAATTAAATAATTTTACCCATGTATGAAATTCGTCTTCCTCCGACGTCCCAGTGTAGGGATTTAGCTCATCATGTTGGAAACACGCTCAAAAGTTTATTTCATTGCTCAAAAATGGTTCACAAATGATGAAATGGAGAAAAACAATAAAAACCGGGTTTGTAACACTTATATTTGTTGCAAACACTGTTACAGAGAACGATAACGTAATAGTGTCACTGTCGATGTAGTACCCACAGTTGTTTGTCGTTGTTACTGTAGCATTAACGACTGCCTCTGGTGGTCTTTTGTTCTTGGTGTTCTTCACGTTAGAAAATGGCGGCTTCTCTGCAAATCGATTCTTTCGACTCAGTAGTGTTCTAAATCACTCCCAATCTCTCCATAATCCTTATCCGAGTTGAGGATCCCTTTTATACTCCACAAATGACAAGAATCTCCCCTTATTAATCGCAATCATCCTCCATTACTGGGATTTAAAGAATATATCCTCTGGGAATATTTTCTTCCCTATCTTGTCTTCCCCGACGCCGTAAGCGCATTTACATGCTCCAAACATGCCTCCAACATATGAAAGAATGAGTCAACAGGCTAAAAACACACGCAATCCACAAAAAATCCCGTGAATATCTTCTTCCGGGAAAATGCTCCCCTGTCACGTCAAAATCACGTGAAATCTTCCTCCCTTATCGATTTTATCCCATACAGTATCCCTGTTTTAATGAAACACGTTAATACCAACCATAACTCACGAACAAATCGCAGAAAATCTCGTCCAGTTCATCCCCAACAAATTCCGCAGACACAGACTCATTTTCCCGCCATTTTTTATTTTCAAACGAATGAGGTGAAGTGCCCCTAATCCAAATTGCGGGTGCCTTTAACATTTTTATGGGGTGTATCTAACACAATTTCGTGGTGCTTCAGGGTGCCTTTAGTACTTTTTCTCATGGGGTCCAAATAACACTTTTTGAGCAACTTTTTCCACACAAGTGTATTTCTCCAAAAACACCTATACAAACACACAAAACACCATGATAAGGAAAAAAACGAGTACTAACAATACGAAACATTGAGGACAAATTAGACACATAAATGCGTCTATCACCTACCACCTGCAACATAAGTACACCGGACCATGACTATTCTCGTTGATTCGATTCAACCTTTTATGGAAATCATGGGCAACATAATAACTTCAAAAACAAAAACATAAAATGCATTGTTCTGATTACCTTCATAATCGAGAGAAAGCAAAAACTCAAAATTCAAAACAAAGAAGAGAAAAGGAGTAAATTCTAACATATTCTTAGATTTAAACTTAATAAACCCTAACGAACCGCTTTGGCTTGAACGCACTGCTGATCGTGGTTAACAGCTTTAAGAACTTGCTTTCCGTTATTTCTCCTTATGTCCTACAAAAGTAACAATCTAGAGTTAGGCTAGTATAAGAAATCCACATTTTATGCTTAAACATGTAGCACGTTATATTATTACTTCTCTTAAGTAGCATCGAAAAAAAATAGCAATTCACATAAACATAAATAATAAATTATGACATTTAAGGGATGCTTCAAAAGCATCTCAGGGATCAACCTAACATTTAAGGTATGATTTAAGGGCATCAACTAAATGTCAAATGTTTAGGTTGAGTAACCCAAACTTTGTATACAGGGAGCCAAGTGAAAAAATAAAAAATCTTATATACAATTGCATCATAGAAACAATTAAGTGAATCATGTGGGTTCACCTATTAGGAATACAGAAAATAAGAACAGAGAAGAAGAAGAAGAAAAAAAAACAAACAAAAAAAAAACAGAAGGTAATGGTTTATTAATTTTAAGAAGGAAAAAAAAGTTGAATTAAATTTAAGAATTATGAAAATCTTACCCTGTATAAAACCCTAGCTAGGATTTTACATATAGGGTCTACTATGGTTTATCCAAAACAAACTGATCATAAATAGTTTTACCTGTATCCGATATTATATGAGTCAGAAAAGGTTTTTGGGTGAACTCTTCCACACTGAACTTATGGAGATAACTTTATTATTTATACTTGAGAATGAATCTCAAGTTATTACAAGTTGTTACCTACGATGAATATTATTGAACTTTGAATAACTTGAAAATAGCTAACTTATAAGGAACTAGTTAAACGCCTACTTTGATGTTCCGTTAGAGTATTCACCTGACTGAGAGTCTTTAGGAACTGAAGTGGTTACATGATTAACACCTCCCCTCAAGTTGTGCTTGAGTTTACGAATGTGCAACTTGGATCTTAGGAATTGAAACCTTGGTGCTGATAACCCCTTTGTGAAAATGTCAGCCAATTGATCTCTAGAGATGATAAAACGGACATGTAGCTGTTTACTTGCAACCCTTTCTCTGACAAAATGATAATCAATGTCTATATGTTTCGTACAAGCATGAAACACTTGATTGGCTGTGAGATAAGTAGTACCTAAGTTATCACCATAATATTGGAGCTGAGATTGAGATACCTAACTCACGAAGAAGAGACTGTACCCAAATTAATTCATAAGTAGCAATAGCTACCCCCCTGTATTCCGCCTCCGTACTAGATTTTGACATAGTCTTTTGTTTCCTTGCACTCCAAGACACTAAGTTGCCCCCGAATAGACCAGAGCCACTAGTTGATCGCCGATCATCTAGACACCCCGCCCATTCCCGCATCCGAGTAAGCATGAAGAGTAAAATCTTACGATGGTTTTAGATATAGACCATAATTCACAGATCCTTGAGATATCGAATTATTCTCTTAACAAGCTCCCAATGCTCAACATAAGGGTCATGTATATATAAACCTTATTTACAACAAGAGATATATCGAGTGCCTAGTAAGATGTATATACTGTAACGCTCCCACAACGCTATGGTATAAAGATGGATCAACAAACCTTTCAGAACCTCCTTTCTGTATCTTCATATTAGGAGCAAGTGGTGTACGTAAGGCTTGACACCATCAAGATTTGTACGCTTGAGTAGATCAGCAACATACTTTCTTTGAGTGAGCACAGCATCTTGATCTTGCCCGATCACTTCTACCCCCAAGAAAAACGATAAATCTCCCATATCCTTGATTGCAAACTCAGCACCCAAGTCTGCGCAATGAGACTAGTTATATGAGCAGGGTCAGATCATGTGACAATAATTTCATCAACATACACCAGCACATAAGTTATTAAAGAAGAAGAGTGCAAAACAAATAGTGAGCTATCCGCAATTGAAGCTTTGAAACCTAGTTGAATTAAGTAGTTATTAGTCATGAAAACCAGGCCCTAGGCGCTGCTTTAGCCCATACAATGATTTGTGGAGCTTGCAAACGTGATTTGGGTAGTTTGGATCCACATAACTCGCCGGTTGCTTCATGTAAACATCTTCCTCTAACTGTCCATGCAAGAACACATTTCTACATCCAATATTTCAAGGACCGATTATTCATGATTGTTATTGATAATACTGCATTTAATTGTGCAAGGTTTAATGACGTAACCGAAAGTCTCCCCATAATCAATTCCTTCCATTTGTTTAAAACCCTTTACGACCAAACGTGCTTTAAATTTATCAATGCCGCCATCTCGGGTTATGTTTTACTCGATCAACCCATTTTGATACTACAACATTCATTCCTTTCTCATACTTGACCAAAGAATATCTACCATTTCGAATGAGGGCATTGATCTGAACATCCATAGCTTTCCGCCACTTTGGATTCTTACTTGCAATCGAATAACACGTTGGTTCCATGAAATCGTCATCTGGTAATGGATGTTTTGAAGCAGTCAAACACAACTTTTTAATTGGCTTTATAATGCCATCTTTCTCCCTTGTCACCATGGGATGAGTAACATCTCTACTTTGCACCGGCTGATCTTGGCCAGTTCCGTAATGTAATACGCCGAGCCAATTGATGCAAGCCCGAGTTGGGAGGAGTAATCTTAGGAGAATGCAGCAGAACTGTGGTGGAGAAATATTTGTTGCAGTTATCGACGGAGATTCATTCACAGACAAGCTTGCTAGACATGACACATCAACTTCATGGTGATGTCTTTGGTGATTGTATAGTACCGGCTCCCCGAATCGAGGTAAGCTACCACTTGTAAAAGGTTTCTTAATTAAAACACTTGTGCTAGATGGTACAATACCCGGATTTGGCATCGGAGATTTCTTCTTGAGAAATAAGAATGGGAACGAGCATTCCTCAAAACGAACATGCTTGTAGATGTAGATTCTATTTGTTTCCCTATGCAAACACAAGTATCCCTTGTGTGCATTGCTATAGCCGATAAAGACACAAGGTAACGACCTGGGTTCTAGCTTGTTACTGTTATATTGTCTAAGACAAGGATATGCTAAACATCCAAATACTCGCAAGAATGAGTAGTTTGGTGACTTTTGGAACAACAATTCTAGGGGAGTTTTTATTTCTGAGCTGGATTTTGGAAGCCTATTTATCAGATAACAAGCAGTAGTGAAGGCATCTGCCCAATAAGACTTAGGCATATGTGCATGAAACAATAGAGCTAAACCAGACTCTATGACATGTCTAATACGACGCTCTACCAAACCATTTTGAGGAGATGTAACATGAAAATCTGTGTTGAATCCCTGACTCATTCAGATACGAAGTAAACTTTTTATATTCTAATGCATTATCAAATTGGAAAATCTTTATCTTATGATCTGTAAGGTTCTCTATTTGTTTGCGAAACAAAATAAAAGTTTGTAATGCATCTGATCTTTGAACTAGAGGGAAAACCCAGGTATAGTGAGAATATACATCCTTAAACAAGATATAATAACGAAAACCAGTTCTTGATAAAGAGGGAGAAACCCATATATCACAGACAATCAAGCTCAAAGGCTTGTCATAAACAGTGTTGCTAAGGAAAAGGACAATTTATTGCTTTTACTAACATGGCAAGAATGACAAAACTCAAAACTTTTATTTTGGACTGGAAGGGAAAACTGATGACATATCTTTGAAACAGTACGCAACATTGGATGTCCTAATCGCTGGTGCCATAGCAGAAGAGAAGATGAGACCAGTGCTTGTGGTTTTATTGGATGCTCTAGCATGTTAACTCCCTCAAAAATATAAAGCCCATTCTTATTGAGCCCTTTCATCAGCGTTATCCCCGTGCGCTTTTCCTTTACAACAAAAAAAGAAGTGTGAAATTCAAAATAGACATCATTGTCTTTACAAAACTGTGAGACTGACAGCAAATTAGTTTGGATCTGAGGAACATGATAAATATTGTTCAGCTGAAAAGACCTTGAATTAAACGTGAAAGATGCATTACCAATTTTTGCAATATCCAGTGCATTACCATTGCCAACATGAACTTGCTCAGTTCCATTTTATTCATGGGGTATTGTCAGATTGCGCATGTCAGCAGTCATATGATGGGTGGCACCGATTAATGCATCACCCATTGATTGTCGCATGTCCTCCATGTAATGCAACATAAGCCTTTGGTGCTCTTTGATTGGTATTGTTTGGTTTCTCATAACGAAACCAAAGATTCATCATCCTCAAGATGGCCTTTCTTCTTGCGGATCTGACATGGTTGATCAAACTGGCTGCTCCTTTGAGGCTGCTGATTGCGACAATTTGATTGATTGTTGTTGGGTTGATAAGACCCTCTATTTGGTTGTTGAATCTTATTGGATCACCTTTGCCTGATGAAGTCGAGTTGGAAACTTCTACATTAGCAATGGGTGATTGCAACAATGAAAGTTGCTTCTCTAGCCTGATGTCAAAGGTGAGAAGATGAGAGTAGAAGGTGTCTATATCCATCCCCTCGACCGTACTTAACGCAGTCACAATTGGATCATAACTCTGATTTAGTCCATTGATGATGGGTGTTCTTTCATCAACATATCTTCGTGCAACCCGATTTCGTTTAACCGAGCAAACAAACTTTTAGTATCATTCAAATATTGTTTCAAAGTCGTATTACCTTTGTTCAAGCTGTGAAGCTGTTTCTTGAGATTCATCTCGGTGAGCAAAGGTTTTTGGCGCATACTCCGGCTCCAATTTATCTCATACTTGTTTTGTTGTGTCAAGTCTTGCAAGCGTGCTTAGAACTTCGGGAGTTAAAGTTGAATTCAACCATCCAACTATCGGAGAGTCTTGTGATTCATACGCAGGTGAACTCGGATTTATATCTTCACTATCGGGAAGATTTCTTGCTAGTTTTGTTTGGTTCCATAAATGAAACCAAAGGGAGATCATAACCTTTTAGGATTGGTTTTAAACTGAACTTTCCAAAGTAAATGATTGGTCTCGTATGTTTCAAATTGACGAGATGATGAATTTGTACTTGACGGAGGGTGTTTGTATTTTTGCCATTGTTGATATTTAGGTTTTTTTGTGTTTTTTTTTTTTTGATGTAGTTGTGAAGGTGGCTTGGATCAAGGATGATACCAAGTGGAAAAGGTTTTTGGGTGAATTCTTCCATACCGAATCGGGGTGGAGATAACTTGATTATTTATACTTGAGAATCAATCTCAAGTTGTTACAAGTTGTTACACAGATGAATATTGTTGAACTTTGAATAACTTGAAAATAGCTAACTTATAAGGAACTAGTTAAACGCCTACTTTGATGTTCCTTTAGAGTCTTCACCGACCGAGAGTCTTTAGGAACCGAAGTGGTTACATGCTTAACAATATGGATCGACGATATGTTCGTGCACTACACGATTAATGATTCGTGCGTAACTTCTCATCACTGTTAACAAAACAATTAAACTGTGAGATGATATTATCACTAAAAATCAAAAACAATCGAAAGAGAACATGAGAGGAAGACATCAGTATGAAAGTTAGGTTGTGAAGATTAGTTTGATGGTAATAATAACCCCATGTGTTTCTCTAATTACAGTTCTTTGATTAAATTTCTGTGAAAGTACATCACCGGCAAATGGGGAAAAACTAAAATAAATCAATAGTAAATCGAAAAACAGAGAATTGAGAAGAGACGGGGTAGAAGAAAGGGCGGAGAGAAGAGAGAGAGCAAAGTTAGGGTTCGAGAGAAAAAGCAAAAGTTTTATAAATCGGTTATGAGGTATATACCCTGTTTAAATATTTGGGGTGCTACCGGATGAAATATTGGTGGTGTGAATAAACGGGATGATTCTATTGGCTAAAATATACTCCGGTAAATGTAAGCTCTAAGAAGAGAGCTTTGTTCATCTTTTAACCACAACATAGGAAATTCACCTGAAATCATATTATTAATTGATCTTCTGAAGCACCAAAAAGCACAATACCAGTTTTCTTTATGTTTTGTGTTTTTATGATACATGGCTTAGGCCCGGACCTTCCCATGACATATCCAAAGCTATTGAGCCTACTCCCCCGAGCGGACCATTTAACCCCACAATTTACACGGAGGAGGAGTTTTCATGATCTGTCATGATCAAATTTCCAAACTCTCGAACGGAGACTCGATCCATTGGCCTCAAGTATAAGAGTCAGGTTCCTGACCAACTAGGCTAATCCCTATTGCAGTTCTCTCTATGTTAATGTTAATACTCCCTCCGTCCCATTATTAATTGACCTATTTATTTTTAGATTTTGTCCCATTAATGATTGATTTTTTATTAATTGACCTATTTATTTTTAAATTTTGTCTCATTAATAATTGATTTTATATCATTTGATATTGTTGAAGTCAGCGGGCATCCAACTCAAAACCAATTGGCAATGAGTGGAGCGGCCCTTCCATATTATATTTTAAGTTAATTAATCAGATTCTAGCAATGTGGGATTATTGTCCTTTCACGCGCGCCCTCACGTGTAAGGCTAGTCATTCGTCCTTACACGTTGACCTATGTACGAGTGACCAGTCAATCGGTAACAGGTGTACATGTGACTAAATCGGTACACATCGACCACTCAGTCTACACCCCGGGTGTACAAGCGACAAAATCGGTACACTTCGGCCAGTAACTCGGCCTACACCCGGCGTACAACAGGTCTGGGTATGGGGATTGGCTCTGATACCATGTTGAAGTCTACGGGCATCCAACTCAAAACCAATTGGCAATGAGTGGAGCAACGTTAATTAAGCGGATTCTAGCAATGTGGGACTATTTTCCTTTCACAGATACTCATGTTTATATTCGTTACGTAGGTATTTTAAAATACTTTTTAATGATATAAAATTCACGAATATCCGTGATATAGTTCGAGAGATAAATCATATCTAAATTGTACTACTAGGTCAATTAATAGTGGGACGGAGCTCCATCTCAGCTTTGGCTAAGTCAAAATATTAAGGAGACCGGAGAAAATGTTATGACTACCTTTATTAAATGCTAGATTATTATTAAAATTAAAACTAACATGTGTGATATATAAAAAAAAAACATATATCTGGTAATTGTATTAATTTTTGAAATTTTTAAAAGAAAAGAAAAACAAATATCTTCCCACTAATTTTTGTTATACTATCGATCTTATTTTTGGTTAACCATAAATATTTTTATTCAAAATAAGGAATGATGATTTATACGAAAGATATTAAATGGATTTGTTTCTTTATATACGAAGATACTGTTTAAGATTTTGGATTGGGTTTATATAAAAAGCGGTTTTATAATTATAAAAAAATTAACCGTATATTTGTATATTTGATATAGTTTAATGAGAAATTGTGTCTATAAATAGAAGCATACACATAAAAAAGACGGAAAAAGACGGACTAAAATAGAATAGAGGATGATAAAAAAAACAGAGGGAATACGAAATTGTAACATTTTTATTGATTTTGGGCCTTCTGAATTTTAGGCTCTAGGTGTCCATAAGACAGCCCAGGTTGACATATATAGTTCAATTCATCCGTGTATCATTCCTTGAGCATTATACTAGTTGTCACACACGCAAATGCACCTTGCAAATTTTGGCTCGAGTGTGACCAAACAACACATCGGTTCAGTGAAAACTTTTCACGCGCTCGTATTTGACCTTTATAAGTTTGCACCAATGCAAACAGTAAAGCACTCCTACCAGGTAGGCAATGGAAAACTTATTTGATTTTCTCTTTACCTTCCACTAGCCGGATTCAGCTGGTACAGGGACGGTTTTGGAGGTTGGAGCTCTCTAGCAATCAACATTGCAACAGATTCGCCCTGAGGCTGAAGACTTATTTGCTAAAGACCTGTACCAACCGTGTTGCTGGAATACATGTCTTTCCACTACAACGAAGCGACTCAAGTTTTAGTCAGAACAATATTTTGGTAACTACTGACTTTCGTTGGTAGAGCACCTACTAAAATTCTTAACCCACAAAAATGTTGGAGGCTGAAGACTTGCACATTGTTGGTGGAGGTGGCCAACTAAAAAGGTTGTCTGTCGCTCAAGGATTTATCTTACTGAATTTTAGTTATTTGGATGTTGGCGAAGATCTGTAGCCGCTAGATGTATCGAGGGAAGAGAGCCTCCTCCAACTAAATTTTAGTTGCTCAAGAGCCTAATCTTCCATTGGGTTCGTCGGATGAGAATTTCATCCGCTGATTTTTGGTTGGTACAAGGGTTAGGCCACCTTCTTTCTGGTTTTCCAAGGTTTCTGACCTCTGTTTTTCAGTTGGTCCAAGGGTTTGGCCACCACATTTGGTGTTGGTCAAGGTTTCTTACCGTTGTTTTTTCAGGTAGTTCAATGTTAGTTCTGAGTGGGTTAAAAGTTCTTCCCACACTGACAAAGGATATCATCCATTGTCATTAGGGTGTTAAGATAAATACTTCAGAAATTCAGAACTTTTTATTGATTATTTTCAATCATTGAATCAGTAAAATTAGACCAGATGGGTACAATGAGTTAAAAGAAAATCTTAACCGAGATAAGCATTCAGGTAGTTGACCTTCCGGACACTTCGTATAGAATGCACCTTCCATAGCTGCCAATTGACAGTTTCAGCTTGAACCAGGGCTTCCTCCTCTAGTAATGCATGAAACTTGTCCTTGTTGATCTTTGATTGTAGACAAATTACTCGCGCAAGATCATGGTAAGCGGCAGACATTCCAATATCCTTAGATGTCTTGATTCAAAAGAATCACTAGTTCCAGTATATTCAAATGTCCATTCAGTGACATCATTCAATTCATAAATAGCATTTCCCTATGGAAACATGTTAAAAAAATTGACACTAAAAAGAAAAGCAGACTAAATAAAGGAGTATATTATATACACGTACCCATGAATACAGATGGATAAGTCTTGTATGTTCGCACTTTCTAATCAACAAGAACGTGCCTTTACAAAAAAATTGCAGTAACCTTACAGTATGTAAGGTCCTACTTCAATCTGTTTCGCAGGAAAAAGAATGATGGGAAGATATTCCCTATATTTGTAAAGATCTGAATCCTCGAGATGGTTTGGGAGCCTACACAACATAAAATTTTGCATAACGAGTAAGCATATCATCCTTTCCATCCCTACATAACTTTAAAAAATAAGTCGTCTACTTACAAATGCGCCTCCAAGTTTACCGAGCATCCGTTTTGGGGCATTAAGCCTCTTTAAATGCTTCTTCAATCCCCTCGCCTGAGAATTATCAAATAGTTAGGATAGAACAAATTTGTATAATTATATTACAAAGAAAACCTAGTCATCAAGCATTCAACAAGTTAACCTTGCACCTGCATCTTTTTTCCAAGCTTTGTGCTCCCTCGTGAGAGCATCAGCAACACCACCTCTACACAGAACAGCCCCGCAGTCCCCCAATTTTGAGACAGTGATGACCTTCAAGGCTCGACAAGGCAAATGACACAATATGACCTCTAAGAATGATAGGAACTCCCTTTGGTCAAGCTTCTGTTAACGCAAACTCGTATAAAAATCCAGAAGCAACTCACTGGCATTGAAATAAAATAGGAAAATAATTCAGCCAAAAAAATAATTATCAACAAAAATGATGGAAGATACAGCCGATAAGTAAGAAATAAAATTAATTCAAGCAAAGAATATATATATATAAACTGATATGAGACGCCACTGAAAAATATACTGTATAGCAGATTCAAAATTCTGCACTTGAAACAACTAGTTTACTTTTTTGTAAACAACAAACCTAACAATGCCTTCATCCTCTGTATCTGACACTTTCTTGAACAAAGAATCAATCATTTCAACTTTCGGAGACTGGGTCCTCACTGGGGCTCTATACTTGGAGATCAAAGGCCATTCCCTTGAGACAAACTGCAGAAACAATACCACGAGGAAAAGGTTAAATGCAAGAAAGCTTAATAGTTACTTTGGCATTGATCTTTAACAATACATTTGTAACATACTGGTCGTTCACTTTTGTCGGTGCAATACACTGGGTGACGACTCCAAACTATGTTGAGCATTTTATCTTCCATGGTCCTACAATATCAACCATGATGAGCAAAATGCTAGGCACATGATTAGGAGAGGGAGAAATAGATAAGAAAACAAAAAAATGCTAACCGTAGACATCTGAATTTTTCCTCTCTGCTAGAATACATAGAAGAAATTGAGGGGCCCCAGGAAGCTTTACATATTTATCCACACGGACATTAGCTGGGTTGCGTCTTTGCCAGGGACTCTCTTCGAAGATGGCTCATCTATGGACTACAAGAGAGAAAGTAGCACATAAGAGGAAAACAATTTGCACCTAAATATAAGCTTTGGCAAGGAAGAAAAAGGACACTTACAATTCCTTTTTGCTGACCACATCTGGTTAAGTTTTGAAGAAGACTAGGGATATTACATCTAGCTGAGAAACAAACAACATCCCAGCGGCCAATCTTGGTTGGTTCCACTAGTTTCTGAACATAAAGTACAACTTGTTAAGCATAATAGCATGCAGGAACTTCGGCAGAATAGCAGTGTCAAGATCATTCAGCACCTTGTTATTAAAATTCCATCTCCCATTACGTGGACAGAAATCTTCACCATTTCCCTCCTCCAACTGATACAACAAAACAACACATGAAGATAAATTAGCATAGCCTCGCATTATCAGCTTCCAAGTAAATTCCTAAAAAGAACATTAACAATAGAGAATACGAAAGTAGAGTTCCCTAACAATGAATAATACCTTGGGAGCCATAAGAACACGCCCTTCAATTTGAGTAAACTGACTGCTAATTGCAACACCGAAAACAGTTTCATTCACAAACAAAGCAATTCAATAATCTATGCAATTTAAACCAAAACATCAAACTTAAACAAAAATAGAGTCTTACCAAAGTATCAGCATCCACTGAATTGCTTTTCCCCAAATCCAATCCTACTGAAACCCTAACTTCTATTTCCACTGAAGAACAGAAACCCTAATTGTCTTCAATCTCGAATTCAAACTCAAAACATCAATCATACTCTTCAATAATATCAGACCCATCCTTTAATTCAATCCCCTAAACTAACATCTTTATCTTCTGGTTCTTCTTTGAAATTCTTATAAAACCCTAACTTTGGATTCAATCACCAAAACAACCTGATAACACCAAATTAATGATTACCCCTTCCTTATACCTCTATCAGCAACTCATAATCTTCACCAGTTTTACTCAAACCCTAATTCAAATCCAGAAACCTTAACTTCAACTACAACAACATCAGCTTCTTCTTCTCTCGAGTTCAATCAACTTCAGTTCTAACTTCATCTTCTTCAATTCATCCCACTAGCTAACTTTTTATGAATATCTCACAAAAAAAAAAACTCAGTTGAGATCGACAGAGAGGAGAACGAGAAAGAATAGGAATAGGAATAGGAAGAAGAAGAACGGAGAAGAAAGAAGAAGAAATAGAAAGATGAAAAGAGAAATGATTTTCTCTTCGACACGCGTAGGAGATAAGGTACACGAGATTTAATAAGGAACACAAGCAAACGGATAAGGGAAGCCCCGTTCGGTCTAGATACACAATGACTATTTTGCCCCTCGTACAACTCTGATAAAATCTTCCTCGTCTGATATTTGAATGACACGTTCAACTAGTCCATTCCTCGTCTGAAGTAACTATTTTATGTCACAATAACATGTCAACTACACACCACTTTCCAGTCAATGGAAAGAATCACTTCTTGAAATAAGTAAATACTCCCAAAACATATATATTAGTTGTTTCTAAAGATCCAATCCCATCCCAAATGTAAAAGAAAACTAGTTTGTATTACACATATATACATGCACACACATATCATATACTAACAAAGATATGCATGACTTGTGTGTGTTTAAGGTTTCTGGGAATATTCCCATGGAATCTAAAAAATGGATGATGAAACCAGGTTAATCGGATATCAACCTTCTCCGAAACACGAAACATAAAATATGTATAAGAACGAGAATCAATGAACCCCAGAGAATGAGTAATCATGGAACTAGGAATACTTAGGAGTTCTCATTATAGATATTCGATTAATCGAGGCGGAAGGAGGCATATTTTAGTTCACATTGGTAGATATTGACCTCCGGATACATTCCGGTCGAAATGGGATATAACAAAAGCCGGGTTCGGTGGTTTATTCCTAGATTTAGAGTTTATGTGTAGATATTTCAACTAATCGAGACAGGACAAGGCATGCATGTTTTGGTTTACACCGCTAGATATTTATCTTTAGTAGTATACATTTTGATTTCCATATATGCATCAACCTTATAAGGTGATGCATTTATATCATCTAGATGCTCTAAATGATAAACTCGCTTAAGATAAATTTTAATTTTTCAAAAGAAAAACTTTTCAAACTCTAATATCGTTGCATTACTTAATTAATAAACCATGAAACTAGGTAGTTTCATATCCCTTTGGTAAAAGCTACTAACCACACTAACAAACTAATGTTTTGGTACAAGTTTCTACCTAAAAGATTGACTTGGTGGCTACACATGGTGTCTTGAAGTATTTACCTTCAGTGTACTTTGTAGTTGTCGACCTTGTTTGAAAGCTACTAACAACGCCAATAATTTGATGGTTGGTTGAGGTGTCTGTGGGGTTTTGTGGGTAAGATGAGTGGCAAAAGATATGTACCTTTTAAGACGCTTTGGTTGCCTAAACATGATGGCTGGAGGCTAATAACAACAAATACGATATTCTGGTTATTAGGTTGTTCATGCTATAGACTTGCACCCACTATCGTTGTTGTAAAACTAGTGATTAAACATTTTCTCCCACCATACTTGATTTTAGTTACAAATAGTTGTTGCTGAAGAATTCCACCAACTGTAGTTGGTATGAAAATAGTCGCTAAAGCCAAGTTTTCTTGTAGTGATCACATCAAGGACTTGCAGAGTTGAAATTGCATAAGGGGTTTGTCAGGAAAACACGTTTTGAGTGAGTGGTTGTCTTTTAATTATCAAACTCTAGTGTTTGAGAAGAGATTTGGGTATAAATAGGGTTCTCTCAGAATTTTGTAAACATCGATTTTAGTTGGATCAATTGCTAGCTTAATATAATTTCATTTTAATCATCTTCAACATGTTCTAAATTCACTGATAGGGTTTAGATGAAGCCCTAGTTTGCTACTTGTTATTCATGTTAATGGCAAAAGAACCTTGTTGTGCTTAATTATCTTAATAAAATTCAATCTTAGGACTTCAATACTTTACTTTCACAATGTATGCCATGTATCCATTGTAGTTAGAATAACACTGTGTGAAGAACTACAACTCATGCTTAATCCCATATATTGATTTTTGATTAGCCGTATTCTCGAAAAGACAAGGTTAATGCTTAGAGAAATACCTTAGTTGTGATTGAATGATTCACTATATTCACCTTAGATATACATAAGATTGACACCTCCCATGTTATTAGTTATAAGGACAAGGTTAGTATCATTAGGAGAATAACTAGTGTAAAGTTAGTGTGGACTCAACCGCCCTAGTACCATCATCATCATTTGTTCTATTTACTTGCTCGCATCTTGCTTTACTAATTTTGTTACTATCACATATCTTTTGTCGTATCAACACAATCAAAAATCGTTTTGTTATTATTGTCCGAATCGTTTTAGTAAGATTGGAAATCAACTCTACACCTACCTTGTCTCCCGTGGATCGATGTATTTGCACCTTACACAATAAGCACTTTATGCACTTGCAGTCATTGAGGTACTCTTTATAGTCCGAATCGAGTGGTTATTTTCAATTGAGTTGTAGTAAGAAAGATTTGTCGTTCACTCGTACTTGATGAGATTGATTTTAAGAATTAATAAAAGAAAATAAAAAAAAAAATATATACAAATATTGTCACAGATGAAGAGATGTCAGGACTCCGGATTGACAAACTCATAACAAAAGGTTCAAATATTAATCCTTTTAACAATTATCGCTCAACAAATAAAAACATGGACTCTTATTTTTTCCAAGATAAATTCTCAAAAGATTGATTGTAAATCCTAAGCATGATGTATCAAAACATTTAAGCTAAGCATACCTCATCAAATTAAATGACAACCAATTAATTCAAATCATATTTCAATTAAAATTAATGCAAAAGTCTTAAAAGAATTAAATAATTTTACCCATGTATGAAATTCGTCTTCCTCCGACGTCCAAAGTGTAGGATTTAGCTCATCATGTTGGAAACACGCTCAAAAGTTGATTTCATTGCTCAAAAATGGTTCACAAATGATGAAATGGAGAAAAAACAATAAAACCGGCTTTGTAACACTTATATTTGTTGCAAACACTTTACAGAACGATAACGTAATAGTGTCATCAAGCCGATGTAGTACCCGCGTTGTTTGTCGTTATATCAGTAGCATTAACGACCACCTCTCGGTGGTCTTTTGTTCTTGAGTGTTCTTCACGGCCCGGCGAGAAAATGGCGATTCTCCGCAAATCGATTCTTTCGCTCTGTAGTGTTCTAAACTGCTCCCAATCTCTCCATAATCCTTATCTCGAGTCCCCAGCATCCCTTTTATACTCCACAATGAGCAAGAATCTCCCCCTTATTAATCGCAATCATCCTCCATTACTCAGTTTAAAGAATATATCCTGAATATTTTCTTCCCTATCTTGTCTTATCCCAGCCTGTAAGCCGCAGTGTTACATGCTCCAAACATGCCTCCAACATATGAAAGAATGAGTCAACGAGAGGGCTAAAAACACACGCAATCCAAAAAATCCCTGAATATCTTCTTCCTCCGGAAAATGCCCTATCACGTCAAAATCACGTGAAATCTTCCTCCCTTATCGATTTTATCCCATGCGCGTATCCCCGTTTTTAATGAAACACGTTAATACCAACCATAACTCACGAACAAAATCGCGAGAAAATCTCGTCCGGTTCATCCCCAACAAATTCTGCGAACACGAGACTCATTTTCCCGCCATTTTTTATTTTCAAACGAATGAGGTGAAAGTGCCCCTAATCCAAATCATGGTGCCTTTAACATTTTTATGGGGTGTATCTAACACAATTTCGTGGTGCTTCGTGGTGCCTTTTAGTACTTTTTCTCATGGGGTCCAAATAACACTTTTTGAGCAACTTTTTCCACACAAGTGTATTTCTCCAAAACACCTATACAAACACACAAAACACCATGATAAGGAAAAAACGAGTACTAACAATACGAAACATTTGAGGACAAATTAGACACATAAATGCGTCTATCACCTACCACCTGCAACATAAGTACACGGACCATGACTATTCTCGTTGATTCGATTCAACCTTTTATGGAAATCATGGGCAACATAATAACTTCAAAAAAAAACATAAAATGCATTGTTCTCGATTACCTTCATAATCGAGAAAGCAAAAACTCAAAATTCAAAACAAAGAAGAGAAAAGGAGTAAAATTCTAACATATTCTTCGTTCAAGCCCAATAAACCCTAACGAACCGCTTTTTGGCTTGAAACGCACCGACTGACCGATCGTGGTTAATGCTTTAAGAACTTGCTTTCCGTTATTTCTCCTTATGTCCTACAAAAGTAACAATCTAGAGTTAGCTAGTATAAGAAATCACATTTTATGCTTAAACACGTAGCACGTTATATTATTACTTCTCTTAAGTAGCATCGAAAAAAATAGCAATTCACATAAACATAAATAATAAATTATGACATTAAGGATGCTTCAAAGCATCTCGGGGATCAACCTAACATTTAAGGTATGATTTAAGGGCATCGGCTAAATGTCAAATGTTTAGGTTGAGTAACCCAAACTTTTGTATACCAAGAGCCAAGTGAAAAAATAAAAAATCTTATATACAATTTGCATCATAGAAACAATTAAGTGAATCATGTGGGTTCACCTATTAGGAATACGAGAAAATAAGAACGAGAGAAGAAGAAGAAGAAAAAAAAACAAACAAAAAAAAACGGAAGGTAAGGGTTTATTAATTTTAAGAAGGAAAAAAAAGTTGAATTAAATTTAAGAATTATGAAATCTTACCGTATAAAACCCTAGCTAGGATTTTACATATGTGGTCTACTATGGTTTATCCAAAACAAACGATCATAAATAGTTTTACCTCGTATCCGATATTACATGAGTCGAAAAGGTTTTGGGTGAACTCTTCCACACTGAACTTATGGAGATAACTTTATTATTTATACTTGAGAATGAATCTCAAGTTATTACAAGTTGTTACACAGATGAATATTATTGAACTTTGAATAACTTGAAAATAGCTAACTTATAAGGAACTAGTTAAACGCCTACTTTGATGTTCCGTTAGAGTATTCACCCACCTGAGAGTCTTTAGGAACTCAAGTGGTTACATGATTAACACCTCCCTCAAGTTGTGCTTGAGTTTACGAATGTGCAACTTGGATCTTAGGAACTGAAACCTTGGTGCCGATAAACCCTTAGTGGAAATGTCAGCCAACTGATCTCTAGAGATGATGAAACGCACCTGTAGTTGTTTACTTGCAACCCTTTCTCCGACAAAATGATAATCAATTTATATATGCTTCGTTCGAGCATGAAATACTTGATCGGGTAATGAGATAAGTAGTACCTAAGTTATCACCATAATATTGAGCCGAGATTGAGATACCTAACTCATGAAGCAGACTGCCCAAATTAATTCATAAGTAGCAACAGCTACCCCGTATTCCGCCTCCGTACTAGATTTTGACATAGTCTTTTGTTTCCTTGCACTCCAGAGACACTTTAAGTTGCCCCTGGGACACATGAGCTACCAGTTGATCGTCGATCATCTAGACCCCCGCCCATTCCCGCATCCGAGTAAGCATGAAGAGTAAAATCTACGATGGTTTTAGATATAGACCATAATTCACAGTATCCTTGAGATATCGAATTATTCTCTTAACAAGCTCCCAATGCTCAACATAAGGGTCATGTATATATTGGCAAACCTTATTTACAACACTTGAGATATATCAGCCTAGTAAGATGTATATACCGTAACGCTCCCACAACGCTATGGTATAAAGATGGATCAACAAACCTTCGTAACCTCCTTTCGTATCTTCATATTAGAGAGTGGTGTACGTATTCGCTTGACACCATCAAGATTTGTACGCTTGAGTGATCAAGAACATACTTTCTTTGAGTGAGCACCGGATCTTGATCTTGCCCGATCACTTCTACCCCCAAGAAAAACGATAAATCTCCCATATCCTTGATTGCAAACTCGACCCAAGTCTGCAATGAGACTAGTTATATGAGTTGGTGGTCGATCATGTGACAATAATTTCATCAACATACACCAAAGCACATAAGTTATTAAAGAAGAAGAGTGCAAAACAAATAAGGAGCTATCCGTAATGAAGCTTTGAAACCTACCGAATTAAGTAGTTATTGAGCCGCAAAACCAGGCCCAGGCGCCTGTTTTAGCCCATACAATGATTTGTGGAGCTTGCAAACGTGATTTGGGTAGTTTGGATCCACATAACCTGCCGGTTGCTTCATGTAAACATCTTCCTCTAACTGTCCATGCAAGAACACATTCTCTACATCCAACTGTTTCAAGGACCAGTTATTCATGATTGTTATTGATAATACCAGACGAATTGTGCAAGGTTTAATGACAGAACTGAAAGTCTCCCCATAATCAATTCCTTCCCGCGTTTAAAACCCTTTACGACCAAACGTGCTTTAAATTTATCAATCTTGCCATCCGGGTTATGTTTTACTCGATCAACCCATTTTGATACTACAACATTCATTCCTTCTCATACTTGACCAAAGAATATCTACCATTTCGAATGAGGGCATTGATCCGAACATCCATAGCTTTCCGCCACTTTGGATTCTTACTTGCAATCGAATAACACGTTGGTTCCATGAAATCGTCATCCGGTAATGGATGTTTTGCGCTCAAACACAACTTTTTACTTGGCTTTATAATGCCATCTTTCTCCCTTGTCACCATGGGATGAGTAACATCTCTACTTTGCACCGGCCGATCTTCAGCCAGCCTTCGTAATATATCAAATCGAGCCAATTGATGCGAGAGTTGGGAGGAGTAATCTTAGGAGAATGCGGCCCGGTATGGTGGAGAAATATTTGCTGCGCTTATCGACGGAGATTCATTCACGGGAACAAGCTTGCTAGACATGACACATCAACTTCATGGTGATGTCTTTGGTGATTGTATAGTACCAGCTCCACGAATCGAGGTAAGCTACCACTTGTAAAAGGTTTCTTAATTAAAACACTTGTGCTAGATGGATACAATACCCGGATTTGGCATCGGGGAGATTTCTTCTGAGAAATAAGAATGGGAACGAGCATTCCTCAAAACGAACATGCTTGTAGATGTAGATTCTATTTGTTTCCCTGTGCAAACACAAGTATCCCTTTTGTGTGCATTCTTTATAGCCGATAAAGACACAAGGTAACGAATGGTTATAGCTTGTTACCGTTATATTGTCTAAGACAAGGATATGCTAAACATCCAAATACTCGCAAGAATGAGTAGTTTGGTGACTTTTGGAACAACAATTCTAGGGAGTTTTTATTTCTCAGCCGGATTTTGAAGCCTATTTATCGATAACAAGCAAGAGGAAGGCATCCGCCTCAATAAGACTTAGGCATATGTGCATGAAACAATAGAGCTAAACCAGACTCTATGACATGTCTAATACGACGCTCTACCAAACCATTTTGAGGAGATGTAACATGAAAATCGTGTTGAAATCACTCATTCTGGATATCGGTAAACTTTTATATTAATGCATTATCAAATTGGAAAATCTTTATCTTATGATCTAAGGTTTCTCTATTTGTTTATAAACGAGAATAAAAGTTTGTAATGCATCCGATCTTTGAACTAGAGGAAAACCGTGCATAGTGTGAGAATATACATCCTAAACAAGATATAATAACGAAACCGCTTCTGATAAAGAGGGAGAGAAACCCATATGTTCGCGACAATCAAGCTCAAAGGCTTGTCATAAATGCGTTGCTAAGGGAAAAGGACAATTTATCGCTTTTACTAACATGGCAAGAATGACAAAACTCAAAACTTTTATTTTGACGGGAAGGGAAAACTGATGACATATCTTTGAAACAAGACGCAACATTGGATATCCTAATCGCTGTGCCATAGCTTAAGAGAAGAGAGACCAAGGCTTGTGGTTTTATTGGATGCTCTAGCATGTTAACTCCCTCAAAATATAAAGCCCATTCTTATTGAGCCCTTCATCAGCGTTATCCCCGTGCGCTTTTCCTCTTTACAACAAAAAAAGAAGTGTGAAATTCAAAATAGACATCATTGTCTTTACAAAACTGTGAGACTGACAGCAAATTAGTTTGGATCTGAGGAACATGATAAATATTGTTCAACCTGAAAAGACCTTGAATTAAACGTGAAAGATGCATTACCAATTTTTGCAATATCCAAGGCATTACCATTGCCAACATGAACTTGCCTGGGCCCATTTTATTCATGGGGTATTGTCGATTGCATGTCACATATATGATGGGTGGCACCAAAGTCTGTCACCCATTGATTGTCAAGATGTCCTCCATGTAATGCAACATAAGCCGGGTGCTCTTTGATTGGTATTGTTTGGTTTCTCATAACGAAACCAAGATTCGTCACCAAGATGGCCTTTCTTCTTGTAGATTCGACATGGTTGATCAAATGGCCGCTCCTTTGAGGATGTTGATTGCGATAATTTGATTGATTGTTGTGGGTTGATAAGACCTCTATTTGGGTTGTTGGAATTTATTGGATCACCTTTGCCCGATGAAGTCGAGTTGGAAACTTCTACATTAGCAATGGGTGATTGCAACAATGAAAGTTGCTTCTCTAGCCTGATGTCAAAGGTGAGAAGATGAGAGTAGAAGGTGTCTATATCCATCCCCTCGACCGTACTTAACGCAGTCACAATTGGATCATAACTCTGATTTAGTCCATTGATGATGGACTGTTTCCTTTCATCAAACATACATCCGTGCAACCCGACTCGCTAATCGAGCAAACAAACTTTTAGTATCATTCAAATATTGTTTCAAAGTTGTATTACCTTTGTTCAAGCTGTGAAGCTGTTTCTTGAGATTCATCTGGTGAGCAAAGGTTTTTGGCGCATACTCCGGCTCCAATTTATCTCATACTTGTTTTGTTGTGTCAAGTCTTAACCGTGCTTAGAACTTCAGAGTTAAAGTTGAATTCAAACCATCCAACTATCGAGAGTCTTGTGATTCATATGCAAAGGAACTCCCGGATTTATATCTTCACTATCGTGAAGATTTCTTTGTCGGTTTTTGTTTGCGTTCCATAAATGAAACCAAGGGAGATCATAACCTTTTAGGATTGGTTTAAACTCAGAACTTTCCAAAGTAAATGATTGGTCTCAAAGATGTTTCAAAGTGACGAGATGATGAATTTGTACTTTGACGGAGGGTGTTTGTATTTTCTCGCCATTGTTGATATTTAGGTTTTTTTTTTGTGTTTTTTTTTTTTTTTGATGTAGTTGCGGAAGGTGGCTTGGATCAAGGATGATACCAAGTCAGAAAAGGTTTTTGGGTGAATTCTTCCATACTGAACTGGTGGAGATAACTTGATTATTTATACTTGAGAATCAATCTCAAGTTGTTACAAGTTGTTACACAGATGAATATTGTTGAACTTTGAATAACTTGAAAATAGCTAACTTATAAGGAACTAGTTAAACGCCTACTTTGATGTTCCTTTAGAGTCTTCACCGACCGAGAGTCTTTAGGAACTCATGGTTACATGCTTAACAATATGGATCGACGATATGTTCGTCGTATTCGATTAATGATTCGTGCGTAACTTCTCATCTCCCGTTAACAAAACAATTAAACTGTGGAGATGATGTTATCACTAAAAATCAAAACAATCGAAGAGAATAATGAGAGGAAGACATCAAGATGAAAGTTAGGTTGTGAAGATTAGTTTGATGGTAATAATAACCCCATGTGTTTCTCTAATTACAGCTTCTTGATTAAATTTCGTGAAAGTACATCACCGCAACAGAAAACTAAAATAAATCAATAGTAAATCGAAAAACAGAGAATCGAGAAGAGACTGAGAGTAAGTAAGGGCTGAGAAGAAGAGAGAGCAAAGTTAGGGTTCGAGAGAAAAGCAAAAGTTTTATAAACCTCCATGAGGTATATACCCCGTTTAAATATTTGGGTATACCGATGAAAATATTGGTGGTGTGAATAAACAGATGATTCTATTGGCTAAAATATACTCCTATAAATGTAAGCTCTCCAAGAAGAGAGCTTTGTTCATCTTTTAACCACAACATAGGAAATTCACCAAATCATATTATTAATTGATCTTTCTCGACGCACCAAAAGCACAATGTCGCTTTTTTTATGTTTTGTGTTTTTTATGAGCATATTTAGTCCTGGACCTTCCCATGACATATCCAAAGCTATTGAGCCTACTCCCCGAGCGACCCAGCCTAACCCCACAATTTACACTTGAGGAGGAGTTTTCATGATCCGTCATGATCACTTCCAAACTCTCGAACGAGACTCCGATCCATTGGCCTCAAGTATAAGAGTCGTTCCCCGACCAACCTGGCTAATCCCTATTGCAGCTTCTCTCTATGTTAATGTTAATACTCCCTCCGTCCCATTATTAATCGACCTATTTATTTTTAGATTTTGTCCCATTAATGATTGATTTTTTATTAACTGACCTATTTATTTTTAAATTTTGTCTCATTAATAATTGATTTTATATCATTTGATATTGTTGGAGTCACGGCATCCAACTCAAAACCAATTGGCAATGAGGGAGCGCCTTCCATATTATATTTTAAGTTAATTAATCAGATTCTAGCAATGGGATTATTGTCCTTTCACGCGCGCTCACGTGTAAGGCTAGTCATTCGTCCTACATCGTTGACCTATGTACGAGTGACCACTAATCTAACAGTGTGTACATGTGACTAAATCCTGCAGTACACATCGACCACTCGCCACACCCCGGTGTACAAGCGACAAAATCGGTAGACATTTCTGGCCAAGAATCCCAGGCTCTTACACCTGCGTGACAACAGTCTGGGCATGGGGATTGGCTCGATACCATGTTGAGTTTCACGGCATCCAACTCAAAACCAGTCTGGCAATGAGTGGAGCAACGTTAATTGCTAGATTCTAGCAATGTGGGACTATTTTCCTTTCACGATACTCATGTTTATATTCGTTACGTAGGTATTTTAAAAATACTTTTTAATGATATAAAATTCACGAATATCCGTGATATAGGCCGAGAGATAAATCATATCTAAATTGTACTACAGTCAATTAATAATGGGACTAGCTCCATCTCGCCTTTGGCTAAGTCAAAATATTAAGGAGACCGGAGAAAATGTTATGACTACCTTTATTAAATGCTAGATTATTATTAAAATTAAAACTAACATGTGTGATATATAAAAACATATATCCGGTAATTGTATTAATTTTTGAAATTTTTAAAGAAAAGAAAAACAAATATCTTCCCACTAATTTTTGTTATACTATCGATCTTATTTTTGGTTAACCATAAATATTTTTATTCAAAATAAGGAATGATGATTTATAATAAAGATATTAAATGGATTTGTTTCTTTATATACGAAGATACCGTTTAAGATTTTGATTGGGTTTATATAAAAGCGGTTTATAATTATAAAAAATTAACTGTATATTTGTATATTTGATATAGTTTAATGAGAAATTGTGTCTATAAATAGAAGCATACACAGCAAAAAAAGACGGAAAAAGACGGACTAAAATAGAATAGAGGATGATAAAAAACAGAGGGAATACGAAATTGTAACATTTTTATTGATTTTGGGCTCTGAATTTTAGGCTCTAGGTGTCCATAAGACAGCCCAGGTTGACATATATATAGTTCAATTCATCCGTGTATCATTCCTTGAGCATTATACCAGTTGTCACACACGCAAATGCACCTTGCAAATTTTGGCTCGAGTGTGAACCAAACAACACATCGGTTCAGTGAAAACTTTCACGCGCCTCGTACTTATTTCCTTATAAGTTTGCACCAATGCAAACAAGAAAGCACCCTACCAGGTAGGCAATGGAAAACTTATTTGATTTTCTCTTTACCTTCCAC